>CM028359.1:87671397-88191780 GCA_016618105.1 Dendrobium huoshanense | reverse complement strand
CCTTCTAACGACGTCAGAATTCTCCTTCGTCGTCGAACTTCGTCGGACTTCTGCTCGTCAGCGGACTTCTACTCGTCGTCAGAACTCCTGTCGTCGACGGAATTCTCGTCGGTCTTCTACCCGACGTTGAACTTCTTCCCGACGTCGGGACTTCTGCTCGTCAGCGAACTCCTACTCGTCATCGGTCTTCTACCCGATGAAGGACTTCTCCTTTTCGTCGGACTTATGCTTGTCAGCGGACTCCTACTCGTCATCAGACTCCTGCTCGTCGACGAATTCTCATCGATCTTTTACCCGACGTTGAACTTCTTCCCGACGTCGGACTTCTGCTCGTTAGCGGACTTCTACTCGTCGTCGGACTTCTGCTCGTCAACGAACTTTCGTCGGTCTTCTACCCTACGTCAGACTTCTACCCGACGTCGAACTTCTGCTCGTCAGCGGACTTCTACTCGTCGCCGGACTTCTGCTCGTCGACGAACTTTCGTCGGTCTTCTACCGGACGTCAGACTTCTCTTCGTCCTCGGACTTCTGCTCGTCAGCGTACTTCTACTCGTCGTCAGACTCCTGCTCGTCGACGAATTCTCGTCGGTCTTCTTCCCGACGTTGAACTTCTTCCCGACGTCGGACTTCTGCTCGCCAGAAAACCTCCGCTCAAATGGAGAAGAAATCCCGTAGGTTTCGGCACGCGAGGAGGGGCGCTATTCGAGTAGGAAAAAACTCCAACTCGCAAATAACGGAAGCCTCAACCGTCAGTAAACCGGAGGGGGAGGAAGAAATCCCGTAACTCCTTCGCACGAAGAGGGCGCTAATTCGAGTAGGGGAAGTTTCCCGCTCGCAAATAGCAGAGGCCTCAGCCGCCAGAGAGCCAGAGGGAGAAAGACAGAGGAGTTGCAAGTTTCCTAAGGGCCTAGGAGGCTTATTTATAGGTTTTGGAGAGAATAGGGGGGAGATATTACAATTTTCGGATTTTCCTATTTTTTCTAAATTTTTCGGAATTTTTTTGGACCCAAAAATAGCCAAAAAACGCTATTTTTCGTACATGTGGGGCCCACAAAGTCGGTGGGCCGAACCGACATACCTCTCTCCGGAAAAAACCACGGACAGCGCACCGATCCGCGTGAAAAACCACGCGGATCACGGCCAGCCAAAGGCTGGCCGCCGGTAGCAACCCAAGCGCGGCAGCTAGCAGGCGCGGCCAGCAGACACGGCAAGCCCCGCGGTGCGCCCAGGCGCGGGCGCGGCAAGCCCCGCGGGCGCAGCCCAGCGCGGGCGCGGTGCGCCCAGGCGCGGGCGCGCGGTTCGCCCGCAGGCGCGCGGGCACTCGGTTCGGCCGCTGGTACGCGCCCGGCCGCGGTTCCTCGCCGGCGGCGCGGCGACCGGCCGGTCCGGCCGGTCCGACTGCCCAGTCCGTTTCGGAGCCGAATTTCGTCCCAAAAAAATCCAAATTCGACGTTTTTGGGGTCCCCAGGACCGTTTTTCTACGTCCCAGACTCAATTTTAATACTTTCAACGCCATTCGAGGCCACCACACGCAAGAATAATTCTGACTCGCTCGGGAAAATTCTTTTAAAATTTGTAACGCATATTTTTGGACTCCTGGAGCATCAACGTTCGAAAATAGGGGGGGGCAACTGATACGTCATCTTAAAATTATCTTAATCGAACACGAATCTCGGTGCAAAATCAAATTGGAAACTTCCAAAATTAATTTCGGGAGCATATGAACTTCTATTTCAGCGAGCTTACAGTCAAACTGAGCGTATCAGAAATACGAACCCAACGACACCAAGATCAACCCAATCCGAGCCCAAATGAGTCTGAATCATGGGTTCAAAGTGCTGTTGTAAGGTTCAAACCGCAATTTGAGTTACCAAACGGTCTCCGATTTTGACGAGCTTATACTCGAATCGAACGGCTCGACAAGACAAATCCAACGAGCCCAAGATCATCGAATTCCAACATCATTAAGGCCTTCAAATAACCAACGAACGGTGCATGATCAAAGAATTCGATATCGGCCGTCCATTCAAACCACTCCCAATTCGCCCTTGATATCACGCCTATTTACGGGCTATGCCACTCCAGAAAAACTATAAATAGAGCTCTCATTCTACACCCAAAGGGGGGAAGGGAGAGAATAAGAAGAGGAGAAAGGGGAAAAGGAGATTCCTCACCTCCTCGACCACCACCGGAGCTCTTCCTGCCGCCTGAAGACGCTGGAACTCTGCCGGATTTTCAGGAAATGCCGGGAATTTGCACAACTTCCACGTGATGCTGAAATTATTCTCATTTAACGATAGAGTTCCCTCCTGACGCGAAACTCCGCCCAAGGGAGGCCGGATTTCTCCTCTGCCACCAACAGACGTCGGACTTCTACCCGACGTCGGACCTTCACTCTTCGCCAAGTCTCTACCCGATGCCAGACTTCTACCGGTTATCAGACTTCGCTGGACATCTATGCGAAGACGCATTTCTTTTCATTGCTGGACTTCTACCTGACGCTGTCCTACTGATCTTCGTCGTCAGGCTACAGTCCTTCCGACCTCCGTCGCCAGCCGACAACAGTCTTCCTGACTTACGTCGCCCGCCGACTACAGTATTCCCGACATCCGTCGCCCGTTGAATACGGTCCTCCTGACTTATGTCGCCCGCCGACTACAGTCTTTCCAACCTCCGTCGCCCGCCGACTACGGTCCTCCTGACTTAAGTCGCCCGCCGACTACAGTCCTCCGTCGCCAGCTGACTACGGTCCTCCTAACCTACGTCGCCCGCCGACTGCAGTCCTTCTAACAAAGCGAATACGTCGATAGTATCTCTTTGTATTTACATCATGTAATGTACTCCATAAGATGTACATCAAGCTAAGGTCTTCTCCCAAGGAAGGGCCTCATTTGTAATCGACTGCAAATACTAGTGGATTCGTTCAAACTGGGCTAGGCCCCGTGGTTTTTCCCCCCTTTTACAGGGGTTTTCCACGTAAAAATCTTGGTGTCTCATAAATGCTAGACCCTCTCTCCTTATCTGATTGCGTGCCGGATTTTCGTACAACGCTAAGACGTTAAATATGATATTTCTCTACCGCTGCGAATACTCCTGGACGCAACACACATATATGACGAGTGGATCCTGAATCTATGACTCATGCTTTTTCTTTAATAAGATTAACTTCTAAGATTATAGCAATAACAATATCATTGGTTTCTACAATATTGACATTTGATTGGTCGTTCAATTTTTTGTGCCTACATTGTCTAGCAAAATAACCTGGTTTTCCACAAACAAAACAATCACTTTTCTTCTTTTGTTCATTTCCTTTGACTTTGAAATTTTTATTTTGTTTGTAGAGAGATTTTTTAAAACTTTATCTATTCTTATTCCCATCTTGTATCAAATTTGCATTATAAGTAAAATCTATGGCCCTTTCTAAATCAGTCTTTTTATGGTTAGTCTCTTCAATTCTAATATCAATAATGACATGCTCTAAACTCATATCCTCAAGCTTATGCTTCATCATATTTTTATATTCCTTCCAAGATTCTGGAAGTTTCTCAATCAATGATGCAGTGACAAAAGATTATGGTAAGTTGATTCCTTCATTCATAAGCTTACTAATAAGAATATGAAAATCATATATATGAGTAGAAATTTTCTTAGAGTCATTCATCTGAAAGGCGCGCTAAGAAATTTCCTACAGTGTACTTCTTAGTCGTCCATGAATTTTCAAGCACATATTTCTTCTCTAATATTTTCAAATTTTCAGAAGCATACTCAATTCTGTAGTGGACATCAAATAACTCATTTGATAAAGCAAAAAGAATAATTGTCTTACAAATCTTATTTGCATTATTTCAATCAGCTAAAATGGAACCATGCATAGTTTTTAGTTCCCATAGAAGGTGGCAATGAAGTAAGTACATGCTCAACTTTAACAATATTAATGATAAACTTACCCTTTGCTTGTCATTTTTTAAAATTTTGTAGCAAGAAAGACTCCATTTTTGTTAAGTCGGTAATTATTCTGGCCGTGCTAATCATTGTAGTATTCATAAGCTCTAACTTTAAGATTATTGTAAAAAATATATAAGAGCAGTAAGACAATTACAATTATAAGACTTATCAAATAAATAGACCAAGACGTGTGAAGTACTATTCTTAAAGTTAGATTTTCGCTTCTCCCAAGTGCAAAGGTATACAACAGTCTAACTCCAAGAATTCAACGGATTTTTTGCGATCTGAACTAATCACAGTGGGAAGCAGGAATAACGATGTAGATATTTGCTCTGAATATATTTATGGTAGGGTGAATGTTGAAGAGAAAAATTGGTGTTCTTTTCATCATAACCGTGGAGGCCTTATATAGACCATAAAAAAGAATGCCTTTTAATTACAAATTTTATGATAATTAATTTAAACATTTTCAAATCATGTCATAAAATAACAATAAATATTTCTGTTACAATAATAATTATTTTCGTTATAACAGTAATAAGTATTTATGTTATAACAGTAATAATTATTTCAGTTACAACAGTGATAATTATTTCTGTTACAACAACAATAATTATTTCCGTTACATTTTTTATATAACTTTCCAGTTCTAATATTGATCAGTTTATAGCATTTGATTTCGATCAAATTGTTCTAAATAAAAATTTAGATTGAAAAAAAAAATAAAACTTAAATCTATGTACTTAATATTAAGTTGAATGTCGTATAAATATAAGAAGAGAGATTAATAAAACTTCTTCTATTTTTGTTGTTACCATGATGTTCTAATTCATCGGTAATACTTCATTTTTTTTTTTTTGCAAGCATGTATATGATTGTGTCATAAATAGAGAAACTAATCAAAATATCATATCATAACATTTCATTTAAAACCATATATAAATTATGAAAAATATTCAATGGTGAGTATCATGATTTAGAATATTGTATACTAAATCAGTAAAAAATATAATTAATATTAAATCATGATATTAGTAATAATATCATGTCAGAGTTGATTTAGGCTTCGTTTGGGACGGCTTTTTTATTGCTTTCTAAAACGGAGTTTTAATACAAATTTTTTTATTTTTGTACTAAAACTCCGTTTTAGAAAGCAATAAAAAAGCCGTCTCAAATGAAGCCTTAGATGAAATGAGTTTACTAAGGTTTCATTTTGGACAACTTTTTTAGTGCTTTCTAAAATTTTATTTTAGTACAAAATGTTTTTAAATAAATATTTTTTGAATTAAAAAATTGTTTTAAAAAACAGTAAGAAAACTGTCCCAAACGAAGCCTAAGACACCATCAAGTTATTGTTTTCATATTCTTAACAATAAAAATATTGCCAAAAATATTATAATAATTCATTTCTTTATTGTTCTTATAAAAAAGGAAGACATGATTTTTGTATTCATATATGATAATATTATTGTCTAATTAACAATAAAACAATAAATAATATACATATTTTAAAGTAATCTATTTAAACACTTTTTTGCATGCAATTAGCACTTTAATTATCTGTATAATGTATTCAAAATACTTGATTTTTTTTAAAGTGTGATATTTAACTAGAATTCTTAGTTTCTGAATATTTTATTAGCATGAAAAGATGAGTAAATATGAATCTATTTGTTTTAATACAATGTTACACTACAGGAAAATCTCTCCTTTCCGGCGGATTTTTCGTCGGAATATTTGATAGTTTCCGGCGGATTTTTAAAGTTTCCGACGGATTTTCGGCGAAATTTTGTTCGCCAGAAAATCGAGTGTCGGAAACTTTTTCCGTCATAAGAAATCCGCCGGAATGTTTTTTTGGCGGAAAAAAATCCGCCGGAAACAAATTAAAAAAAAAAAAAAGTGTTATGCGGGACAAACCCACACCCGTCCCCGCTCTGAACCCCGCCGCCCGTCGCTCTGAACCCCGCCGCCCGTCGCTCTGAACCCCTCCACTGCGTGCGAGCAACCAGCGCGCGAACCCCTCTCCCGCCGTCGCCCCACCAGCACGCGAACCCCCCGCCGCCCCGCTAGCGCACAAACCGCCTCGCCAGTGCTCGAACGCCGCCCCGCCTGCGCGCGAACAAGCCCGCGAAGCTCCTGTGATTCGAACCCGCGCCATTTGCCCCCTCCGCCTCGAACACGCGGTGGAACAACCACTTTGATGAGGAGTAAAATATGTCATGAATCAAACTATTTTAAATTTATATATAAAGTTGAAAACTTAATTTAATTATTTAAAAATAAATAAATTAAAATATTTCAGTTAACTATTAAATAAATTATTAAAATTAATAAATAATTAAAATAAGTTATTAATTTTATAATAAATTAATTATTAATTTAGTAACTTTTTATATTATTATTTTTTTATCTTTTTATATTATTTTAAAACACTTTAAAATAAATTATTGAAGTTATTAGTAAATTATTTATTATATTAAAATTGATTATAATAATTTATCAAATTATTTATTTCTAAAAAATTTTAAATCCGTCGGAAATTCTATCGAAAAAATCAGCCAGAAAAATTTGCCCCTTTTCTGTCGGAAATGCACAATTCCGCCGGAACTCCGCCGGAAAATTCCGCCGGTAATGGGCAGTTTTCAAGTAGTGTTACTTGTGGGTAAAAATAATGATTTTATTTTCATTAATTTTGTATGCTAAAAAAACTGAAATAATTGTATTATGAAATTTTGGAGATTAAAATATTCATAGACTTAAAAAATGTATATGCTACTTGTCATTAAATTTGATGACTCGCTCAAATGGTCTTTTGACTTGTTGGTATTTGTCACTAACTCGCCAATAAAATCACCTACTTGTGCGTGTATTTGTCTATTTAAGCTTTGTTTGGGAGATATTTATTATTGCTTTCTTAAAAAACTTTTTAGTACAAAAAATTTAAGTTCAAACAATTTTTTTACTATAATAATTAAAGCTGATTTAGAAACCAATAAAACAAATTTACCCAATTAAAATTTTATGATTCGTTTGGGATGGTTTTTTTACTATTTCTTAAAGCAGTTTTTAAGTACAAAAATTAATTCTTTTTTTACTAAAAAATTGTTTTAAAAAGCAATAAGATAGTTATTTGAAATGAAGTCATAGGCCTTTTTTGGGACGACTTTCTTTCAGCTTCTCAAAATAATTTTTTAGTATAAAAATTAAAATTTGTGTACTAAAAGATTAGTTTAAGAAGCAGCAAAAAAGTCATCCTATGCTTCATTTGGAACAGATTCTTACTGTTTTATGAAGCAGCTTTCTATTAGAAAATTTAAAATTTAATTTTTTTTGTACTAAGAAACTGCTTCATAAAAAGTAAAAAAATATCCCAAATAAAATCTTAGGCCTCGTTTGATAAGGCTTTTTTTCTCCGTTTCCGTTTGAATACGTCGAAATCAATTAGTATTTACTGTTTGGAATCAAAGCTTAACAATAATTTCTTTTTAATAAACATCGTTTTTTCAGCGGTTACAAAATTCTTTTCGTATTTGCTTCTTCGGTCACAAAACGGAGTTTCGGAAGCGAATTACTGATTTAAAATTACTTTCAAGTATTAAATAATAAAATCTCAAAAGCAGAACTCCTAAACAAACAATTTAAAATTACTTTCAAGTATTAATAAGCACTTTTAAAAATATTAGTCAAACATATCTCATTATTGAAACTCTATTTTATTGAACGGCTTTTTCTCAACCTCCTTTTCTAAAACTCCTTTTTATGTAAGCATAAACCGAATCAAACGAAGCCTTAGTCTTGCATTGAAACTCATTGATTTATTCACCATCTCACTAAAGAAGCCACCTATGTGCTGGCACACTCTTTTGTTAAGTCACACGTTTAGTTACTTACTTGCATGCATACTATTGTGCCACATTAGTTAAGCAAAATCCGATAGGAGCTTAAAACAATATGGAGGATCACCCTATGTGTTCATTACAACTAGATTTTGTGTAAATTAGATTTTTATTACTGAAATTCATAACTTTTTTTTTAATAAAACAATTTTTATGAGAAAAAGATTAATGTTGAGGCCATTTATAATGAATTAATGTAACAAAATGAGCATTTTAGCCCTTTTTGTCTCAAATAGTACAAATAAGACTTAGTTGGGGACAATTTTTTTATGACTTTTTAAAACAGCTTTAGAAAACAATAGGAAAGTTGTCCCAAATAAAGCCTAGGGCTCTAAAACTATTGATGAGGAAGGAACCATTAAGGTGAATAAGAAGAAAAAGAAAAATGGTAAAGCTCCTTTACCTGATACACCTCGTTCTACTAGGGCTCAAACTTTTACTAAAAGTTCTAATGATTAAAGCTCTTATCTGGAATGTGAGGGGTGTTGGGGGGTTTGATTCTAGGACACGTGTTAGGAATTTATGTCGTGTGCATAACATTCAACTGTTGATTTTACTTGAACCTTTTATCTCTGCTGATAAAATTGCTATCACTACTTCTCGTTTGGGTTTTAACATGATGTTTGCTAATTGTTCTAATAAAATTTGAATTTTGTGGAAGATCCATTTCAACATCGATATTATTTCCAATTTTCCCCAAGTTGTTCATGTGCGGATTTCTTATTCCAAATTTAATTATAATGCTTCCTTTGTGTATGTTGGTTGTACTAGATTGGGTCGGCTTCCTCTCTGGGATCTCTTCTCGGATTTTGCTCTTAATCTAAATGGTCCTCAATGTGTGGGTGGTGATTTTAATATTATTTCTAGCGCTAATGAAAGAATAGGGGGAAACCCCCTTAATATCAATGCTATGGATGATTTCAATTACATGATTTCTAATTGCAACTTATATGATATTGGCTTTACGGGTGATGCTTTTACTTGAAGTAGAGCTTCTAGATGACAAAGACTTGATAGATTCTCTTTAATAATGATTGAATAAGAGATTTTCCTATGACTCATGTTCAGCATTTGAGTAGAACTTTATCTAATCATGCTCCTTTACTTATGACCATTTCTGCTAATAAAATTTATATTCTATCGGCTTTTAGGTTTCAAAACATGTGGCTCACTCCTTTGGATTTTTTAAATGTGGTTTTAAATAACTGGCATGCCATTATTTCTCCTGATAACAATATTAAGGGCATGTCTCGTCTCTGAGCCAAATTGAGTAGATTGAAACAAGTCCTTAGATGGTGGAATAAAAATGTTTTCAAAAATTTTTTTTCTAAAATTAAGGAAGTTGAAGATAAGGTTTTAGAGTAGGATAAGTTGTTTTTGGAGAATCCTATAAGTGACAATCTTTTCAATCTTGATAATGCTAAAGTTTACCTTTTCCAATTGCAAAATCAAGAAGAGATTTTCTGGAGACAAAAAGATTCAGCTAAAATGGTTTTGGAGGGGGACATGAACACTTTCTTTTTTCATGCTTTGGCCAACAAGAATAGAATCAAGAGTCATATCCAGAAAATTGTTATTAATCAAGAATGTGTTTATGATACAGATGAGTTAATTATTAATTCTGGAGTTGATCATTTTAAAGAGGGTTTTAATAGCATTAATTTGACCTCCCTTATTACCAACCCTAATGTGATTCCTTGCTCTATTGGTGAGGAAGACAATCTTTTCCTCACTCAAGCCTCTACGGAAGAAAAAATTTGGAACACTATTAAAGACATGAATTATGACTCTATTGCGGGTACGGATAGTTTCACTACTAAATTTTTTATTAAAACTTGAGATAATATTATGTTAGATGTGGTGGAGGCTGTAAATGATTTTTTTAATAGCAATCCTTATCCTAAATTTTTTTCTTCCACTAATATTGTGCTTATTCTAAAAAAAGACTCTACTACTAACTGGAATGATTTTAGAAAATATTAGTCTTTATACTTTCTTTAATAAACTTATGGCTAAAATCATTGCTTCTATGTTAATGTACATCCTGTCGAGAATCATGTCTTTCAACCAAACTGGCTTTGTGAAAGGTAGGAACTTTTTTTATAATATTCTTCTGGCCCAAGAGATGGTTCATGATATTAATGCTAAAGTTACTGGAGGGAATCTCATTTTTAAACTTGATATTACTAAGGCTTATGATAATTTGAACTGGCATTTTCTTTATAATGTGCTTTCTCTTTTTGAATTTAGTTAATCCTTTATTATGCTTATTATGAATAGTATTGAATTTTTTTTTTTTTTTTGTGATCATTAATGGTCATAACCATGGTTTCTTCAAATCCGAGCATGGGCTAAGACAAGGGGATCCATTATCGCATTCTCTTTTTATTATTGCTATGGAATACCTCTCCAAAGGTCTTGAAAATCTTTATAGAAGGTATCCTACTCTCCAATTTTGTATTGTTGGTGCATACCTTTTACGCATCTCAATTTTGTTGAAGACTTTATTATTTTCTCGAATGCTTCTATTAATAATGTTAAAATGTTAGTTCAATTTCTGTCTCAATTTCAAAGTATGAGTGGTTTGTTCATTAACAAGGATAAGAGTAATTTCATTTATGGCAAGTCTGTGAATCGTAGTAGAATTAGTGTGATTAAAAGAGTTTGTGGTTTTAATTCTACCTTGTTTCCTATTAAATATTTAGGCACCCCTCTTTTCAAAGGGAGAAAAAGAAATCATTTGTTTGATAATATTTTTATGATGTTCCAAAGGAAACTCCAAAACTGGTCTTCTAATTTTCTTTCTTTTGGGGGTAGGTTGATTTTGATTAAAAGTGTTTTAAAATTAATTATGATATTTATCTTTCACACTTTGCAACCTCCCTCCACGATTTGTATTAGAATGGAGAGAATGCTCAATAAATTTTTTTGGGATCTAAAAATAATAAGTCTTGTATTAATTGGGCTACTTGGAACAACGTTTGTGGATTTTTCAATGAGGGCTCTTTGGGTTGCAAGAATATTCTTGATATTGTTCATGCTTTTTCTCATAAATTATGGCATGCCTTTAGAACTAACAACAGCTTATGGGCTCAGTTTATGAATGTTAAATACTGCAAAGGTCTTAATCCTTTAAGTTTTTACTATAAATATTCTGATTCTTCTACTTGGAAAAGGCTTTGCAACATCAAATGGGAGGCTAAAAAATACATTCAATGGGGCCTTGGGAAAAGTGATGTTTCTTTTTGGCAAGACAATTGGTTGGGCAAGTTTTCTATTGATAGCTACCTTAATACCCATACTATTGTTAATACTAAGGTTCACTCTTTTATTCAGAATGGTGAGTGGAATGATAGTAAACTTTTGAAGGTTGTCCTGTATGACATGATTGATAAAATTTTGCAAATCTCTTTACAATTACAGTACAAGGATATAATTCTTTTTAATTTATCTTCTTCTGGTAAATTCAATTTGAAAAAAGTTTGTGATGCTATTAGAACTAAAGGTGATGTCTCTCAAATTTTTGCTTCTCTTTGGCATAATAATATTCATTTATCTTATTCTATTTTGGTTTGGATTTGTCTTAAAGGTTACTTTCCTGTGGACAATCTTTTGTGGAGAAAAGGTTTTATTTTTGCTTCTAAGTGTCAATGTTGATTTAACATTAAAAGTATTATGCCTGTTTTTATTAATAGTGTGATTGCTCAAAAAGTTTGATTCTATTTCTAAAATCTTGCTGATAAAGGCATTATGAATGCTAACTGTGATGTTGCGGACATTCTTAAACATTGGTTTACTAACACCAAATATTACATCTATAATTTACTCCCTATTCTGATTATGTGGTACCTCTGGAAGGCTAGGAATGATTCTAAGCATAATGAGATCAAGATGGATGCTAACCAAATCATTACCAATGTCAGAAATAAAATTTTGTATTTTCATTTTGTCAATCTTATTTTGGTTAAAATTTTAAAAATTATTATCAGTTAGCTGCTCATTTTGGCATTCCTAATGATGGTGGTTCAGTTGATAAAATTGAGCGTATTGTGAGTGGCTCAAACCATATTTCCCTTATGTTAAACTCAACTCGGGTGGCTTGGTTGGTACTATGCTTGCTGGTATGGGTGGTATCATTCATGACCACATTGGTGGGGTTATTGCTGCTTTCTTTGGTTCTCTCAAATTATTTTTTGTCATTACTGCTGAACTTATGGGTTTGTCTCACGGTTTGAATATGTGTCTGAGATTGGGCATTGAGCATGTGGTTATTGAGATTTATGAAGCGCCTGGAAATCCTCATGACTTTTACACTATTAAAAAAAATCAAACTTTCACTCTCTAAGATTAATTACACTATTTCTCATATTTATCATGAGGGAAATGCTTGTGCGGATTAGTTGGCCAAGTATGGTTGTCACATTGATACTTTACAGAAATTTAATGTGCCTAATCTTCCTTCTTTGTTAAGAGGTTTGATTAACCTGGACTCGCTTCCTTATCTTCGTAATGTTTGATTGCCCTGTTCTGGTTTGTCTTCTATTTTCTGGCGGGTCTTCTTTCTATCTCGGCCTCTGCTTTTCTTGTTTCTGCCTTTCTGAGTTTCTATGGTTATTTAGCTAGTGTTTGCCGTTTATGGAAAGCTCTGTGGTTTCTTCTTTTGCTGCTAGTTATATGGGTAGATGGTATTTGGATTTTAGTTGTCTGGTTTTATTATTTTTGGATATTCGCAGGCTGCATTATATGTTTAGGAGACCTCTGGTTCTGTCAACAATATGTTGTGTGGGGAGCTGTTTTATGGAAAGCCTTCTGCCCCAGAAGATTGAGGAGTTTGGTCGGTCTATGAGTTTCTTGTATTCGTCTTATTATTTCTCTTTTAGTCACCTTTTTACTGGTGATTCTTGCGGCTTTTCATTGATTACCATGTTCCTAAATTTTGTGGTGGCTTTTGATTTTCTTCCTGTTTTGGTTGGTGCCTACAAGGCTATGAGATTAACTGATAATTTTCATTTCCCTATATCTGTGAAGTTTGCTGCACTCATCCAGGTTCTGATTGATATATTACTAAGAATTTTGTTTTCCCTGTCTCATCTACATCTTCTGCTTTTGTTTTGTGATATCTTACTGATTCTTATAAAAACTATGGCTGCTGGGTTTGCCTTCCTTTTTATATGTTAATTGCTTAAATATCTACTCGCCACATTATTCTGACCATATTACCTTTTTGTTTTGGAGTGTCTTCTTTGTGCAGGTCTGGTGGCCACAAACTTGGCTTTACAATCTTTGCAGGCATATCACGAGCTCTAGCGTTTTGAGGTATTATAGGTTAGCTTATTATTTTTGCATGAAGATTATACTGAATGCTATTATTTTGCTCTTCCTTTTTTGGGTGCTATCTTCTTGCAACCCTAGATTGTACTTAAGTTTTGTTGTAAGGCTTAGTTTAAGGAACCACTAGCTCTTAGGATTTATTTTGCTTTATCTTATAACTCTTATGAGCATTAGCGAGCTGAAGGTTCCTTTTAAGGACCTTATAACCCCTTTTTTTGAAATTAACACGTAGGCCCCCAAGTGGATTTTAACTAAAAAAATAATAAAAAAAAATAAAGCCTAACTCTTTGGGTAAATCATATTAAAAATAAAAATAAAAGTTTGTATTTCATGTGTTTTAAAATTAATTCTTCAACAATTTTTTTAAGGATAATATTATGTTATTGTAAATATTTAAAATTATTTAAATTTTAAATTCAAAATGCTGAAATGTGTTACAATGATATCTATTAATTTATTTTGTGAGAGCTCATTTCTTATGAATTTAATTATTGTGTTAATTTAGGCAGTAATGAGTCTTATTTTTATCCGCCACCACATTATTTTTACATTATTTTATTACTATTTTGAACAAAAATAACATTTCAACAAATCATTCCCTTAATTTAATATTATTTTAATAGTTAAAAAAAAATAGGACTTCATATTTAAAAACCGTTATACTAAAAATCTACTTTAGAAAGTAATATGCATGAAAACTACCCCATACAAAGCTTCAATTTTTATCTTTTTCTAAAGCCTACTTACTGCAATAGGATCCCTTAGTACGTACATACATTTTTTATACAATATTTTCTCCTCTAATCTGCTTTGGAAACATTAATTGTGAGTTCTTTTACCACATATCCAATATTGGAAGAACTGCATGCCTTATTGATAGAAGGATCAGCAAAAGGCCCTTGCAGGATTCCCTTGGCAATGGCCTTATAAGTTGCCTCTGTGAAGTGCAGTCCATCCCAGCTAAGATAAGTCGACGGGTCATCGCACACAATCGAGTTCTCGCTTCCACAATTTATGCTCTTACCGTAATTGTATCGACCGCCAACGCTACCACAACATGCAGCTAAAGGTACTCTTTTAAGCCCTGCAACAAATATTTAAGGTAGATGTTGCAATAGAAAGTTGACATACATTGGGTCTTAGGCTTCGTTTGGGACAGCTTTCTTATTGCTTCTTAAAGCAACTTCTTAATATAAAAGTTAAAATTATTGTACTAGAAAGCTGCTTTAAGAAGCGGTAAGATAGCCGTCCCAAATAAAGCCTTAATAAAGTCCAAATAAGTGAAGGGAAAGAAAGTATTTTGTCTCACTTGTGCTATTTGCAGGGCTAAGGATGTTCATAACTGCATTGAAGTAATCAGCGTAAATGATTGTGGTGTGGGGGTGAATATAACGAAGACGATTGAGCTCCTGCTTGAGAATATTATTATGATACTCTGAGAATTCGTTCAGCCAATTAATGCAGCCTGTGCTCATATTGTAGTCTTCTATTTTTGAGTTCTCATAGTATGTGAGAAATGCTGCTATGCATCCTATTGGGAAGTTTCCAGGAACTAACAAAGTCTTTGCCCCCATATTAATTAAATCCTGGCAATAAAAAAGATGAGTTCATAATGCTTAGAATCAAATAATCTTATTCATTTTGTATCATTCATTAGGGTTCAAAGAAATTTTTATCTTGTCAAATGATCATATAATTGGAATGACAACGGACATTAAAACTGTGAAATTTCTAAGTAAAAGAAGCTAAACTCTTAAACATCAAGACGTATTTTGGTAAAAAAATCTCCCCAATTAAGCATGCTCATCCCGGAGCGATTCTAGGATAGATGAATTACTGGGAAGTTACACCAACAGAACAAAACTGTGAGGTCCTTAAGCCAAAGTGAACAATATCTTGATAGTTAAGAATTTAGGCTATTACAAAAGCTTTGTGAGTGTTGGACATAGGACCTTAATGACTAAAAATATTAGATATTAATCATTAATCGTCATCAATCTCATCACTTATGAGAAATGAAAGAGTTTAGAAGATGGTGGATGGCCTACTTGGTTTCTATTTTAGTAGGATGGGAGATTGGACGATTGATCCATTCATACATATAAAGTCAAGAAAAGAGTTATCTAAAAATTAAGAGAAAATCATTAGAGGGAACCATACACACAAACAACAATATAAAGCTATTGAGAAATTATAATATTTTCAAAATATATAAACTAACTATCACAGTGCAAAGTAAATACTAACATTAATTGCCGTACTAATTGTGTTGATGACATGAGGAACCAAAGATTTGGCTTCTTGAAAGGACCAACTTTGTAGGAAACCATAGTTGTAATCATTTCCACCTATTTCTCCAACTACGAATAGAGATCTGCTGAAAGTATCCTTGCTCTCTGACAAAGAAATAAAATTGTTAATGGCTTATATTTAAAAAAAAAAAAATTCTATAAAAATAATAATAATGATCAAAATGGTCATTTGACTTTTTTACAAAGGATCAAAATGATACCGACAATTTAAAAGTCTTATTTTAATTTTTTTGACTTTTTAAAGCGGGATTTAAATTATCCCACACGCGAAATAATTAATTTTTTGACTTTTAATTTAGTGATGTAAACTTTAGATTTTTCTAATGTAATATTTATGAATAAAATTATTATTATTCTTTAAAAATATCTAAATAAATGGTCAATAAAAGAGGAATAGTTTTATAAAAGTTTATGATGATTCAAATATAATAAAGTAAGAAGTTTTTAAATAGTTAGAGCCTATGACAAAACCGATGAGAGTTAGAGTTACTTCATGAAATTTAGAACCCAAGTTAAAATGCCTATAAAAGCTCATTTTCAATCTAGATCCTCCCTCTCAGCATGGTCAACTTCTTTGCATGATAGAATAACCTATTCTTAAGTACCTTCTTCCAAAAATAATCTCCATAAATTATGGGGTGTCAATAAATGATGAAATAAGATAAGCAAAATCAATATCCGAGCTCGAATTGGCCTAATTAATCTTTTGGGTTGGGTTTGGGTAAAATTTTTTGACTCAATTGATTTTGAGTTAAGTCCGATTAACCTAAAAACTCAAAATTGACACAAATATCATTTGGATTAAGATTGAATAAAAGGGTCATCTTCGAATTAAATAGGTCAAATATGAGTTAAACAAGTCATGCTTAACTACAACTTGTGAGATTTATACGATAAAGTAGTCAAATGGGTTGGGTTTGGACAAAACTAGGTTTTGGTCAAATATTTTGACAAGTATGATAAATAGGTTGGATTAAAGTCAAACATATATATTTGAATTGAGTCAACTTTGGGCCAAACACGAACCCGACCAAACAACCCGAATGGACGCCCCTACATATAATCTAAATTTTTTTGCAACCCTATAATCATCTAAATTTATTTATTAAAAAAAAAAAATCGACCGACCTCCTGCCTACAAGGCAAGCCCTCCATCTTCCTCTCGCTAAGGCTTGGGTGGACAGCACACTCAAGCAAGCGAAGGACCGGACGGACCGTCCGCTCATCCTCCCATTCTTCTGCCTTGTTTGGGATGGACGGAAATGTAGTGGCGTGATGTGTTCCGCTATCCTTCGTGTCGTCCTTCTCGGAGCCTCCGGCGGTTGATTCGGTTTCAATGAAGTCACTTTTCCTTTCCTTTTGTCATTTCCTGTGGTGTTTACATTTTTTCTCGCTCGACATTTTCCTCTTTCGTTTGGATTTTTGGATTAATGGCAGGTTGCCATTTGAATGATCGCGGATTTTTGAATGAGATGAACACTTCTTGTTCTTTTAGAGATGCTTCATCTGGTTTTTCTCCATCTTTGAAATTTCTTGACCTCGAAATCACTTCTCATTGTGGGTTGCCATCATTGTGGATTTCGGAAGAAGAAGTTCTTGTGCTTGCTGCCCCATTTCATTTTGCTTTGGTTGAAATTTTTCTAAGCCGGAGACCATCTATTGATCCATTTAAAAAAAAAATTAATGTCAAGCTTAATGGTGATTTCTCTATGAATGTTCTTATCCCAAAGCATGTGTTGATTAAGCTTATAAATGATCTAGATTATTATAGAGTGTTTGCTCATCGCTCATATTTTGTGAACAATTATTTTATGAAAGTGTTCAAATGGACACCTACGTTTGATATTGAAGTTGAATCCCCCATTATTCCTGTTGCGTCCAGGAGTATTCGCGGCGGTAAAGAAATATAAGATTTAACGTCTTAGCGTTGTACGAAAATCCGGCACGCAATCAGATAAGTGAGAGAGGATCTAGCATTTATAAGACACCAAGATTTTTACGTGGAAAACCCCTGAAAAGGGGGAAAAACCACGGGGCCTAGCCCAGCTTGAATGAATCCACTAGTATTGCAGTCGATTACAAATGAGGCCCTTCCTTGGTGGAAGGCCTTAGCTTGATGTACATCTTATGGAGTACATTACATGGTGTAAATACAAAGATCTACTATCGACGTATTCGCTTTGTTAGAAGGACTGCAGTCATCGGGCGACGTAGGTCAGGAGGACCGTAGTCAGCTGGCGACGGAGGACTGTAGTCGGCGGGCGACGTAAGTCAGGAGGACCGTAGTCGGCGGGCGACGGAGGTCGGAAAGAATGTAGTCTGCGGGCGACATAAGTCAGGAGGACCGTATTCAACGGGCGACGGATGTCAGAAAGATTGTAGTCGGCGGGCGACGTAAGTCAGGAGGATCGTAGTCGGCTGGCGACGGAGGTCGGAAGGACTGTAGTCTGACGACGAAGATCAGTAGGACAGCGTCAGGTAGGAGTCTAGCAATGGAAAGAAATGCATCTTCGCATAGACGTCCAACGAAGTCCGATAACCGGTAGAAGTCCGGCGTCGGGTAGAAACTTAGCGAAGAGTGAAGGTCCGATGTCGGGTAGAAGTCCGACGTCTTTGATGGCAGAGGAGAAACTCCGTCTTCACTTGGGCGGAGTTTCGGCGTCAGGAGGGAACTCTCTTGCAAATTGGGAAGAATTTCAGCATCCCATGGAAGTTGTGCAGAATTCCTGCGTTTCCTGAAAATCCGGCAGAGTTCCGGCGTCTTTAGGCGGCAGGAAGAGCTCCGGCGGTGGTCGAGGAGGTGAGGAATCTCCTTTTCCCCTTTCTCCTCTTCTTCTTCTCTCTCTTCCTTCCTCCCCCTTTGGTGTAGAATGAGGGCTCTATTTATAGTTTTTCTGGAAAGGCATAGCCCGTAAATAGGCGTGAGATCAATGGCGAATTGGGAGTGGTCTGAATGGACGGCCGATATCGAATCCTTTGATCATGCACCGTTCGTTGGACATTTGAAGGCCTTAATGATTTCGGAATTTGATGATCTTGGGCTTGTTGGATTCGTCTCGTCGAGCCGCTCGATTCGAGTACAAGCTTGTCAAAATTGAAGACCGTTTGGTAACTCAAATTGTGGTTTGAACCTTCCAACAGCGCTTTGAACCCTTGATTTGGACTCATTTGTGCTCAGATTGGGTTGATCTTGGTGTCGTTGGGTTTGTATTTTCGAGACGCTCAGTTTGACTGTAAGCTCGCTGAAATCGGAGTTCAGGAGCTCCCAAAATTAATTTTTGAAGTTTCCAACTAGCTTTTGCCTCGAGATTCGTGCCCGATCAAGCTAATTTTGTGATGACGTATCAATTCCAATTTGGGTTTCGTTCCCCAACCTAAGGCATCGCCTCTTTTCTCCTAGAATCCTTAATGGCCTCGGTTCTTTGTTTGGACAACCTCTTAAAATTGATAATGCCCCTTCTTCTGGCTCTTGTCCCTCCGTTGCACGTATTCTTGTTGAGTTAGATGTTACCAACAACTTCTATATAATGCGTGGGTGATCCCAAAAACTTGGGTTATATTCAATTTGTTGTTATGGATTATTTTCCTTCTTAATGTTCTCATGTAAATCGTTGGGACACTCGAAACAGGAATGTAGCATTTTACATCCTCTTATTACTCCTATCGTTAACCCTACTTTTGTTTATGGAGCTGAGAAGGTTGCTAATAATGTGCATGGAAATGTGTTTGGATATGTTTCTATTGATTTATTTGTGCATGAAAATGTCGATCATGTGGTTGTGGGTCATTTGATAATGGGAATTTGATTCATCCTTCGAATGTTGGTGATGTGAGGATTTTAGCTAAGCCCAAAATGTTGGTTTTGAATATCCCTGTGGCTTGTTCTGCTATTGTTCATGTCTCAGAGAATATTGTGGATTTGGAGGCATGTGGGGACATTAATAAGGGGTTGATGACAATTTACCTCTAATGCCTGGTGGGGAATTTATTCTTGTTGCTCCTCATGTGGAGGTGATGAACAATGGAATGTGTGAAGTTAATATGATGATGCTGATTGATTCTTTTAGTGGTTTGGTTATTGCATCTCATGACTCTCCCTTGGCTGATTTTGAAGTGGCTTTGTCGCCTAATAAGGAGGTTCCAAATGTTAATGTGACAGTGATTGATGTTCCTATTCTTTTATTTTTAGTGATGCCTTGAAAGCTCAATTGGCTTTAAATATGGATGACATTTTTGTGAATCATTCTGATTCGATGGAAGAATCCTTCTCATCACCTTGCGAGGGTTTTGAGGAGGATTTAGATGACCCTACGAATGAGTTTCAAGATATGTATAGTTTGAATGTGGGTTGCATTGATGAAAAAGCTTTTCCTCATGGTGGCAAGCGTTGTAGAAGAAAAGCTAAGAAGAATTAATTTTGGTCTTGTGAATCATTTACTCTTGTTGCTTCTCATGTTGTTGCTGGGAGCTTCTATTGAAACATTTGCTTGGTTGGCCTTTGTTTCCACTCATGTTATATTGGTTAGCTTTGGTTATTTCTTTTATTTCTATTTGTTCTATGTAATTGACTGGAATAATGACTCTTAGGTTTTACTTCAATTGTTGTATTTCTAGGGAGCTTTTGTTTCATTATGGACCTGTAATTTTTTCCCTTTTAACGCGTAGGCTCATTTGTGAATTTTAAACTATATATATATATATATATATATATATATATTAAAGGGTGATTGATCTTCCTCATTTTACACGAATACTACAAAAACATAAGCAATCAAGCAGTCCAAAAAGAACAAATAAATAACAAGTAGCAGAAACTTTCGTAATCGACTCTAGTCTTCGAATATATACATTTCAGATGATTGAAATACATGCCACCTATAGAACATCCATGAACACTATAGATTTGATGTCAAATTGTAATTTTGAATTTATTTTCACCTTCTTTTCGATTTGTTGCACGATTCATATGAATCAAAAACCTATTCATTCGTATTAATCTAGATTAGGCCAATTTAGGCTTCGTTTGCGGTGGCTTTATTACTGTTTTTAAAAACAATTTTTCAGTATAAAATTTTCATAAGCAGATTTCTTGTATAAAAATTTATAATTTAAAATTTTCTAAAATAAAAAATTTCCTTAAACGAAGCTCAAATCTCCATTACTCTCATAGCAGTATTTTGCCTGTACTACCATATGGTCCATATATCATTAAATTTCGAATCTAATTATAGGGAGACATCAGAGATGGGTGTTTGGTCCTTTATCAACTTCAGCACATCATAAGGCTGTCATGTTCGTGAAAGCATTAATCTTAGAGCTAAAAAAATGAATGCTTTTTTTAGTGATGAGCGGTAAAAAATTGTAATAGAGAAATTTAATATTCTCTAATAATTAAGATTTTATTAGGGATAATTTTTGTTTTTTAAAGTAATTTTTTGTTTAAAACAATAAGAAAAATATCTCAAATGAAGCTATAGTCATGATAGAATTTATTTTGTGCAGTCACTGAACGGCGTTCATAGAGGAATCAAAATGCGTCACATTATTTTTTTTGTTGTGTATCAGTGTTGTATACCGTTATGTACCAGATGACGTAGCGCATCCTGATTCACCTCTGAGCCATCCGAATGCCACAAATAATAATTTCTCTAGTCATACTAATCATAGATACTTTTTAAACAAACCATAGGAGCTCTTTATCACTTTTTTTATTGATTTGTATGTTTTAAATTTCTTTATTTTTATTTTTGAAAATAAATCAACTTTCTTTAACACATTGAAGATCTTCTTCTTCTTTTTGTGGTTAAGAATTACCTGTTTCGCAAAAAGAAATCAGTTTTTTGAAGAAACCAATCTGAACACCCAAAGACATGTTGGTCCAGGTGACATCGAGTCCTCTCTCTCTAAAGAAGCCATTGTTCAGCACCGTGGCTCCAGCGACGGCGAAGTTCACCCCACGCCGGAAACCTCCGCAATCTCCTCCTTGCAGTCGCAGAGAAGGGGGCAGGAAAGGTATCCCCATTGCCTCCGCTGATTATAATTTATCTCGTTTGTTATCACTCAACTGTCATCAAATCCATTCTGTATGATAAATAATTTGCGTACCTATAAAGTCAATTATGAGACGACCATCGGAGAAGCGGCCGGTGGGGCGGCCGAAGAAAGTCTCGCCGTAGGGAAGGCGGCCGGAAAGGCAGTTATCGCCGGTGGAGAGGAGGAGGTTTCCGGTGTCGGTGATGGAGTCACCAAAACTGAATATGGAAGTATAGCAACTGTCGGCGGTTCGTCGGACGGGAAAGAAGAGGAGGAAAGCAACAAGGGTGAGGGAAGGATAAAGGGAGAAAGAGGAGGAAGCCATGGACTGTTGAAGATCGGCGCTTTACGCTTTAAGGAGATTCATTGGGCTTAATTATGTTGGATATTATCAAACCAAACGACGCGATGCTTACTTTAGTTTTTTTTATTTTATTTTATTTGTTTTTTAGACGGTTTTAAAAACCTCTGATTTTAAAATCCGGTGCAAGTGTGTGAAGGGCTGCTCGAAGTTTTTGCTTTCAATGAAAGACAGTTTAGTGTGTGCTTTCTGTTTTTTGTTCTTGTTGCATCCTGGAATATTCGCGGCGGTACAGAAATATATAGTTTAACGTCTTAGCATTGTACGAAGATCCAGCACACAATCAGATAAGTGAGAGGGTGTAGCATTCATAAGAGACACCAGAGTTTTTACGTAGAAAACCCCTAAAAAGGGGAAGAACCACGGGGCCTGACCAAATTTAAATGAATCCACTAATATTTGCAGTCGATTACAAATGAGGCCCTTCCTTGGGAAAAGGCCTTAGCTTGATCTCACAAATGTACATCATATAGAGTACATTATATGGTGGGAGTTACAATAGATGTATTTGTTTTGTCGGCAAGACCATAGTCGATAGGATGGAGGTCGGAAAGACCGTTGTCTGGTGATGGAGGTCGGAAGTATCATAGTCGGCAAAAGACTGGGGTCAGAAAGACCGTTGTCTATTGATGGAGGTCAGAAGGACCATAGTAGGCGACAGAGGTCAAAAGGATCATAGTCGATAGGAGTCCTGGGTCAAAAAGACCGTTGTCTGTTAATGGAGGTCGGAAGGACCATAGTAGGCGACGGAGGTTAGAATGACAGTAGTCGACAGGAGACCAGGGTCAGAAAGACCATTGTCTGTTGATAGAGTTCGGAAGGACCATAGTAGACGACGGAGGTCAGAAGGACCGTGGTCGGCAGGGGACCGGGGTCAAAAAGACCATTGTCTGTTGATGGAGGTCGGACGGACAATAATAGGCGGAGATGAGGGCCTCAAGTGATGGTCCGGCGGAGCAACAACGTCAAGCGATGGTCCGGCCGAGGAGAGGGTCTCAAGTGGTGGTCCGACGGAGCAACGACGTCAGGCGGTGGTCCAGCGGAGAGGAGGGCCTCAAGTGGTGGTCTGGTAGAGCAACAACGTCTAGCAGTGGCCCGGCGGAGGTGAGGGCCTCATGTGGTGGTCCGGCATAACAACGGCGTCAGGCGATGGTCCGGCGGAGGTGAGGGCCTCAAGTGGTGGTCCGACGAAGGTCTGGCTATGGGTCTCCGAAAGGATTCTACTCATGGGTTTCGAATGTAAAGAATATGACCGCACTATCCCGTAGGAAAGAAAATGATCGTAGGCCTTTACACTCGACACAAGCAAGCCAATGGGAGGACGGATGAGATTATAGATACGATTAACCATGGAGGATAGCGGCTTTCACCTTCACACCTCGATGGATAATAATATGTATAACCTAATCAAAGTCACGAGATTTCTCTCATTCGATACATCAGCTCGAATGGGGTTTATTTGATTGTGGGGATCGATTTCCTACAGGAGCAAGCCCTGTAGTTAATTACATCCTAGGCCTTAACCTAGAAAAACTCTCGATTAAGGATGTTGTATTATTCTCTTCTTAATTTGATGCACAAAGAAAATTCCTAAGTTCTACTCCAAAAAAAAATAAACTTTTCTCTTTGTCCTTAGCGATGATTAGACTTTTTAAATGAATAAAGATATAATTAAGATTTTGAGTTTAAAAGATCAAAAATTAAATTCTTATCTTAAGAGACATGTTCAAAACACATCATAAATGAAAAGACACTGAGGGGACCTATGGCCTAAATCCCACAAGGGATCTAAGTAGCCCCAACCTGGATTTAGCACCCTGCTCGGAAAGGGGTACCAGCTAAACTCCACCTAGCGTATAAAATCCATGTTGTCCAGTCTTATGCAAAATGCAAGAGTGGTGAGAGGTACAAAAAAAAAGAATGTGGATATCAAACCTGGCCATGAATGGTACTATGCTTATGCAAAGTGAATTATCCCTCTATGTTATATAAAAAAAAAAAACTATATGCTAACTCAAGGCTATGCATGTGTAGGTAAGGCTAATCAGGATTGATCAATAGTCACTGTGAAGTGAACAAGGTTTATTTATTGTAATTTTAAAAGAAGTACTTTTTTATTTTAGAAAAATTAGTTGATTTTAATCCTAAGCTCGCTTTTTTATCTTGCTTAAATGAATTTTAATTTTATAGAAAATTTAACATCCTAAAGAGCCTAACGTTGACTCCGTCCGAGCCACACCCAAATAAAACAATTTAAGAAACCTATGAAAAGGCATGCAGTTCTAATACGCAAGCAAAGTAACATATCATCACATCAATAATATTAATCAGAGTGTCTAAAAGTCCATAGCAAGTGTCACTTATTATACAACCCAAGAAGTACTGAAAAGTAGTGGTGGTCAGGCTCCACCGATAACAACTTGGATTCTATCCCTATGAAATGACGCAAGTCTTAAAAATGAGGTATTTTATTTATCTTCATTTTCTTCACCTTCAAGCTCCTCATATTGCATCATCCAATATGATATCCAAATGAGAAGAAATTCCCTATAAAGGGTTTTCTTTTCACTTTGGATCCCTAACATATTAAATATACTTCATTTTTAAGCTTTCACAACACTTTAAATCAAATTACATTTAAAAAAAAAAAAATTGATTCCATACAAAAAATACATATTAGCACAATTATAATGAAAATAACACATCATCCAGAACCTACTCTTTAGGGCCATATTCCCAAGGGGCTTTTTAGCATTCCTCGCAATACCTATTAAGGAGCATATTTATGATGACAGCATTTTTTATATTGCCCTTTAGGAACATGGCCACTTGCAGAAGATATTTCTAAAAAAAAGATCTAACCACTTAAGGGCAAATGCCCACTCATCAATCAAAAAGAAAAGAAAGCAATAAAAAACAAGTCAAGCCAAAAACAATCATCACATATGCAAAATGTAAAAGAAAGAAAGTGTAAAAAGGGTTATCCTAGCTACACCCTACCCTAGGATGCCTATAAAAAGTGTCATATCCAACACCTAAGTGTGTGCAAAAAAAAAAGTGTACCTAACTACCTCAAATTAGGTGTGTGGTTTGGGTTACAAGGTCGAGTTCTTATTGTTTAATTTATTAACCCTCAAGTTTCTATTTAAGTGCTTAGCCATTTGGGGTGAATTAATTAAAGTTTAATTTAAGGATTAAAATTGGAGTTATTAAATTATTAAGAGCCTAAAGACTTAGGCCCTAACCTATACTAAGATTATAAAGAATTGAGGGGGGCAAATAGTCCATACTCAATCCTACTCATAATTAAGGTTGAAATTATTAAAAGGTGGCAAGGGTTGGTTAGTCCTTCCCTTGGTAATAATCTAGGACTCGAGGAATGGCTAAGGATGACACCACTAAGGTGGGCCTACTACCCACCATGAAAAGAAAATCCTAAGCTTCCTATGTCTAAGGTAAATTTATTTTTAGAGGCTGATATGAGAGTGGAATGACACACTATCTATATAAATGTATATGGATTCTACCTGACCTAAGTTATAGCACTTGGGTGGCTATGGACAATTTACATATACATTTGCACATTTTTTAAGCTAAAGCACAAAGGTGAATGTAAATTTCATACAAATTAGGGCACTAAGGCATATCTTGAAATTCCTTTGCTCCTCCAAAAAGTTCATTTTGGTTTGCTTATAATTAGGAACCTTTAGTTAAAGTTCAAATATTAATATCTTAATACTTTAAACACAATAAAGTTGGTTGAGAGGATTTCAATGATCTTAATTTAATTTCATCTTAATTAATGTAGATTATTATAAATGATTAAGTTAAGTGTTGATTAGAGAAATATCTTATACGTTTTAGAATCCATTTCATTAGTTAATGATGTTAAAGTTGTATATTGGTTAAAGGGATTTTTGAGATTGTAGATTACTTAAAAAATTTAGGAGTTGTAGATAGTTTATGAGTTCAATTAGAGGCTTATGTGTTGCTTATTATTTATTAGCAAATTTTAATACTTAATACTTAGGTTTGATATGTACTTCTTATATTTTTGAATTAATTAAGATATGAGTTACTAGATTTAATTTGTTGGTAGCTTATTAAAGCTTACTTAAGTTAAGCGATAATTACCCTTGTTAAACCAGGGCCATGAGGTTTAGGGCTAAGTTAATAGCCTCGTAGGCCTGGGTTGCCAAGTAATCATCTTTTTATTAAACTTTATGTTTGTTGTTTAATGAATTTTAACAAAAGATTATCATTATGATTTGTTCATTAATAATTTTAGATTGGTCACGAATTCATTGCCGTGTTTTATTAGTTGGTTTTGTGACTTTTAGAGGTCCTTTTATGCATTGTTAGAGCAAATGAAGATCATAACATAGGTTCTACACTGAGCTCAAATAGTAACCAAACATACTAGTTGTTAAGGGGTTGCAATCATAAAACTAATCAAGAGAAACTACCTAACATACTAGAGCTTACATTTTATTTCATTTTTGTATATTTTCCTTAGCATGCTTGTGAAAAATACATTAAGAGGCCCAAAATCATTAAGAATCATTTTTTTTAGAGTTATTTAATCATTTTAAAACCCAAAGAAAACCATCCTAGCGGTGCCCACTTCGTGTGGGAAAAACAATGCATATGACATACATAAGTGGCCTACACTACAGGTCTAAAATGACCATAAGGGTCTCTATGTTCCATGACAAGGGGGGCAAGCTTTGGTCCACAAGGCCAAAGCTTCGTTAGTGGACTAACATATGGCCGGCTAACTAAACATCCTAGCAAGCATATTTGGGTGGGAAAGTAAAAGCGGTCAAATGTGTGTGCTACTATGTAACCATTTGGCAATACAATGAGGAGTCTCTACAGGACTATCAAGATATACCTGACACACTTAGAAGCTCCCATGCGAATGACTCCACGACCATTGCGTACACAAAACTCAAGGTACCTTGTGTTGACCTCGATTTTGTCAAATTCTGAGTCAAGGAGGTTGACTTGGTCAAATTGACCAAGTCAGACCCCATGACCATCCTCAATGGATTCAGTGAGTCGAACTGAGTCTATTGAGCCCGGACCCGGAGCCTGGGTCAACCTGGCTGACCAGGTCAACCCGGGTTGACCCAAATTTACCTAAAGAGCCTAAAATTCATTTTTAAATTAATTCCATGGATTCTTAGCTCAAATCCCCCCTCCCTTAGACTTAGTTGACCAGGTTGACCAAGTCAAGGGCTGACTTGGTCAACCCAAGGTCTAAATGAGTCAAATCAACCTATTTAAGTCAATTTAAGACTCATTAATGGGGGGAATTGATTAGAAAATGTTCCAAAATTCAAAATCCCGCCTAAATCATCCCCTAGTCCTCTGGATTGAATCAGGGTTCGATCACAACCATCCATGGGAGGGGGAGAGGCTTTAAATACCAAAAATTAGGTCCAATTTAGGATCTTTTTTCTCTTGCTCTTGCCCTAACCCTTCTCGTCCCAAGAAACTTAGCGTGAGAGCTCTCCTCATACTCCTCCACCTTTCCCACGTCAAATCTCGGCGCCCTAGGCCCGCCGGCGGCGAGAACTCCGGCGAAACCGAAGCCACGAACCTTTCGGGGCTTCTACCGCCCAATCCAAGAAGATTCGGATCTTGAGGTCAACAGGAGAAATATTTCTGCCGTTTCAACGAATCCAACGAGCCCAAGAACGCGAAAATCGGACGGTTAGATCTCTCAAAATCCCTTAGAATAGGTCACAATGCTTAGGATTAAATAGCTTTTTGAAAAGCACTTTCTAGGCCAAAATTTTTATCCCCCATGAATGCTCTTCACCCATAGGATATGTGTTTCAAATTTCACGTCATTTGGTTGAGTATCAAGGGAGAACGAGTCGAAATACTAGTCTAGGGTTCGGGTTCGCCGTCCTTTTGATTTGGACCGTCGATCTCGCGATCAACGGTCACGATCCGGTCAGATCCCGCTTCTGTCCTCCCGTGTATCTGCTCCCGATCGATCTCCCGTCCGTCCGGCTTGATCATAGCCGTCGATTCCAAACCGCGCGGAATCAACGGCCGCGATTGACGCTTACGTGGATTAGTGGACACGGCCATGATTGCGGTATGATTGCCGCAATCATTAGTCGGCGGCGCAATCATTGCGCCGCCGCCAATGATTGGCCCGAAACCGCGGGATCCAATCGTAGTGTGCCACGTGTCGCCGGCAGTATTTTGATATAAAAATTAATTTTAAAACTTATTTTTCATTCAAAAAATCGCCAAAAATCCGTTTTTTGTCCGTTTTCGACGTATAATATATCGTTTTGCTCGTATTCCCGAGCTCTTTATTTTAAAATTATTTTTATTTAAAAATAGTATATATATTTTAAAATATTAATAAAACAGTAATAATACTATTTTAAAAAATATTTATTTTCTAATTATTTTATTATAATAATATTATTTTAATTATAATATTTATAATTATGAGATTTCTAAACTATCTTTGTTACTATTTTTATATTTTTATTAATTTTCATTATTATTATTAGTATTTTTTTTTATCATTATTAGTTAATTATTTTATGTACTTTAAAATATAATTTCTTTTTTTTTTAACTATTTTTAAAATGTTATTAATTTTACTTTGTTATTATTATAGTTATTACTAGTATTATATTTTAAAATTATTTTAAAATTCCAGAAACTTTTTCAGATTTGTTTATAATATTTATTTAATGAATATTTTAAATGTTAATTATTTCAAACTATTTAAAAAAAAAAATTACTTTTAAGCACTTTGAACTTGTAAAATCCATATCTTTCTCGTTTTCGATCCGATTTTGACGCACAACCCCTTGTTTTGATCGTATTTGGATTCTGCATGTTTTAAAGGTGGTTGGGCTCAAGTTGTTTTAACCTGTCTGCAGTTATGTTTTAAGTCAGTCAATTTGCTTATTTTATAAAACAATTAGTTATCGTATTCAAACTTTGAAATTACATAACTTTGTCGTTTTAAGTCCGCTGTCAACGCACAATACCTTGTTTTGAATGTACTCTGAATTCTGCATATCTTAAAACTCTTTTCAGATGAAAATTTTATCTGTATTTTATGTAATTTCAAAAACAGTGAAACTGCACTATTTTAAAATATTATTTTATTGTATTTGAACTTGTAAATTTCGTATATTCATCGTTTTAAGTCGGATTTCGATGTGCGACCCCTCGTTCTTTTCAGCAAGACGAGCTTTATGTTTTGAAACCGTTTCCAGCCCCTGGTTTTGGCTGTTTTGGCAGATTTCTGACTTGGTGTAATATTTGATTATTTAATTATTATTTAATTAGCATAATAATTATTTTCATAATACAAACTATTTTGAAACCTCGATTGAGTGATCAGCAAGTCGCCCATATACCTATTTACTATAACCCAACCTATTTTTAATTATCTTAATTTCCAAAATTTATGTATATATATATTTAAGTATTTTTAAACTACTTTGAAACTACTTATATATTAAATCTCTTAACCTTGGGAGACTTGCTTCATGAAATTTTAGACACGGATCTTATGTGTGAAGAGCAATCATGGGGGAGTGGGTTAGTGAATGGTTGAGTCTCAATCATTCACTAATAATCTCTTTAGGTGTCTTTATTTTTTTTATCTTTCGTAGATTGCATGTGTAGGTCGTCGCACTACCACCACTTAGTTTAGGTTCTCCTAGATCTAAGGACATGGTGTGTTTATTTATTTACTGTACTCCCATGCATTTATTATCCCGAGGGTTAGTGTAAACATCACTTTAAACTCGTACAACGTAGTGACACCCTAAGGACAAAAATTAAGGACCTGTCTAGCGAACTTAGAAGTTTTCTAGGAGCTAGGATAGATCCCAGAACGACATGAAAACTTCAACATTTAAACTTAGTGACATCATAAGCCTTTCATAATTTTCTAGGAATTTTTAGGGCTTGTTAGACCCCTTAATTAACTAATCCTAATTAACCTGCTAATTAAGGCCCCGAGACCTTCCGAAAAATACAATAAATACACCTTAGGTCAGAAAATTACCCATAATACCTTGAATTGACCAGAATATGACCCTTGACCTTAGATAAATAGGGCTCCCTAGTTTGACTTCAGGTTGACCCCTAATTTGACCATAGGTAGAAATTACCGTTTTGCCCCTAATAAATCATTAAAAAATTATTAAAAATTCCGAATTTTCTCCAAACACTTGGGAACACTTTCTTAGGTCATCCCTGGCCTTTGGGAGTGATTCCAATCAGTTTGGTGCTCATTTGGATCAAAACAGTAAAAAAGGGCCCTTTCCTAGTTAATTTAGAAAATTCCCTTAAATACCCCGATCTTTAGAAATCCATAACTAATTGTAGAAAATTCCAAATTAGGTAAACTCACTTGCATTAGACTCCAATTAGGGCCTAGTATTTATTGAAAATCTTAGGATTCCAGAAATTGGCTTAGATTAGAAAGTCAACTTTTTGGTCAACCGTAGTTCATTTAGGGCCCGAAACTTAGAAAATTCATAACTTTGGATAGAGAACTCCGATTCCAGCCTACTACCTGTCTAACTACTCGTATTGAGGTATAGTATTTTCCTAGGGTGTTAGGAGTCCCAAACCTAGCCTATTCCCTATAGTGACCTTTTTGGACCCTTAGTCTAGTTCCTAGGAGGACCCGAGACTTTCCAAAATTGGCTAATGTAACTTTAACTGCAAATATTATTTCCTTAAGCTCTTGAAACAGACCAACAAACTAAATTAACTAAAATGGACCCTAATCCATTAATATTTGAATTCCAACTAAAAATCCCCTCCTGGCTCATAACAAACCTGAACTCTAGATAATTTCAACTAACTGCCCATATTAGGATCTATCCAAACCACACTAGCCTTACACACACATAGAATGGTTTGCTAGGGCACCACTTCTAGATCTAGGTTAGGCCGCTGGGTTTTATTTTCTGCTGTGTGCCGGAGCTTTTCGTAGTTTTCACTGCATGCTGTTTGAAAAATGATTGGTGTGTTTGCTTATTTTCTCTGCACTCTGTGATGTGATGAGCGCTAGATTTACCCCTAGGTTAGGAACGTTATATACATATACTGTTCTTCCGTGCAGGTGGCCATGCTCAAGCTAATAAAAAGGGGGGAGCATTATGATTATTTCTAATAATATTTTATGCAGGTGCTTGTTCAGCTCCTCCTAAATAAAAATGAGGGCTAAAATTAATAATTATAACTGCACAGATGGAGCTGCTTAGCCCTCATAATTAAGAGCATGGCTTGGCACAGGGTCAATGGTGTTAGCATTTTCATTCTTTATATAAACTGCTTGGGATTTTTATTAGGATAACCATGCAGGTCCTTTTAGATTTTTATGCTTTTCAATTAATGTAAAAATTTGTAATATTGTCAAGAGTTGTGAAAACAACTTCGAGTTGGGATATTCTTATCCAGTTCGGGTTCCAAAAGAAGAAGGCATCCCTAAGGGGAGAGTCTTCTTCCATTTGGAAGATCGAGCTGGATGGCTTTAGATATCCAAAGAGAAAAGACAATACACCCCTACTGGGGAGAATTGTCTCTTCGTTTGGATATTCAAGCCACGACGGATCCAAGGAGTCCAAGGAGGAGTGATCCAAGGAGTCCAAGGAGAGGATACCCAGGAGACTGAAGATATTGAAGATTTGAAGACCCAATATCCCACTCAAAGTTGTTAGCGTCTGTCATAGGCTTAGAAATCCGGGTTGTTGGCAGTGGTGCCCGGCCACTTTACTTTTCTGCATACCCTGGGTTGTAATTAAAGGGCAGTTGGCCTATGGACATTTATTTGATTAGTTTGTGGATTTATATTGATGTGCTTACCTGATTGTGCTTAGAAATATCTGCTTTTTCTAGGTTTCTTTCTTGCATGCCGTTTTTGTTTTCGCCTGGATCGTATTAGGCTCATTAAGGACTATAAAACTTTTCTACTTGTAACTAACTCTTAAAATTTTAAGTTCTAAATAATATAGAAACTTAACGAACCTAGGAAATTGCCGGAATCGTCCGGGGTCGCATGCATATTACTGCATTTCTCTTTCCTTGCTATAAGACATCTCCCTGCCTGCGGGTAGAGTCCGGATAATCTGGCCTATGAGGATGAAGTGCCGGACCTAGGGAGACTCAGTCTTTTCAAAAAAATATTTTTTATAAGCCTGTTTTTAAAGTTCTATAGCATTCATGAGCTGACAATTCAACTAGCATGCATTGCATTAGAAATCAATTTAATTAAAATTTAATTGCATTAGTTAGAGGCATTCACCCAACATAAGTCCAGGACCACTTAGGAAATTCTCTAGATGTCGGTCCTCTTTCTAATAAACTATACCTCCTACCCATCTTTCATAATTGACCTGATAGCATGGTTTTGAAGCGATTAGGTGGTTAGCTGGCTCCCCCATCCAGGCCGGGATAAGTCCAGGTTTTGCATTGCATTAGCTAGGACACTGGTCTTAGTGTGTGTCGAACACTAAGTCCAACCTAGATTTAGGATTCGAGGCTACTACATTCGGTCTCGTAGTAGGTCTTAAATAGTAGGTAGGTCCTTTCTTTTCAGGGACCCTAAATCCTACTTATCTTCGTCACAGGATGACGCCACCTCCATCCTTCTCTCACGCATGTGATCGGATGTTTGACTTTGATTTTCTCCAGTTCCTCTTTAGTACCCTAGAGCCTCCGAGTGCTGGTATGAGCCACGCATGTCGATTCAGCCCTTCGGACATTTCTTCCCTTTGAGTAGGATTTCCTAGTTTATACCCATGTGTCAATCCCACTTTAGGAGAGGATAATGTATGATCCTTAATCGAGAGTTTTCTCAGGCTCCGGCCTGAGATGTAATTAACCACGGGGGCTTGCGCCCGTGGGAAACTTGGTCTCCACAATCTACTAAACCCCATTCGAGCTCTTGCATCGGATGGGGGAAACCCGTGATTTGGTCATGTATATTACTACCCATCGAGGTGTGTTGGCGTCAGCCTCTATCCTCAATGGTCAGTCGTATGCGCGATCCAATCTGTCCCTTCCAATCGACCCGTTCGCGCGGTGCTCTTTCGGAGGTCCACACCTTGCAAAACAAACAAAAAGAGAAGTATATGGATGAGTGTAGATGTCATTCATTGAAAAGATGCAAACAACTACCAAAACATAAAATATTTGAACTCACACTAGCATGGGTAAAGGTAATTGCACATGAGACATGAAATTTTACTAGTTTACTCACACATATGAACCTAAGATTATGTCTATTTGTAATAATGGAATTCTAATAATTTTTTGTTATCATAGTATAAACTCATAAAAAAATACATTGTTTACATGAACTTTAAGTAATAATATGTTAGACATTTATACAAATATTTGAGGGCTGCTTATGAGGTCAAAGAAACAAATAACAATCTCAATTATTGAATAAAACATTTACACGCCTATATATATATATATATATATATATATATATATATATATATATATATATATATCCATTTAAACACTATGGGCAAAGTATTCACTATTAAAAGGTAAAACATGCAGGTGAGTTAATTTGGCTTGACAAGGAAAGGAAAAAAATGCATAATGGGTTTTGCCATGAAAGTAAGAAGGAAGTGTGCTGGGCAAATTGACGAAGAGGAAATGAATGGATTTATTACAGAAAAATTGGAAATAGAGTTGTGGCTATAGGAGATGTGTTATGCCTAGCTGTATAGCTTGGGAAAACTAGAAAAGTCATTGTTTTGGTTTGTAAGTAGGGTATATTGGAGGTGTAGGCAGTTAGGGATGAAGACTGCATGAACCCCTCATACTAAATACATTCGCAAAAATCTGAAATGAAAGCTATAGTGAAATTGCTGCCAAAACAATGATTTGAGATCAATTACGATTCATAATAAAAGCATAAAGAGACTCTTTTTATACAATATATTTATACATTAAAGCACAACATGCTCAAGCAAAAAGAAAAGGAATTGAGAGCTTGAATACTCAAAGATAAATGTGAATTTTGGTTCCACAAATTAACTGTAAACAATGCTTAGGAGCTCCAAGTCACTTCTACTAAAACATCTATATGAATTTATTCAATGCCGTACAAATAAAATTTTATTTGATTAATCAAATATGAGTTCATGCAAATGCAATGTGCCGAATCATGCTTGCAACCGAAATATTGCGACGGGATTCATGTAATGTCTCCGATGATTAATTTTTTTGCCCGACGAGATAAATATACAAACAACTTAACCCAAAAACTTCCTCTGAATGATTCGATATTAATTTTGAAACTACAAGGTATATCCAAGTGATATCATATTTTAGCTATAATGAAAAAAATGAGGTATAAACTTCCTAAAGCATAGTACTTAAAGAAATATAATCATAGAGGCAATGTGTTATATGGTGGAGAATGAAGCGCTTGATTGAGAAAAGAATGAAGCTACACTTGCTTAAAACAACTCTTATTATTTATTTTTCAAGAAAACTTGCACTACTCCTTAACAAGGATTAACTCAAACACCTTGTATGCATCTTTTTTTTTTTTATGTAAAGAATGATCATGGCTTCTCATAGTTTTCACAAACTATACATAAAAACTTTGAATCTAATAACATAAATCATAAACAAATGCATATAACAATTATTCATTTCCAAAAATTCTATATTAACACATAAATCATTTACACATGAATCGTTTAGTTTGTTTACACAGGAATCAACCACTTGGAGAAACAAACATTATTTGATATAGTATCTTATGCCATGAAGAAGAAATAAGAAAAAGAAAAATAATGGAGATGAAGAAAAAAAGAAGAGATGGTGAGAAGGAGAAAGTGAAAAAAAGAAGAAGAAGAAATTACATTGCCAAAAGGAGAAGGGGTCGTCGGCTAGAGCTGGATGACCGAGGAAGACAGATCTTCCTAGCTGAAACGGTTTCGGCTGGATCAAGACCTGTCCGCATTCTGCCTTTCGTATACACAGAAATGGAGCTGCTACCCTTGATCTTCGCTAAAGCAACTGAAGTCTGTACCCGAAGGAAGACCTCACGCCACTGCATGCTACATGAGCTCAGATTTTAAATTTCAATAAGATCTGGATCGGTGAATTTAATTTCCTGATTTAGATAGGACATTCAAATTAATTAGAAAAACTGTTTAGATTCAAATTAAAATTAGACTGTACCAATTTCACAAAATTTGACTCAAATGAACTCCCATCATCCTCGAACCGGGCTCTACAAGATTCAAACATATCGATTGGTATTTTGAAAATCAAATTATTTAATTTTAGATTAATTAAGAGAATATATATATTATTTTAAAATATAAATCATTTGATTTTAAATTAATTGAAAAGATATGTATATATTTTATTTCATCATTTTTTAAAGAAATCAAAATAATAATAAAAGATAAAATAATTATAATAATCTCACTTTCTCTCACCTTGACATGCATCAAACAGTGTCCGATTCAAGTGCGAACGGATCCGTTTAAAAGATCTCGACAATACGAGCACGCTCGTGTAATCCGTTTCACAAAACAATATCCCGATAAAAAAAAATTTAAGTACGTAGCAAAGATGCGTGATAAAGGCCCAAATGCGTACAATCACATCGAATTGTCATCGATCCGACCACATGTATTTTAGAATAAAATAGGATAACATAAGGGGTAAATCTTAAGGCCAATGACGAGCCGCGATAACATACATAAAGTGACCCTTCATCAACACATCGGTGCAACCTACAAGAAGATGAATCGATCTATGAAATGTGAAAGTGAAAAGAAAAAAATTGTGCAAGTGACTGATGCCAAAAAGGAGGTCAACACCGGTGGTGGTCCGTCGAAACTCCGGCGGTGGTCGAGGAGCTTCTTCCTTCTCTTCTCTTCTACTCTTCTTGCTTCGGGCCCCTTTCAAGAGAAATGAATGGTCTATTTATAGATTTCTAGAGTGGCATGGCCCGTAAATAGGTGAGATGGGGAGTGGTTTGATGGACGGCCGATGTTGAATCCCTTGATCATGAACCGTTTGATGGACATTTGAATGTCTTGGTGATGTCGAAATTCAGTGATCTTGGGCTCGTTGGATTTGTCTCGTTGAGCCGCTCGACTCGACTATAAGCTTGTCATGTTTGGAAACCGTTTGGTAACCCAAATTGTGGTTTTAACCTTCCAATAGTGCTTCGGGTACTTGATTTGTACACATTTGGGCTCGGATTGAGTCGAATTTGTTGTCGTTGGGTTCGTATTCCCGAGACGCTCAGTTCGACTATAAGTTTGCTGAAATCAGAGTTCGGATGGTCCTCATTTTAATTTTGGCAGTTTTCAACATGATTTTGCATCGAGATTCGTGCCCGATCAAAATAATTTTTTGATGATATATCAGTTCTCTTGCTCGTGAAAGTATAGTGAGAAGCAGAAGTTTTTTATTTGATTTGTTTTCTGTGTTCTGTTTTCCTTCCATCATTGGTATGAGAGCCCGGTTCACTACAGGAAAACTGTCTATTACCGGCGGAATTGTTTCCGGCGGTTTTTCCGGCGCATTTCCGACGGATAAAGTTCAAATTTTTTCGACTAATTTTTTCAACAGAATTTCTGACGGATTTTTCGGCGGATTTTTTCCGGCAATGTTTCTGGCAGAATTTCCGGCGAATTTAAAATTTTATGAAAATAAATAATTTGAAAAATTATTATATTTAATTTTAATATAATAAATAATTTACTAATAACTTCAATAATTTTTTTTAAAGTGTTTTAAAATAATATAAAAAGTTACTAAATTAATAATTAATTTATTATAAAATTAATAACTTATTTTAATTATTTATTAATTTTAATGATTTATTAAATTATATTTATTAAATAATAATTAATAATTATTTCTTAAATTAAATAATTTTAAATATTATTAACTTAAATTAATTAAATTAATAATAAATTGTTAAATTACATTAATAAGTCTTTGTTAAAATAAATTTATTTAATTAAAGAAATAAATATTACGTCTAATATAAGTTAAAATAACATATTTTGGTTTCTTAAATAATACGTAATAGTTTAAATAAAAAAAAAGTGACGCATTTAACAGGATTTGGTTTCTTGACAAGTTGGCAGATGACGCGGGACTTCCGTGCGTGGAGAGGAAGGGGCGGGGTTCGAACCCCGCCGAAGGCATGTGTGTGTCCATGCTTCACGCGGAAAGCCTGGTCCACGGTGGGTACACGGTGGCGGGCAAGGCAGGCTATGGGGCAGCTCGGGCCGGTCGGTTCACGCGGGCCAGCAACCGTGGCTTCAGCGCTCAGCGCTGTGTCCATCGCGGGCAAGGCAGGCTGTAGGCTGTAATTGATTTTTTTTTTCTTGACGTTCCGACGCATTTAAAATTCGACGGAAATATTTTCCAGCAGAAAATCCGCCGGAAATACTCCGGAAATGTTTCCGGCGAATTATTTTGCGCCGGAAGTCCTTTTCCGACTAGCGTGTAACCGGCGAAAAAAAATCCATCGGAAATCCGCCGGAAATGTCATTTTCTGACGGATTTTTGGCCATTTTCCGACGAAAATGTCCGCCGGAAAATGACGTTTTTCCCGTAGTGGTTGGAGAATGGTAGCGAGTTCAAGCAGCATTAATTTGCAACCTTAGTTGCCCTAGTTCACGGAGAAGAATTATAATCAATGGAGTATTCAAATGCGGGTGTTGTATCAATCTCAAGAGTTGTGAGATATTGTATAGAGCGGTTTTCAAGAGCCCGAAGTTGACAGAGATTTGAATCAAAGGCTTCTTCAAGAATTGAAAGAAAGATCGGAATGCCTTTTTCTTCATCTATCAAGCAGTAGATGAAATTATTTTTGAGCGGATCTCTACGGCGAAGACTGCGAAGGAGGCTTGGGATACACTACATGCTTCTTACAAAGGAGATGAGAAAGTGAATATGGTACATTTACAAATCCTACGAAGCCAATTTGATATGTTGAAGATGGAGTCAAAAAATGTGGAACAATATTTCAATCGGGTAATTACCATTGTTAACCAATTGAAGTTGAATGGAGAACTTGTAGAAGATAAAAGGGTTATTGAAAATATTTTACGAAGCTTGACTAAAAAATTTGAATCCACAGTGGTAGCCATAGAATAGTCAAAGAATATAGAGAAAATGTCTATTGAAGGGTTGTTTGAATCTCTTCAATCACATAAATTAAGAATGAAGCAATATGATTCGACACCACTTGAGAAAGCCTTCCAAACTCAAGTGGCATTGCGTGGAAATTTTATAGGTGGCTGTGGAAGAGGTTTTGGTAGAGAAAGATGCTCTTTTGGCACTAGAGGAAGAGGTCGTGCTGGTAGAGGAGAATCTACACAAAGTGATGAAGGTGAAGTTCAAGGTGGAGTTCATGGTGATGGAGAAGGTGCACGTGGTCGTGGACATGGTTTCAGAGGTAGAGGAAGAAACAACTTTGCCAATATCAAATATCACTTTTGCAAAAGGTATGGACACACTTATCATTTTGTTGGAAGAGGTAGGAGAGTGAAGAGGCAAATATAGATATGGTGTAAGAAAAAGAAGTGGAAAAAGGTGAAGACACGATATTTCTTACACATAGTAAGGAGTTTGGTGATTCAGGAGATGTATGATTTATTGATAGTGATTGTAGTAATCACATGACTGGTAACAGAAACTTGTTTGTTACTTTGGATAACTCAATCCAAACTGAAATACGCACAGGAGATGACAATAGATTGTTTGTAGAAGAAAAAGGTGATATTTTGATGCAAACAAGGAAGGGAAAAAAGAAGATATCAGATGTCTTCTATGTTCCAAATATTAAGCATAATTTGCTTAGGATTGGACAACTAAATCAAAAGGGATATGTGTTGATATTTTCTATTGACACTTGTACCATTAAAGACAAGCATGAATTTTGATAGCCAAGGTGAAGGTGACTCCAAATAAAATATATCCCATGAAGATGATTTGTAGTTTGAATGGTTGTTTGAAAACTTCCATAGAGAATCATTCAAGATTATGGCATTGCAAATTTGGTCACTTTCTTATATGAGCCAGAAGAACATAGTTGATGGACTTCTACATATTGAAGTTCAATACAAGATCTGTGAAGTTTGTGTTGCAGGAAAGCAGAGCATATGTAAAGACCATTTTGCTCCCAGGTTCATCCGGGACGAAATTGGATCGTCCGGGACGATCGGTACAGGTTGTGCAGGAAAGCATGTTTGGCTGCATGGATCGTCTGGACGAAAGTCGGATCGTCTAGACGAAATTCGCCCAGAGCCGATCGTCCAAGGACGATAATTAAATTTGTCTGGACGAAAATTCTCCAGAGCTAAGTCGTCCGTGACGGTAATTAATTTCGTCTGGACGAAATTCGTCCAGAGCATAGATCGTCCAGGACAAAGTTGCGATCGTCCGGGACGATCAGTCTGGATATATATAGAAATGAGATATTTTTTGAAGAGAGAGAATGGCCAGGAGAGAGAAAAATGAAGGAAAAGAAGGAAAAGAGGATTTTTGGGCAACTCCGGTCTGTTTTCGTCCGTTGTGACAGTTCAAGAAATTGGTGTATGCAAGGTAAGGCACATTCCGCCTTTCTCAATTTTCAGAACGGTGAAGTTTGAACGATTTTTCTGTCTGGATTTCGTTTTCGTTAGCGAATTTCGTCTGTATTTTCCGATCGGTTCAGTTTTTACCGCGTAACTTTTGGTATATTTCTGAGGTGCCGAGTGCGCACGTTTTAATTATTTTTTGGAGAATTTTGACTGGATAGTTTTGATTCGACGGTGTTTTATTTTGACTGTAATTTCTGATAAAGTCTGAAATTGTCTGGGCAGTAGAATAAAAATCTTGCAATGTTGTTGTGAATATTCTATGCTAATTTGGTAATCTGTAAAATTATGAATTTTTGTGTAAATTCCGTATACTGCCGTTATGCCGCTAGATTTTTGTACGATTTCTGAAATTGTCCGGATTTGTTCTGAAATGACATGATATGATTGTGTGCTATGAAAAGGAAGTTATAAGGGGTCAGGATCCTGTGAGATCCTATCTGTGTCAGGGAAATATGAAATGAGCTCTGAAATCTGAAAACAAGTTATGTTCCGGATCCGATGATAAGTTCTATTCTGGTGCTATAAGCACATCTGTTATGGTGTCATGAGCACAAAGGGAGGCATAAGGGGTCAGAATCCGAGAGATTCTGTCAGTGTCTGGGAAGGGAGGTATAAGGGGCCAGAATCCGTTGAGATTCTGTCAGAGTCAGGGAATCTGTTCTGACTTTTGATATGTTCTGAATTGATATGATTTCTGATTCCCATACGATTTTGATATGATTTATGATTCTGATACGATTATGTTCTGTTCTGATTTGATCTGATCTGTATGATTCTAATCTAATTCAATTTCTAGAATGGTCTGTTCTGATTCGATATACGATTCTGTTGATCTGATTTATGTACGGACTTTTGTCTGAGGTGTTTGATGTGGATTCTAAGAATTTGGATTGGGGGTTTGATGTCTTGCTGAGCTGTTGTAGCTCATCCTTGTTTTCTGCATGGTTTTCAGGTTCTGGGAGAAGAAAGGAAGTCTTGGGGTAAGAGTTCAGAGTCTGATCTGTTATAGGTATTTTGTACTTTTGATTTTTGTACAATCATGGCTTTTCTGTTCTGTTTTTCTTTCTGTCTGAAAGCCATGAGCTGTATTTGTATATGATTCTTCTTTTTGAGGAAGAAAAAGATAGATGATCTGTTCCGCTGCATTTGATGTTTATAGTAGCTCTGTGTGTGTCTGTTTCTGTGTGTAAATGTTTGGAAGAAAGTTCTGAAACAAATTCTAAAGCCAGATCCTGGAATCAGTTCAATCAGTTTGAGTTTGGGCACGACTCGATATGAGCGGGATTCGTCCCGGTCGGGTTGGGTCGTGACAGCATAGCACCTTTTTCAGTTGAAAATTCACGAAGAGCCTTGAAGCCATTAGAGCTTATTCATTCATATTTATATGGACCGATGCACACTATTTCTATTGGAGGTAATTGTTATTTTCTCACATTTATTGATGATTATAATAGAAAAGTCTGGGTATATTTTCTAAAAGAGAAGTCACAAGTATTTGAATATTTAAAAATATTCAATGCACTTGGGGAGAAGGATAGTGGTCATTTTATTAAGATGTTGAGGAGTGATAGAGGTAGAGAATATGTTAGTCATGAGATTCAAAATTATTTAAAGGAGAATGGGATACGCCATCAGTTAACAAGAAGATACACACCACAACAAAATGGAGTAGCTAAGAGGTTAAATATAATCATTATGGGATTGGCTAGGAATATGTTAAAGGAGAGACAAGTGCCCAATTTGCTTTGGGCTGAAGCTGTGTCATGTGTTGTTTATTTATTAAATAGAGCAACATCAAAAAACAATCCATCTCAAACTCCTTTTGAAATTTTTAGTGGTCATAAGCCTATTATTGATCACTTGAGAGTTTTTAGGAGCATTTCTTATGTTAATGTACCTGATCAAAAGAGAATGAAGTTGGATGAAAAATCTGAGAAGTGTGTGTTTGAAGGATATAGTGAAAGGTCCAAAGCCTATAAACTGTATAATCCTACAACAAAGAAAGTGGTAGTGAGTATGGATGTGAGATTTGAAGAGAACTTAGCTTGGGATTGGCTTGAAAAAGGCAACAAGGAGGATATCACAGTTATGAAAAATTCAGAAAAAATTATTGATGAAGTATAGCAACAAACACCGTCGCACACTACAATGAGATTGGGAGAATCTAGTAATGGTATGGAAAAGGTGAAGACAAGAAGCCTGCAGTAGATATATGACACCACAAATTATAATGAGTTGTCTCAATTTGCTTTATATATATATGAAGAGCCCTTAACTTTTAATGAGGCGGTTATAGATAAAAGATGGATGGATGTCATTAAAGAAGAGATTGATGCTATTGAGAGAAATGATGCATGGAGTTTGACCTCACTTCCTAAAGGTCAAATATACATTTGTGTCAAGTGGGTGTACAAAGTGATGAAGAATGTTGATGGGGTGTAAATAAATTCAATGCTAGACTTGTAGTTAAAGGATACAAGCAAAAGCAAGAGATAGATTATGAAGAGGTATTTGCACCGGTTGCAAGATTTGATACAGTCAGATTAATTTTCTCTATTGTGGCTATGAATAGATTGCATATTCATCAATTAATTGTGAAGTCAGCTTTCTTAAATGGCATCTTGGAGGAATAAGTATATGTAAATCAGCCTGAAGGTTTTATTAAGAATGGAAAAGTGCATATTGTGTATCGTTTGAAAAAGACTTTGTATGGCTTGAAGCAAGCCCCGGTGGCTTGGAATTTATATATTGATAAGCATTTTGTAAAAGAAGGGTTCATTAAATGCCCTTATGAACATGTATTCAGCATCTCACAAAAGAAGCCACCTATGCGCCGGCAAACTCTTTTGTTAAGCCACACGTTTAGTTACTTACTTGTATGCTTGATCTTTAACAATCAATTGATGTAGCCTACTTTGTCATGTACACTCGATTACTCCCACATCTTCTCCTAATTGTTGAGATTTTGAGCATATTAGCATTGATCGGGCTTTAAGTAAAACCTAAATTAATTAACCCAAATCTACGTGGAGGACACTATTGTGCCACATTAGTTAAGTAAAATCAGATAGGAGCTTAAATCAATATGGAGGAGCCTATGTGTTCATTATAACAAGATTTTGTGTAAATTAGAATTTTATTATTGAAATTCATAAATTTTTTAACTTATGAGAAAAAAGAATAATCTTAGAGACCATTTATAATGAATTGACGTAACAAAATGAGCATTTTAACTCTTTTTGTCTGAAATAGCACATATAAGATTTCATTTGGGATGCTTTTTTTACGGCTTTTTATCTACATATAAAGCAAAATAACATTTCAACAAATCATTCCCTTCATTTAATATTATTTTATTACTACTAAAATTAAAAAAATAAAAAAGGACTTCTTAACCTTCAACACTAAAATTTAGGACAGCTTTTTTATTGATTTCTAAAATAGATTTTTAGTACAAAAAATTATAATTTAAAATTTTTGTAGTAAAAATCTGTTTTAAAAAAACAGTATGAAAGCTAGCCCAAACAAAACTTCAATTTTTATCTTTTTTTGAAAGCCTACTTACTGCAATCGGATCCATTAGTATGTACATATATTTTTTATACAAAATTTTCTCCTGATCTATTCTTCTTTGGAAACATTAATTGCAAGTTTTTTTACCACAGATCCAATATTGGAAGAACTACATGCCTTATTGATAGAAGGATCAGCAAAAGGCCCTTCCAGGATTCCCTTGGCAATGGCCTTATAAGTTGCCTCTGTGAAGTGCAGTCCATCCCAGCTAAGATAAGTCGACGGGTCATCGCACACAGTCGAGTTCTCGCTTCCACAATTTACGCTCTTACCGTAATTGTATCGACCGCCGCCGCTACCACAACATGCAGCTAAAGGTACTCTTTCAAGCCCTGCAACTAATATTTAAGGTAGATGTTGCAATAGAAAGTTGACATACAAATGGGTTTCAGGCTTCGTTTGAGACGGTTTTTTTACTGCTTCTTAAAGTAGCTTTTTAGTATAAAAATTAATTTTTTTGTACTAGAAAGATGCTTTGAGAAGCGGTAAGAAAGCCATCCCAAACGAAGCCTTAATAAAATCCAAATAAGTGAAGGGAAAAGAAAATAATTTGTCTCACTTGTGCTATTTGCAGGGCTAAGGATGTTCATAACTACATTGAAGTAATCCGCGTAAATGATGGTGGCGTCGGGGTGAATATAGCGAAGACGATTGAGCTCCTGCTTGAGAACATTATTATGATACTCTGAGAACTCGTTCAGCCAATTAATGCAGCCTGTGCTCGTATTGTAGTCTTCTACTTTTGAGTTCTCATAGTATGTTAGAAATGCTGCTATGCATCCTATTGGGAAGTTTCCAGGAACTAACAAAGTCTTTGCCCCCATATCAATTAAATCCTGGCAATAAAAAAGATTAGTTCAGATTGCTCTGAATGAATTACATGAAAGAATCAAACGATCTTATTTATTTTGTATCATTCATTAGGGTTAGAAAAAAATTTCATCTTGTCCAATGATTGACAGACATTAAAGCTGTGAAACTCCTTAAATAAAAGAAGCTAAACTCTTAAATATGAGACGTCTTTTGATATAATAGTCAGAATTTTGTTAAAGAAACTCCGTAGTTAAGTGTTCTCATCCCAAAGCGATTTTAGGATGTAGAAAGTTATACCAACAGGACAAAATCGTGAGACACTTAATCCAAATCGAACAATATCTTGATAGTTAGGAGTTTGGGCTTCTACAAAAACTTTGTTGGTGGTGACACAGGATCTTGATGACTAATAAATATTAGAAATTAATCATTACTTGTCATCAATCTCATTACTTATACATGTAAAATCAAGAACAGATTTATCTAAAAAGAGAAAATCATTAATTATAGGGAAACATACACACAAACAACATTAGAAAGCTGTTGAGAAATTATAATATTTTTTTTAAATTATATAAACTAACTATCATAGTGCAAAGTAAATAGTGAATTAAGTACTAACATTAATTGCCGCACTAATTTTGTTGATGACAAGAGGAACCAAAGATTTGACTTCTTGAAAGGACCAATTTTGTAGGAAACTTTGGTAGAAATCATTTCCTCCTATTTCTCCAACTAGGAATAGAGATCTGCTGAAAGTATCCTTCTTCCTCTCTGACAAAGAAATAAAATTGTTAATGGCTTATATTTTAAAAATAATCATATAAAAATAATCAAAATGACCATTTGACTCTTTACAAAGGGTCAAAATTAGGGCTGTCAAAATCGGGTCACGGGTCGGGTTCGGGTTCAACCCGAAATTGACCCGGCCGACACTGTTCAACCCGACCCATTTTTGGAAACGGGGCGGTTTTCCGAACCCCAACCCGACCCGCTTCGGGTGTATTTCATTAAAAAATTTTTATTTAATTCAATTTATTTAAATTTAAATCAAATTAAAGTAAGATTTACTTCAATTAGTTTAAAATAAATCAAAATTAATTTAATTTGGACAACATTGTTTATAATTTTTTTAAATATCATTTACTTATTTCATAAAAATCCTTTAAAACTCTCTTAAATTAATTAAAAACGGGTCAAATTGGGTTGATTGCGGGTTTCTGGGTCAACCCGAACCCGACCCGGTTTTACAAACGGGTCGAAATCTCTAACCCGAACCCGACCCGGTTCGGGTTGACCCGAACCCGAAATTTTCGGATCGGATTTTCAGGTCGGGTCAAATGTTGACAGCTCTAGTCAAAATGATACCAACTATTTAAAAATCTTATTTTAATCATTTGACTTTCGACTTAAATTATCCTACACGTGAAATAATTAATTTAATCCTTATTTATAAAGTCATTGGACATAATTGATACTTTTATATAATTAGGGATTATTTTTATAGTTTGAAGAATATTAGGAGATCAATTAGATCATTTTTCTATAAAAATAATTAAAAATATATCTTATTTTTATTTTAAACCTATTATTAAACATTTAAATTTTTAAAGCTAAAAAAACCACTAATTGACTCAATTAGTAAAAGACAATTGAAATTAAAGTTTGGTCAACATAAGGGCGGAGCCATAAATTCTTATTAGTTGGGGCTCAAAATTAATAATTTTTTAATACTCTTAATATTTTATGGGGTGTCAATAAATGATTAATTAGTACATTCTTCCAAAAATAGTCTCCTAAATTATGGGGTGTCAATAAATGATCAGACTCGACAACCAAAATCAATATTCTAGCTCAAATTGGCCTGATTAATCTTTTGAATTGAGTTTCGACAAAAAAAATTGACTCAATTGATTTTTGAGTTAAGTACGATTAACCTAAAAACTCAAAATTGACATGATTATCATTTGGATTAGAGTTGAATAAACGGGTCATCTTCGAATTAAATAAGGTCAAATATGAGTTAAACAAGTCATGTTGAACTAAAACTTATGAAATTTATACGATAAAGTTGTCAAATGGGTTGGGTTTGGACAAAATTAGGTTTGGGTCAAATATTTTGACATCTATGATAAATGGGTTGGATTAAAATCAAGCATATATAATCGTAGAGCTAAAAAAATGAATGATTTTTTTAGTGATGAGCGGTAAAAAATTGTAATAGAGAAATTTAATATTCTCTATTAATCATTAAGGATTTATTAGGGACAAATTTTGTTTTTTAAATCAACTTTTTAGTTAGAAAAAAAAATTGGACTATAAATTTTGGTATTAAAACATTGTTTTCGAAAATAGTAAGAAAATTAAGTCAAACAAAGTCTAATTGGGACGACTTTTTTATTGTTTTTTTAAAATAAATTTCTAGTTTAAAAATTAAAATTTTTTTACTAAAAAGCTAATTTAAGAAGCAGTAAGAAAGCCGTCCCAAACGATTGTTCGGGACGGCTTTCTTACTACTTTTTAAAGCAGCTTTCTAGTAAAAAAAAATTTATTTTTATGTTTGAAAGCTGCTTTAAGAAACAATAAGAAAGCCGTCACAAACGCAGACTAAGGCTTTGTTTGGGACGGCTTTCTTATTGTTTCTTAAAGCTGTTTTCTAGTATAAAAATTTTATTTGTTGTACTAGAAAGTTGTTTTAAAAAACAGTAAGAAAGTCGTGGTTTGAAGCCTAAGTCATGGATCATTTTTAAACAAACTATAGGAGCTGTTTATCACTTTTTTTAAAGCATATTTGATTTGCATGTTTTTAATTTTTTTTTTAAATAAATCAACTTTCTTTAACATAGTTAAAAATAACTTTTAGGTTATTTTTATAAGGCTTCTTTTGGTTTAGGTTTTTTGTCATTTTTCATTATTTTCATTAAATTTTTTAACTAAAAAATTGTTTTAACAAGTAGCAAGAAAGCTATCCAAAACCAAATTTAATTGTCTTTATTGTTTTTAAAATAAAAAGCACCCTAGCTTGCCATCTTTGGCTGTTGATCATTGCCACTACCTTTGGAATTTTTATTAGGTTCGGACACCTGACATAGCTCTACATCCGGACGTCAATAAAATATCGCCACGTGCTTTTCTCTTTACCGCGCAGCCTGACGACCCAACCCAGAATGGAAATCCAGTATTGATATGTTCGTGTATTGCTAGGTATTGCTTGGCAATAACGAGAAATACCGCTATGTCAAGACCAATATCGAGCAATATCGAGCAATACCTAGCAATACCGAGCAATACCTAGCAAAATCGGGGTATTGCTCGGTATTGGTCTTGACATAATGATATTTCTCGTTATCGAGCAATACCAAGTAAAACCTAGCAATACTCTGGTCTGTACAAATCAGCTAATACATAGCAATATTGGGTTTTAGTCCGGGTCGAGTCGTCGGGTCGCGTGGTAAAGAGTAAGAGCATGTGGCGATATTTTATTGGCTTCCGGATGTAGAGCTACGTCAGGTGTCCGGATCTAATAAAAATTCCTACCATTGACACCAACACGAAAGACTCGTCTTTGTTTTTTTTTTTTTTTTTTTTTTTTTTTTAACTCATCTTTGATGGAACTTCACTTTAGTTTCATTTGGGACGACTTTTTTATTGCTTTCTAAAACAGAGTTTTAATACAAAAATAAAAAATTTTGAACTTTCTAAAACGGAAAGAGCAGTAAAAAAGCCCCCAAACGAAGCCTAAGATTTTATTTGGGACAACTTTTATACTGCTTTTTAAAATGATTTTTTAGTACAAACATTTCAAATTTAAGAAATTTTTGTGATCAAAAGCTGTTTTAGAAAGCAATAAGAAAGCTATCTCAAACGAAACATTATTTCTTTTTAAAACGGAATCTTAGTAAAAAAATTTAATAAAAAAGTCGTCTCAAATAAAGCCTAAAAACGCCATCCCAAACGAAACCCTAATACCACACATACTTTAAAAAAAAAAAAAGATAACAACATCATCAAAGTTAAAATAAAACAAAAGTCAAGCGAGTTATCTATCGATTTTAAATAGTTAGATTAGTGCTGCATATGATGTAGATTATACTAATCTTAATAGAAATTCAAAAAATAATTAGGACCGTCATGATAGAAGAACATGAAGATCTTCTCTTTTTTTTTTTTTTTTGTGGCTAAGAATTACCTGTGTCGCAAAAAGAAATCAGTTTTTTGAAGCGACCAATCTGAACACCCAAAGACATGTTGGTCCAGGTGACATCGAATCCCCTCTCTCTAAAGAAGCCATTTTTCAGTACCGTGGCTCCAGCGACGGCGAAGTTCACCCCTCGCCGGAACCCTCCGCAATCTCCTCCTCGCAGAGAAGGGGGCAGGAAAGGTATCCCCATTGCCTCCGCTGATTATAATTTATCTCGCTTGTTATCAGTCAACAATCATCGAATCCATTCTGTATGATAAATAATTTGCGTACCTATAAAGTCAATTATGAGACGACCATCGGAGAAGCGGCCGGTGGGGCGGCCGAAGAAAGTCTCTCCGTAGGGAAGGCGGCCGGAAAGGCAGTTATCTCCGTTGGAGAGGAGGAGGTTTCCGGTGTCGGTGATGGAGTCACCAAAGCTGAATATGGAAGTATAGCAACCGCCGGCGGTTCGTCGGACGGGAAAGACAAGGAGGAGGAAAGCAACAAGAGTGAGGGAAGGATAAAGGGAGAAGGAGGAGGAAGCCATGGACTGTTGAAGATCGGCGCTTTAGGCTTTAAGGAGATTCATTGGGCTTAATTACTCGCACTAAGCTGAAAAAAGAGCAAAATTGAAGGTGCAAGCAAGCATATCCTCACGTTTTTTTTATTTTTAGGAAGATAATTGTGTTCTTAAATTTTTAATTGTTATATATATATATATATATATATATATATATTTTATTTATTTATTTATTTATTACAGAGAAAATTTGCATCCAGATAACCGAATATATATATATATATATTATTAGCAGTTTGATTGTTATTAAATTTATATTAAAATTAGTATTGCATTCAATATTTATGAATTTTACTAATTTTAATGTAAATGTAAGAAAAGTTAAGTCATATCACAATAAAAATTTTTCCAATATTATAATATAACAAAAGCTATGTCATATCAAGCTTGCTTGATAGTCGTCGAACGCCGTCGGTCGCCACCACTACCGCCACATCTGCCAAAGGCCATCGCCGCATCCCTCCAATCACCATCACTGTCGCCTACCTGCCATCACCACCGCCAATCGCCTACAGTTACTACCACTGCTTACCACTTACCACCACCATCATCGTCGTCATTCCCGTCATCGACCATCATTTTTAAACTTTAAATACATTCATTTACTTCAAATTAAACAAAAAAAATCATTCACTTGAATTTACTTTATATTTTACACTAATCCAAATTACTCAAAAATATTCCTTTTACACTGTATTCATTTCATAGCCAGCCAAAAAACCCTAAATTATTCAATAATTAGGGTGGTCCCACACATTATTAGCTTTGATCTAATTTTCATTTAAAAATATTAAATTTAAAATATACTTAATTTGGAGCATTTAACAATTTTATTAATTTTTTTATTAATATTTTGTTAAGATTTGAGTCATAATCAAATATAAAATAATTCACTCAAAATTATTTTTAGAATTTGATGGTTAATAAAATAAAATTTTAGTTTGCCCTTCTTAATTTGATCAATATTTTTAATATCAAATAAAAAACATTATATTTATGATCCATCTATATAGTATTTGTTTAATATTTTTATCATCAAATGTCAAAAAATCAATTAGATTTTTTATATATTAATCTAACTAATGATTGAATATTTTTATCATACATAAATTTCTAAGATTGTAAATAATTTTTTAACTGTATAAAACACAATAAAATCTATATAATAACATAATATAAAGCAAAAAAAAAAATGAATTCATTAAATGAGTATTGACACCACATCAAAAATCATCTTAGGCTTCGTTTGGGACGGTTTTTTTGTTGCTTCTTAAAGCAGCTTTCTATTATAAAAATTTTAATTTTTATACTAAAAATCTGCTTTAATAAGCAATAAAAAAGTCTTCCCAAACGAAGCCTTAGTTGAACACAAATCGCAATGCATATTTGAATCAGAAACTTTCAAAATTAAATTTTGTATAATTCAAACTCTGATTTTAGTTTTTTTTTTTGGAACGACGGTATCTACCAACAGCCACCCCGCTTAGGAAGCGCTTGGCGGCGTAACTACTCCCTTGACGAGCCTACTAGCAACCAGCCTCACAGGTGCAGCTGAACTGAAAATCTCAATGATACGAATCCAACTGAACATCTCGACGATACGAATCCAACGATATCAAAATTGATCCATTCAAATTCTGAATCAGCCGAAATCAAATATTTAAATTATAAAAAAATCTTCGGGACTTTAATTAGATGACCAAATAATATTTAAATCTCTTAAATTATTCATCGAGTATGTTAATTTATTCACAAATTTAATTTTTATAAAATTAGCTATATTTATTTTAAATAAATTGAAGATAATATAATCTCTAAGTAAGTGGTAGCTCAAAGGTTGTTTTCACCTCCAACAGCCAGTCAGCCACAATCTCTTTCTATTTTATAATATTTTCAAATCCGTTTTTAATATTTTGAAATCCGAGGAAGTAGTTGCATAGAATTCCACACAGGTCAATTTCAACGAAACGTCTCAATAACGACGTTAATTTTTTTTTTTTTTCCAATTTTAAATGTATTTATAGAAATAAAAAAAAAATATAATATTATTTAAAAGGAAATATTATATTAGAAAAAAAGGGATTTGATATTGGCACTATTTTTTTTTCTTCAAATATTTAGATATAAAATTTATAATAAGATAAAGGCTTCCGTTCTATTTTGTAAAGTAATTTTTTATTACAAAATTTTTTTATATAAATTTTTTATTACGAAAAAAATTGTTTTAGAAAGCAATAAAAAAGCTGTTCCAAACAAAGGTTAATAATATGATTGAGATGTTTGTAACTTTTCATAAAAATGATTATAAAATTGTTATCAATAAATAAAATATTTTAAGTTAATGTAAAAAAAAGCTTTCTAATACATAAATTTTAAAAATATTTTATTTATGTAAATACTTAAATGTAATTTTTTAAATCTCATTTAAAAGCTTCAAATCTAAAAAATATGAGGCAACTGTTGAACTTATATATTAAACTTTTTTTATTAGGGGGATTTAATACAAATCATAAATTTCTACTATATTTATATATATCTAACTATTAAATTTTAATATTTACATATAAATCATTTTAATATTTAAAACATGTTAAAATACATGCCGATTAATATTAATGATATTTTTAATACGATTTAGAGATTTAAATTTTATAAGAAAATATATAAATAATTAGTAAGTAAATACATAATAGTTATATTATAACTTTGTAAATTACCCTTTTATTATATAGAAAGAAAGTAATTCATATTTAAATATTTAAGTGTGTAAAATTTACGGCAGTAAAAAGATAGAATTTAACATCCTAGATTTGTATGAACGTCAAGCACATATATAGATAAGAGATAGGGGTGCAACGTTCTTATGAGACGTCAGAATTTTTACATGTAAACCCTTGAATCTACTAGTGTTGTTGGTTAATTACAAATGAGGTTTCTAAACTCAAGGTTGTCGGGCGAAGTCAACTTATCCCTAAACTCAAGGTCAGGAAGAAGATAACATGCTGAAGAGATTTCTAACAACTAATGAAAAGTCGGAAGTCCTACAACTGACGATGATCGAGAAGAGATTTGGGTAGTGCTGCAAGCTTGAGAAAGCAAGAGAAATCCTTCATTTTTATTCTCTTCCTCTCCCTTTGTGAAGAATGAGGGATCTATTTATAATTTTTTTTTTAATAATGGTATGGATAGTAAATAGGGAAGATTAAGGACACGTAGGGAGTGTTTCAATAGACGGTCGATACCAACTCACTCAATCGAGGATTGTTTATTGAGCTTGAGTGTCTTAGTGATGTCATAATTTGGCGATCCTGGGCTCGTTAGATTTGTTTCGTCAAGCCGCTCGATCCAATTATAAGCATGTCATATTTGAATATCATTTAATCATCCAATTAATGTTTCGAAACTTCCAAATAGGCTTCGGGCCCTCAATTTGGACATATTTGGGTTCCGATTGGACCGATTTTGGTGTCATTGGACTCATTTCTTCGAGACATTCAGTTTGTCTATAAGTTGGTTGAAATCTGACTTCGGATGCTCCCGAATTAAATTTTGGAAAAAAATTTATTCATATTTATATCGAGATTTGTGCCCTATAAATATAATTTTTTTGATATCAATATGATATACACAAAGATGTATATGATCAACATCTCCCCTCATTTGACCATCGCAAATTAACATTGATGTCAAACGATCAAATCAATAATAAACAAAATAATGCAACGAAGCTTATGAATGTGAGGGTGGATGTGTATTGTTTGTTGTACCTATCCTTTCAATCAACTCTCCCATCCAATATGCTTCATCCACTACATTCTACATCTACTCTCTTGGTAAGTCAATTTTTTATAAACTTCGTAGTTCTAATATAGATCAATTTATAGCATTTGATTTCGATCAGATTCTTCGAAATAAAAAATTTAGATTGAAAGAAAAAAATACTTAAATCTATATATTTAATTTTAAGTTGAATGTCTTATAAATATAAGAAGAAAGATTGGTACTTTTTTTTTTTACAAGCATGTATATGAATGTGTCATAAATAGAGAAAATAATCAAAATATCATATCATAACATTTCATTTAAAACCATACATAAAATATGAAAAATATTCAATGGTGAGTATCATGATTTAGAATATTGTATACTAAATCAATAAAAAATGTAATTATTTAATATTTATTATGTCATTCAATTTATTCCTAATTGAACCTTCTGAACCTCTCCTACTACTTCAATCTCCATATCACTTCTCAAACATTAGAGTCTACTAAATCAAAAGATTATCATCTGCCCTATCTAGACAACAAAACATATCTCATAAAAAGGCAATGCATGCCTAAAATTAAAATTAAAATATTCTATGCGGTCACCAAACGGTTCAGAGGTGAATCAGAGCACGCCACGTCACCCGGTACTGAGTGATACACAGCAATGATACATAACAAAAAAAATGATGTGACGTATTGTCATTCATCTCTAAATGTCATTTGGTGACAGCACAAAATAATTTCTCCTAAAATTGATAATGCTAACAAATACAAACTACATTGAGTTTGACCCTTTCACTAAAGAAATGGCCATTTCACATCACAAAAGGGTCCACATACAACCACAGAAATATGTCACATGAAAACGTCCAACTTAATAACTTCTCATTATACTTCCCCTCATTTTAAGCTCATAATTGTAACAATTGTGGCTATTAATGCCTAAACTTATTCTCATTTCTTCCACCTATCTAACAAATCACATTCTTAAGATTTTATTTGAGACATTTTTCTTACGATTTTTTCAAAAAACTTCTAAGTAAAATAAATTAAAATTACTTTTAGAAACAATAAGAAAATTAACCCAAATAAAACTTCAGTATCATTTACAGGTAATATATTGAACCAAAATTCACCATCCACACCATTCTCTATTTCTGAATAACTTTAATAAACTTATTAATTAATAACCACTCATCCAAACAATTCCTAATTAATTCAATTTCTTTAGATCAACATACTCTTTCCCTCATCAATCATACTATAATCCATCAAATATAATCCACTAATTGTTATCATAACAAGCGAGATTAAGCAGTTAAGAGATAATTATTTACATGAACATAATTATACTATTCTAAATAAAAATTCAGCCAAACAACCCTCAACAGCTAATCTATCAACCTACCATCTGAAACCCCTATAATTCAATAAAATAAAAATTCCTACAATAGATGTAAGAAGATGGACAGACTAACAAATACAAACTACACTCACTCCACAATCGACTTCGCCATTTCAATATAGTTAAGAAGAAGCAAAATCCATAACCCATCAAAAGATTGTTGGCGATGACTAAGGAAATTAAATGGTCAGTTCTACAGGAGAGAACTTACAGGCAGCGGCTTCTTTTTTTTTAATGGATTAAGAATTTGAGTAAAGATCTTCGAATCCAAAGTCATCTCCTATATGATATCTGCAAAGGTCAATAAAAATAAAAGGTATTTAGTAACATTAATAGGATCTGGACGAAGTACAGCAAATACAGAGTGTAACCGAGAAATTTTAGCAATATATACAAATGAAATTTGAGTGAAATTTTACGACTATTGATGCATAATTCAGTTCAGGATGATTTTGCTGTCACTTAAGAACAAAATCGGCACTTCAAACAATTTGGAGTCAATTTTAATGCCAGACTGCTACGAATATATTGATGAATCGAATACAATTTTGATTTCATTTGGAACAGCTTTAGTACTGATTTTTACAGCAGTTTATTAATATAAAAATTTATTAAAAGCAACGAAAAAATAATGATAGAAAGCTATACCAACAAAAGCCTTTATATCAGTATAACAATACGATTTCTAATTTCAAATGAGCCCTTACAAGGAGAAATTATTCTTTGCGGACATCAGACCGTCCAGAGGCAAATCAGAACGCGCCACATCACCCGGTACACAACAAAAAAATGATGTAGCGTGTTCAGATTTACCTCCTAAAACACAAATCCAAGGAAAACTCAGCAAAGTTTACTAGCTACCAAAGCTGCAAATTTGAGAACTAGAAACAGAAAATAGTTCAACAAGCTTTTTACATTAGGACTGTAGGAAAATCAGACAACAGGGTGGTTGCAATGGAACCCGGCCATGCACCTAATGCACTTTTTCGGAACAATAAAGTGACAGAAACAAAAAATCATTATATTCATTCTTGGATCTATTATTCAGAGTGATGGTGAAATAGATAAGGATATTATTAGCAGAATTTAAGTTGGATTGTTGAAGTGGAGGAATGCATCAGGCTTGTTATGTGATAGAAAAGTACCCCTCAAACTTAAGAGAAAAATCTATAAGATGGTGGTGAGGCCTGCAATGCTTTATGGTGTTGAATGTTGGTCATTAAAAGAGAAGCATAATACTAAGTTAAGTGTGGCAGAGATGAGGACGCTCAGATGGATGAGTGGCTTTACCCTTAGAGATAGGATACGAAATGAGCATATACGTGAAAAGGTTGGAGTAGCTCCAGTAGAAGATAAGATTAGAGAGAATCGCCTTAGATGGTTTTGTCACATAAAATGGCGGCCTTCCGATGACCCGGTTAGGAAAGTAAATGTATTAGATTTGACTTACGTTAAGAAAGGTAGAGGCAAACCTAAAAGGACTTGGTTAGAAAATATTAGGAATGACCTTTCTTTGTTAGATTTAAATGAAAATTTGACTTTTAATAGGACACAATGGAATAAATGCTTGATGTTGTTGTTTTTGTTGTATTATATTCATTCTTATTTTTTTGGTGTAAGAGGTTAGTACAAAGAAAATGACACCTAATGGAAATCTCAAACTCATTTCATAAAAGCGGTTAGGACTGCAGAATACGCGCATCCACGTGGAACCTATACTGGTATATGAAAGGATTTGTGTTTTTGAAAACAGAGGGGGTGTGTAGGGAAACATAATAGTGAAGGTTCAGTATAGTCAGCGCAATAACTTAACCATAAATCATGTTTTCAATTGTTTCCCCATATCTAAATTTAATTGACTGCACTATGCATGAATTGAGGTGGATAACAAACTTTCGCCTATACATTTAAGAATTCTGTAACTGCGTTTGATCTGAGCTTGCCTGTATATCTCATAACTGGATGATAATGTCAGGATGGACTAGCCAGACTTTTGCCTATAACATGAAACTATTAGGTTGGTTCCTAAGCCGAACCAGCCAGCCCCATATGGGCCGGCCTTAGTCTACAGGAGGCGCGTCAAACTGCCTCCCATATTGCCTCCGAAGTAATAGGAGCCCACGCCCTATTTGATTGTCGCCCATTAATAGTGGGGTCCACTATTTGAATTAATCTATTTTTAGCAAGGGGGTTAATCTATTTTTGGTAAGGGGATTAATCAATTTGATTTAATATATTTTTGATAAGGGGATTAATCTATTTTTGACAGGGTTTGGGTGGCTAAGTCTATAAATAGGCATGAGAGGAAAGGGATAAGGCATGCTGAATATTGTTTTCTCTTGGAGTATCTTGGGTGTCTTGGGCTCTAGACTTGGTGTCTAGATATTAGAAGAGAACAATCCTCCTCTCGAATAGAGGATCAAAAGTATATTTTCTTATGTTTCCTTTGCTTTGAGTATTTAATAAAAATCTACGGTTATTTTGGATTGTTTCATTATCGTTTTTGTGTCTTCTCGCTGTTTCTACCAATTTCTTGTTATGGTTGCTTGCGAACTCAAGTACATCCGATAGGATTACTTGCGAACTCAAATATTTCCTATCAGAATCACATCACCTACACATTGACATTCTGAATTTTGATGCTTGTTTAGTTGCACTTGATAGTTCTCATTTTACATTAGTTTATTTTTGTTCAAATATGTCCATGATGATAATTCTTATAGATAAACAAATCATGTCAAATGTCTATATTGATCTATTGCAAGCTATATGGTTCGGTTCTCTATTTCCTCCAGTAACTGGTTGTCTAGTTTACTGTTTGTTCTCATCCATCCACTGGTTCTCTGGTTTTATATTTGACTCCATTTCTTTGGGTGCCATCAGATTCATGTTCTTAATTGTTGAGAAGTGCAATTGTTTACTATGCTAGAGCCAACCATGACTTTCGTTGATTGCACTTGGAGTGAATATTGGGAAGGCTGGGATGGTTGATTTGCAACCTTTCTGATTCTATTACCATAGCATAATTATAGCACTGTTAATTTGCAGCCTTTCAAATCTAGCATTGTAGAAGTTCAGGGAATTGCTGAACATAACCTGTGATTCGGAGTTTGGGATCTTGCGAAGCTACCGAATTTAGGCATTTTCTTTTCTTGTAAGTAGACAAGCTGGGCCTTCCAATAACCCGGTTAGGAAAGTTGAAGTATTAGATTTGACTTATGTTAAGAAAGATAGAGGTAGAACTAAAAAAGCTTAGTTAGAAAATATTAGAAATGATCTTTATTTATTAGATTTGAATGAGAATTTAATTTTTAATATGACACAATGGCGAAAAAAGATTCATATAGCCGACCCACGTAGTGGGACAAAAGCTTGATGTTGTTGTTGTTGCTTCTCCTTGTATCAGCATGACACCTGGATTAACACTTATTTTATTTCCTTATTCTTTTCTTTTCTATGATTTTTGTTAATAGTTTGCATATTTGATTGGATTTCGACAAATCATGTATAATTTGGATTTATAATTATGCTGTGATTTTCAATCATCATGAGGTTTTCATTGATGATAATGAATTTCCTTGTTAAATTTTTGTTTAGGAGATCATCAAATTATTAATTGAGATGAATTCTATCTATTTTGTATTTTCATCAAAAGAGAACTGATATATTGGTTTTCCCCAGGAACCGACACAACCTCAGCCGGCCCAGGTGGGGCTGGCACTTGTATACAGGAGGCAGGTCGAACCGCTTCCTTCCTACACCGCCTAAGGGAGGGGCCCACACCCAATTTGTTTGGATTTAATTAATTAAAAAATTTTGATATCTTTTGAATTAATTAAATACTATCTTATATTAGGAAAGTTGATTTAATTAATTAAAAAGATTTGATATCTTTTGAATTAATTAAATAATATCTTATATTATGAAGTTTTTAAGGAGGTGGAGAGGGCTATTAAAGGGCATGAAGGTTTTAGGACTAGGCATGCTTTGATTATTGTCCTCTTGTAGTCTCGTTGGCGTTTTGGGCTCTAGACTCTTGTCTAGAGATTTGAGAGAGACGATCCTCCTCTTGAATAGAGGATCAATTGTATATTTTCTTCTAGCTTTATTTTGCTTTGAGTATTTAATCAAGTTATATTATTTTCTTGATTTTTTCATCTCCGATCTTGGGTATTCTCATTTTTTTTACCAATTTCGCATTAGGGTTGCTTGCGAACTCAAGTAGATCCGATAGGATTACTTGCGAACTCAAGTACTTCCTATCAATTTGGTATCAGAGCAAGTCGTGGGACCAGTGGAGGGCTGATTTCAGCAAATTTCAGAGGCGAATATTTGCCCGGAAGAAAGGGGGATTGCTGTTTTTGGAGTTTCAAATCCATAATTTGTGATTTTACAAACTCCGAATTGCGATGACGGCCAAAAAGGTAGATGCTCATGAAGAAAGACTTGAAGGGAAGATGAATCAAATCAAAACGACGATGGAGGAATGATTTCCTCCATGGAAGGACAAGTCGCCGATCTCCGAGACAAGATGAAGAAGATGTTAGATATTCAAAACCAAACGGCGGCATCCGTGGCAAAAGGAGGGGAAGGAAAAAGTACGAATTCAGAAATTTGTAGGGAGGAAGATGAGGTGGAAATCATGGAAGGAGAAAGAAGAAGACCCCATCTGGAGCCTGTCCAGAAGGATGAAAGAGGGGTGGATATGGGGAATGCCATGAGGGATACTATGGTCGCTAAGGCGCTGATTTTGAAGACAGAATGGGGGATTTCGAAGGGGGTTTGGGCTATGGTAGAGCAAGGGAAGACCGGGAAACATGGGGTGCACCTAGCACTTGGGAAAGGAGAAACTATGGAAGATTCTGGGGCAATGGGAGCGACCAGAAGGTGAGGAAGTTGAAGATGCCCATATTTGAAGGAGAAGATGTGTATGGGTGGATTTACAAGGTGGAGTGATACTTCGTCGTCAATGGGCTAACGGAGGAGGAGAAGCTAACTGCAGCCGGATTGTGCTTGGAAGGGAAAGCCCTGTCATGGTATCAGTGGAGAGATCAGAGGAGGCCTATCAGGAACTGAAGGGAATTCAAAGACTGCATAATAGAACGCTTCCAAACCAACTGGGAAGGAGATTTCTATGAGCAGTTCTTTGCTCTGACGCAGGAGGGATCGGTACAGACTATCGGGAGAAGTTTGAGCACCTAGCTAGCAGGGTGGAGCGACTCTCAGATACAGCTTTTGAGGGAAATTTTATGAAAGGGTTGAAGGCGGAGTCCGAGCAACAGTGAAGGTTTTGATGCCCCGTGACTTGGGGGAGGCCATGAAGTTGGCCCAACTGGTGGAAAATCAGAGGAATTTGGATAGGGGATCCAAGAGTAGCAACACGGAGGGCACTTATAGGATGATGACCACTCATCTATCACCTAAAGGTCCTGTAACAGGAGGGAGTCGAGAGGCCACCAAGGAGAAGACAGGAGGAGGAAGTGGAGGAAATTTCAAGCTGTTGACGGAGAAAGAGATGCAAGAGAAGAGGGCTAAGGGGTTGTGCTTCAGGTGCGATGAAAAGTACATGCCAGGGCATCGGTGCAAGAATCGAACTCTTCAGGTTCTCACCGTCTATGATGACGAGGAAATTGAGGGAGGTGAGGAGAAAGAGGAGGAAATGGAGGAGAATCTACACTTGGATTTGACTGAGATTTCCCTAAACTCAGTGGTAGCATTCACTATGAATCACACCAAGAAGGTGAAGGGACAGATAGAGGACAGGGAGGTTGTGGTGCTGATTGATAGTGGGGCTACTCATAATTTTATTTCCACCCAGATCGTCGACCAACTGGGAGTGAGATTAGTGGACACTTGTTACGGAGTAATGATGGGTACATGGAAGGTGGAGAAAGGCCAGGGGATTTGCAGAGTAGTGTGACTGACGATCCAGGGGATACAGGTGAGGTAAGACTTTCTTCCGCTAGAGCTTGGGAGCACATACGTCATCCTGGGGATAAAATGACTGCAAACTTTGGGAGACACCAAAGTGAATTGAGGAGCGCTCACAATGGAGTTGACGATGGATGGAAGGAAGTGATTAAGGGAGATGCGGGGCTTTCCAAATCCCTGGTTTGTCTTAAAGCAATGGTGAGGGACATCCAGTTGACAGGCGGAGGGTATTTGGTGTAGTTGCATGGTTTGGAGGGAGCGAGATTAGATGAGGGAGGAGACATACCCCTCACCAATCAGCCATTGATTCAGCAGTTCCAAGAGGTGTTTCAGCCACCTTAAGGATTGCCACCGCAGAGGGAGCAGGAGCATGCCAGAGTGTTGAAGGAGGGAGTGGCACCCATCAGAGTTCGGCCTTCTCGTTACCCTCAGTTCTAAAAGGATGAAATAAAAATATTGATTAGAGAGATGTTGGAGGCAGAGATCATCAGACCCAGCATTAGTCCTTTTTCTATCCTGTTCTATTGGTGAAAAAGAAGGATGGCAGCTCATTTCTATGCGGACTACAGAGCACTTAACAAAAAAATTGTACCTGACAAGTTTCCTATACCAGTCATTGATGAGCTGCTAGATGAATTGAGTTGAACCGTGATCTTCAACAAGATAGACTTGAAATCGGGTTACCATCAGATCTGAATGAAGAAAGATGATGTACCCAAGACGGCCTTTAGAACTCATGAAGGACATTATGAATTCCTGGTGATGCCCTTTGGACTCACCAATGCTCCCGCTACTTTTCAAACTCTTATGAATAAGGTTTTCAAACCTTATCTCAGACGATTTGAATTGGTATTCTTTGACAACATCTTGGTCTACAGCAGAACAGAAGAGGGGTACTGTTAGCATTTGAAGAGGGTGTTAGAAGTACTGCAGGAGCACCAGTTGAGGGCTAATTTAAAGAAATGCTGCTTTGCACAAGTTAGTGTAGAGTACTTGGACCATATGATATCAAAAGGAGTGGCAGCAGATCAGTCCAAATTTGAAGCAATGCTAAAGTGGCTAGTGCCAAAAAATCTGAAGGAGTTGAGAGGATTCCTAGGACTGACGGGTGACTACAGGAGATTCGTTATGGGGGCTCCATAGCATAGACACTCACTGAACAGTTGAAGAAGGACGGATTCCTATGAGGGGAAGCGGCCACATCAGCATTTGAGAGCTTGAAGAAGGCGATGACTACAGTGCCAGTCCTAGCCTTGTCAGTTCACTTAGACCATTGTGGAGGCAAATGCTTCAGGGTACGGGCTAGGTGCAGTAATGATGCAGAGTCGTAGACCCATTGCCTATTTCAACCAGGTATTGACTACTAGAGCCCAGCTGAATCAATTTACAAGAGAGAATTAATGGTCATCGTTTTGGCCATCCAGAAGTGGCGGCCCTACCTGCTTGGGAGGTATTTCATTATCAGGATTGATCAGCGAAGCTTGAAATACCTATTGGAACAGTGGATGGTGACGGAAGAGCATTAAAGGTAGTCCAAGTTGCTAGGATACGATTTAGAGATTCAGTATAGACCAGGGGTATAGAACAGGTGGCTGACACTTTGTCCAGATGTATGGGGGAGCTGCAGACGGTGGCACTATCCGTTCCTTTGATTCTTGACTGGAAGGTCATCAAGAGAGAAAGTGCTAGAAATGAAGAATTGGGAAAGATCATGTCAGAATTGCTCAAAGAGGAAGGTAGCCATCCAAACTGTACCATGGAAGATTTGTGATGCCCCGTACCTCGACCCACATCCCAAATCTACTCCAGGAATTTCATTGAAGCGCAATTGGGGGCCATTCAGGTGTGCAGAAGACCTACTACAAGAGGCTAGCGGCCAAGCTTTACTGGAAGGGAATGCATAGAGATGTAGAGGAGATGGTGGCCAGGTGTGAGATGTGTCAGAGGAAAAAAATATTTGGCTATGTCGACAGGGGGTCTACTACAGCCGTTGGCGTTACCAAGACAAATATGGGAGGAGATATCCATGGATTTCATAGATGGGCTGCCCTGTTCAGAAGGCTTCACAGTGATCTTGGTGTTGGTGGATAGATTGAGCAAGTATGCTCATTTCATCCCCCTCCTGTATCCTTACACTGCGGTGACAGTGGCTTCAGCATTCATTAGAGAAGTGGTCAGATTGCTTGGGGTACCAAAAGCGATCGTGTCAGACAGAGATAAGTTGTTCCTCAGTCATTTTTGGAGGGAGTTGTTCAGGTTACAGGGGACAGTTCTGAAGAGAAGCACCGCTTACCACCCACAGACAGATGACCAAACAGAGGTGGTTAATAGGAGCCTGGAGACATACTTGAGATGTTTTGTGTCAGAGACATTCAAGCTATAGGCCAAGTGACTATCTTGGGAAGAGTACTGGTACAACACATATTTTCATTCAGCTTCACATATGACCCCATTCAAGGTGTTGTACGGACGGGATCCCCCACACTTTGTGCACTTTGGGAGTAGCAGTACCCCAGTGTCGTTAGAAGAGGAGTACTTAGAGGAGAGGGACCAAGTACTAGAGGAGTTGAAGAGGCATTTACTGAGAGCTCAACAAATTATGAAGAAACAAGCAGATAGACATAGGAATAACATCCAATTTGAAGTAGGGGAGAGGGTGTTCTTGAAGCTCCGACCATATAGACATAAGACAATAGACAACAGGAGGAACAAAAAGCTAACTCCAAGGTATTTTGAGCTTTATGAAGTGCTGGAGAAGATTGAGGCGGTAGCATATCGACTAAAATTACCACCACCAGCAACTATACATTCGGTTTTTCATGTCTCGCAGTTGAGAAAGGCCATTGGTGACTACACAGCCAGTCCCGAGCTACCAACAACACTTACTGAGGATTTAGAGGTGACTCTAGAACCCTTAGAGCTGGAAGGGGTTCGCCAAAACAAAGATAGAACTAAGGAGGTGTTGATCAAATGAAAGAACCTCCCAGATTACGAGGCCACATGGGAGCCATATGAGAGGATAAAACATCAGTGCCCTTGTTTTCACCTTGAGGACAAGATGATTCTTTAGGAGGGCGGTATTGATATGTCGGTTCCCCAGGAACCGACTCAACCTCTGTCGGCCCAGGTGGGGCTGGCACTTGTATACAGGAGACGGATCGAACCGCCTCCTTCCTACACCGCCTAAGGGAGGGGCCCACACCCAATTTGTTTGGATTTAATTAATTAAAAGGATTTGATATCTTTTGAATTAATTAGATGCTATCTTATATTAGGAAAGTGGATTTAATTAATTAAAAAAATTTGATATCTTTTGAATTAATTAAATACTATCTTATATTATGAAGTTTTTAAAGAGGTGGAGATTGCTATTTAAAGGGCATGAAGGGGTTAGGGCTAGGCATGCTTTGGTTAATGTCTTCTTGTAGTCTCGTTGGCGTTTTGGGCTCTAGACTCTTGTCTAGAGATTTAGGAGAGACGATCCTCCACTCGAATAGAGGATCAATTGTATCTTTTCTTCTAGCTTATTTCGTTTTGAGTATTTAACCATGTTCTATTATTTTCTTGGTTGTTTCATCTCCGATCTTGGGCATTCTCGTTGTTTTTACCAATTTCGCATTAGGGTTGCTCGCGAACTCAAGTAGATCCGATAGGATTACTTGCGAATTCAAGTACTTCCTATCAAGAACTTATATAAATTAAAAGTCAATGAACAGTGAAGTATGATTTTGTGCATGTATGCAACACATCTAAAATTTGCATTAGAAAATCATAGGACACTAAAAGATCATGCAATAGTAGAGAAAAACAATAATGAACAAAACATAACATTAGTTCCTTTCAATAGATTTTTAGTGTGATGACTTCACTATAAATTTTGATTTCAACAATTTCCCCCAAACCCAATTCAATTATTACATTGTCTATAAATTGAGATGGATGACAAACTTCTGTCTTCGCATTCGTGCATTCCACGTATATCATCACTTATTAACTACATGAAGATGGAGTAGGTAGGTTTTTTCCCATTGCATGAGAATCACATTAACTATCCTAGGACAAAGTTACATCATAGTCCACATTATTTCCTATGCCCCGATAGACCTCTACCAAAATAGAATATCCACTATGCTAAGACCAAGGAGGAAATGGAGGATATAGAAACCGAATCTCTAAATCCTGTACTAGTCAATAATCCAATGTTCTTCAAAAAAAGCCATAACAAGAAATTAACCATGAGTAAAAGAGCCAAAAAGAAGTTAATAAGATGGTTATTAGCAATAGATATTCTTAAAGGCCGTTTTTAACAAATCAAACGAAGTAATCAGTGATGATAACTCGTTGGATGCCTGTAGACAGAACAATTTTTTGAAAATGATGTTGTTTACACCCATTTGGTGTGTGAGAATGAAAAAATAAATAAAATGGTGTGTGAGAATGAAATCAACAATTTTGAGAGATTTTGAAAGATATTTGTAGAGTTTAAAGTTCATATTGATTTCAAACTACGTCCAAGAAAATGACTGAAATTGGCAAATTCACCGTTTTTCAAATCATGTTTTTAAAATTAAGCAAGCAAATGAGCCATGAGAATAGCTTTCAATATGCAAGACTCCACTGCATGCTGAAGCATAGAAGCCAATTATTTATACATAAAAAAAAAAGCAAGTTCTATCATTTAATATATAGAAGATTAGTCAACAAAAAAGGTTTCAAGGAAGTTATAGGTAAGAGTTCAAGACTTCTTAGCTACAAAATAAACAAAAATTATAAATAGTCAAGGCCAACAACCAAATGATTTGAAGTGCAGGTAAAGAAAACCACAGTTTAAAAGATAACATTAAAAAAAGTGAATACAAACAACATAGAACTAACCACTGCATCTCAACGAACTTAAAATTGCAGCTAAGAAAATGTAAATTAACACAATGGAATAATGCCCTAAAAGCAGCAGTCACATTAAAACCAAGCACATATAGTGGAAAACGAGAACCAAAAAACAAGTAAAACTAGAGTAAACACCTCCCTTGATAATATGAAAGTAACAATAAACACAGGAGAGACATACCTATTATTGTAAATCAAAGAAATTCACGGCAAGAAAAAAATCAACAGAAAAAAAAAAGGTGGAAATCATTCAATTTTCTAAATGTACATAAACAACACAAAAACAGAAGTAAAGAGTTTACAAAATGTTCCTTATTTGCCTTAATAGGCTGAGCACGATAACGCAGAAGGCAGAAGAAAGAAGAGTACAAGTAACTAAATGCACTAGGCAAACCAGCAACTTGATACTCCACAATTGGAAAGATATCCTTAAATCTTTCTTGAAAATAATGTTCTAAGTGTTGATGATTATCAGTACCAAGCCAAATAAGCACTTTGTAATGGAGTTTCTTATCAATTCCACTGTTACATTTGATTCAAGAAAGACTCTAAATTACTTATTTTTATCAAGCAAATGGTTTGTTAATATGATAGTGATTTCAAACGAAGTACATAACCATTGCCAGAAAATTCTACTGGGCAAAGCTAATTGCAACAAAAATAGAATTTAATACATTTGGCTTGATATGCTCCCTGAAGGGCTGTTCTAATCAACATAATCAATGATTATCAGAATCTTTAAATCAGCCAGAGCTAAATTTGCTACAAAACTTGAAGATAGTGTGGATTTGTGCGTTCAGCTGACTGATATTGCATAATTGTAATATGAAACTGCAATGCTTCCCCCAAATATAATGGAGAGACAATAGCATGATTTAAGAGAGGATGCAAACTCTTTATTAAAAAAAAAAAAAATCTACATGCCCCTCTACTAATTTACAAGTGAAAGCATAAATAATAACAAAATGCAAAAGCGTTGGAAGTTCCCCATCAAAATTCACAAGGAAATATTACTCCTTAATAGGGGTGTCAATTTCGGGTCACGGGTCGAACCCGAAACTGATCCGGGTTCAAACAGGTCGACCCTAACCCGACCGGATAGGTAAACGGGGTCAAAAATTCGAACCCGGACCCGACCCGACAGGTTGCCTGGTTGACCCGACCGGACACGGGAACGCGCAAATGCGCGAACTGACATGGGCGAAGCGGACACGAGCGGCGGGGCAGGTTCGCGGGCAGCAGGCTAGGCACGCGGGCAGCCGCAGGGGTCACGGGCAGCCGCGTGAGCAGCCACGCGGGCAGCAATGCAGGCGCGCAGGAAGCCGCATTGGCAGGCGGGCAACTACGCTTACAGTCCGCCGGCAGCTGGGCAGGGGGCGGGCAGGTCCTCCGGCAGCCAGGCAGGTCCTCCGGCAGCCAGGCAGTCATCTCAAACGGGTTTCCGGGTTGACCCGGCAACCCGTCAGGTCAACCCGAACCCAACCCGTTTTTCAAACGGGTCGAATTCGAGAAACGGGTCGGGTCTAACCTGAAAATTCCGAGTCGGATTCGAGTCAGGTTTTTGTGTCGTGTTACATATTGACACCCCTACTCCATAGTACAAAATCCAAGACTTACAAAAGCTAGAAAGTGCTTCATATCCAGCTTTAAGGCCAAATAAAGCCCAAATAAGATGTTTCAAGGAGACTTATCAAGCTTTGTTAGCATGCATTCTAAAATGAATTCAAAAAATATGGATAAAAACTGAGATTTATAAGGTTGTTCACAATGTAGTTGATGTTAAAGCCAAGTTAAAATACCAAGTTAATTATAGTGATGTCCCCAAAAACCCCAAGAGTACGTACCATCAAGTGACAAGATCATAGGAAAAGCATGTAACCTTGCTTTCATAATAAACCGTACACAATCCTTTCTAATATCAACAAATCAAATGCATTAAGGAAAAGAATGGGAATTTGACTTCATGTGGAATATTTGCAATACAATGTCATAGCACTAACTACAACTCAGTTTACTTCTAGCTGAAGCAAATTAATACTGCGAAACACAATTCATCCAAACTGATATGTGATAGATGCGCATTGCAATGCCATGGCAATAACTAATCTAACTGGAGCAATTTAATAGGTTGATAAAAGACTTAACTAATGTAAAAAAACTACGCGTTAAAAGTTGGTAGACTAACATTGCGGTTACAAAATTTGAACTATCAACATCAAGCTGCTCATTGAATTTATTGGTCTTTATTCAAGTTTGGATTGACCAGCAATTTGAGTCTAGCAGCAACCAATTGAATTAAAGCTAACCTAATTATCCACTTAAGGGTTAATAGTAGAAATCCAGAATCTGAATATAATCATTTCGAAATAACCCAAACTTACAAAACAAGAGAAAACCTTTCTATATATATATATATATATATATATATATATATATATATATATATATATATAGCTTTTTTCTTTTTTCTTTTTACTTTGATTTATAAAAAAGAGCCCTACCACATTTTCACAAAAGGCTACAAAACAACTAAAATTTTCAAGTACAACAGCTATTATTGCAAAACAGCATAACGAAATAAAACTTTAAGATTTTAACGCTTCTTTATCGCTTCATTCCCAGTAAAGCAGAACAAGAAGAATGCTAAAGAGCAATAGAAGTTAACAATTGGAGTCTCCAACTATAGCCCTCACTGATGTCTCAATTTGACCACACACCCATAGAGTAAATCACAAAGTTATGCATTCAAGGCCTTATCAATAGTTGATTTTGAGAAATAAGACAAATTTATGCAGCCCATGAACCTTCCAGTGCATCATAAATGCTAAGACAAACAAGAAAACTTTTTTTTTTCAAACAAGATAACATTTGCAGCGCTAAATCTAGAAAGAGGTCATGCGGATTTTTCAATAGAACTTTTCAAAAAAAGGGACTACATAAGGCAACCCACAATGATGAGGATTAATCCTTTAATATATTTGCAAAACATGTGAAAAATATACTGAGATCCACCAATAGAACAAACATTTTTTCTATGACCAAATCACTGTTACAACATCCCATGTAGATTATATATAGAAAATATGCCAGCATAATATCTGACTCAATTGAAACTCATCGGAGCTTAAGATATTACAATGATTTCAAGCTAGTATGCTCTTCATTTCCATCTCACTCTGGCTGAACAATATGCATGTAGAGTCAATGGCATCAATTTTGCTATGATTCTAACAACCTAAATTTGTCAAGTACCAAACATACATGAAAATTTACTGTAACTAGTGATCTAAAACAGTTCCAACTACAAAAGGTAACTTTTTTTTTTTGACAATTTAAAGCAATATGGAAACCGCCAGCAGGCAGACGGTGGCGGCAGGCGGCGAGTGGCGGTGGATGATCAAGAAAGCACTTGAGCGGTGTAAAGCGTTCTTGGGGAGAGAACGCTTTACCTCAAAAATGAACTAAAATGGAATACATTACATTTACTTTACCTTGGATTTGCTTTTCAACCAACTAAACACCAAAAAGTGAAAAAGTGATGCATTTACTTTACTTTGCAATCACTTTTCTTCCAACCAAAAAGCCCCTTAGAGAGGTAAAAAAATCAATGAAAGATTGACATGTTACTTTGAGAAATAACTAAATGGTGCATTAAGGAAAAACATAATTTGTAAAAGTATAATAAGGATTAAAGATAGTGCTAACAATGTAGGAATCAAAATTATAAGTTGTATAATGAATCTATGGGATAAAGTAATGAGCATATTCTTTAAAAAAAATTACATTAATTTTGGAGAACCAACTTAGTTTCACTTCAAGAACATCTATGAAAGGGATTTTGTTGATAGGATAATTAATAGAAAAGCATAGGGAACAAAGAAACGAAATTCATAAGATTTTTAATATTCTTAACTCTTAAGAAGGCATATATTTTAGTATTACAAAAATTGATTTGATGTGCATTAAGGTAGAAATATGTATGTCAAAAGTATGTTAATGTTATTAAATATATGTATAATAGAACACTAACTAATGCTAGAAATAATTGTGCACTAAAAAGGAATTTCAAATTATTATAGGTTTACAACAACAATAAGTATTAAGTAAATATCTTTTTGTATTTATTATGCAAAAACTTATAAAAAAATATTCAAAACAAGGTATCTTGGTATATGTTTTTAAAAAAGATATAATTCTAATTGGCAAAATATTCAATAAAATAAGTGAGATTTTCTGCCAAGTGATGAAATACATGCAATATAGAAAGCTTTGAATGAGTAAAACAAAGACTGAGAATACAACAACAACATCATGTTTTTATATCACTATGTGGGGTCAACCACATGAATCTTTTTTCTCCATTGTGCCATGTTAAGAATCAAATTCTCATTTAAATATAATTAAAAAAGTCATTTCTAATACTTTCTAACCGATCTATCACAATCTTTCTTAAAATAGGTCAAATCTAATACATCAACTCTCCTAACCAGGTCATTAGAAGGCTGACACTTTATGTGACCAAACCATCTTAGGCTACTCTCTTCTTATTTGCAATTGGAGCTACACCAACATTTTCACATATATACACGTTTTGCATTTTATCTCTAAGAGTAAAGCCACTCATCCACCTGCGCATCCTAAACTCTGAAAAAGTAACATAATTTATGCTTCTCTTTTAATGGTCAACATTTTGTGCCATATAGCATTGTAGGTTTCACCACCATCTTATAAAATTTTCCCTTAAATTTGAGGGGGACTTTTCTATCACACAAAAGGCCCAATGCATTCCTCCACTTAAACCATCCAATAAACCCAAGATATCTAAAATGTGAATTCTTTTTAATGACTTGATTGCCCAAAGTCACAATCCCTCAAGTAGATGTATTACTACTAAAATTACACTTCATATATTCAGCTTTAGATCTACTCAAATGAAAACCTTCAAACTCTAAAGTTGTGATATGCCAGGAGGCTCATCTTGTGGGGAGGTGGTGGGGTGGCTGACCACTCTGGTGGGCATTTCGAGGCAAGGAGAGTGGGCGATCAGAGATGGAGGGGGTTGACCCGAGCCGTGGGGATTAGGTTATGCAAGGACGATAGAAGAAAGGTGAGAGTCCCACCATCGATAGACAAGGGGGACAGTTTGAGGGAGAGGCTAGGACGAGAAAGTTGAAGATATAGATATTTAAGGGGAGGAGGTGGGTATACTGGGTGGAGATGGATGCATTAGGATATGCAGGAGTATCGAACCATAATGTATTTCAACCAGGTACTCACAACCAAGGCGAGGCTCAAGTCCATATACTAGAGTGAGTTGATGGTGATTGTCTTCCATCTAAAAGTAGCGGCCCTATTTGTTAGGGCGATACTTTACGTCATGACATGCAAGAGTCTAAAATTTCTGCTAAAGCAGAAGTTGGTGACTGAGGAGCATCAGAAGTGGTTATCCAAATTACTTGGATATAATCGCCCAGGATTAGACAATTCTCATCCTTCCACTTTGGAGACAAGGTGCTTTTTTATTTTTATTTTATTTATTTATTTATTTTTTTTTTTTTGGGGGGAGGGGGAGGGAGGGAGGGGCAGTATTGATATGCCAGGGGCTCATCTTGAGGGGCCTAGGGGAGTTGATATTCTCTATGTAAGGAGAAATAATTTGGAAAGTTTATTTAGGGAAAGATGACTGATTTGAATTTAAATTCTGAAGGTAATTAGGAAGGTTTATTTAATGAAAGAGGCTATATTTAAATTTAGATTTAGGAGGGAATTAGGAAGATTTTATTTAGGGAAAGATGGCTAATTTGAATTCAAATTTGGGAGAGAAATAAGATGGTTTATTTAAGGGAAATTATGTTGTTTTATTTGGGTATGCAAATTATTTTATGTTATAGTTATCTTTGTGAGTTTCCTAGCGACGCCTAGGCTTGTGGGAGAATCGAACTATCCCTCGAATAGTAGATCACTTATATCTTTCTTTTTTGTTGAAGATGAAGAGATAATAAAAAATTAGCCCCTGTTTTCATATTCCTATCGCTCTTACTTATTTACTCTGTTGTTTTTACTTCCAAGATGCATCAAGTTGACCTCCATAATTCAAGTTTGCCTTCAACTCCCTCTCTAGTCTTATCAACAAGAAGAATATCATCAGCACCTCTTGCATATGTCCAGTAAGAACATCCAACGCCTAAAGCAAAAAGATATGGGCTTAAAGCTGATCCTTGATGTAATCAAATTGAAATAGAAAAATACTTGGTCAAACTACCTTATGTTTGAACACAAATGGCAACTCCTGCATACATATCCTAAATGAATATAAGCATTATTAACTATTTTCTTTTCTAGAACTCTCCATAGTACTTCTCATGGAACTTTATCATATGCTTTCTCAAAATCAATAAATATTATATGTAGATCCTCCTCCTCCTCTCTATACTTCTTAATCAAACCTCTCAATAAATGTAAAGCTTCCATAAGAAACATCACGTCGTACCTACGCTCAATAACTCTCTCAGTTTTAACATATGACACATTAGCTTAATTCCTCTATAATTCACACATTCTTGTGCATCAACTTTATTCTTAAAAATATGAACCAATACACTCCTCCACTTATTCGGCATCTTTTTATTATTCAAAACAATATTAAAAAATTTATTAAACAAAAAATTCCTTCGCCTCCTAAATATTTCTAAACTTTATTGGAGTATTACTAGGTCCAACAACTTTCCACACTTAATTTCCTTAAACGCCTCTCTAACTTCGATTTTCCTACTACTGCGATAAAAATAACAATCTTTATTTTTATTTAGGGTGTTAAGGTCACTAAGAAATATAATTTTAGTGACATGAAGTTAACAACTACCTTTCAACATTTTTAGAATATAAGGCGACTCCTAGGCATGATATATTTAAGTATCTTAATAGCATTATACAAAGGAAAGTAGAAATATATAAGAATATAACTTCTAGTGTAAAGGTAGGATGGTTAAGACGGAAATGTGCCTTAGGAGTTTTGTGTGACAAGAGGGAATTATGGAAGCTTAAAAGTAAATTTTATAAAATAGTAATCAGCCCAATGATGTTCTATGGATTCAAGTGTTAGGCTATAAAAAGAATTATTAAAATCTAAGTTGAGAGTAGCAAAATGAGAATGCTAAGATAGACATGTGGCAAAACTAAGAAGAATAAATAATTAATTAATTAATAGAGAAAAGATTATGCTGAAATCTATTGAAGATAAGGCCGACCTAAAAAAAGGCTTAGTTGATTTCAACATGTATATCTAAGAATAGGAAATATATGTATTATATGATTAGATAAAACTAGCATTTGAGATTTAGGAAGTAAAACAAGTACATTTAAGATTACATGGATAGAAGTCATTAGAAATATTTTATGAGTAATAGGTTTAAAACTTGAGAGAACTCAACCAACAACATCAAACCTTTATCCCACTACGTGGGGTTGGCTACATGAATCTTTTTTCTCCATTGTATTCTGTTAAAAGTTAAAATTTCATTTAAATCTAATAAAGAAAGTCATTTCTAATATTTTCTAACTAAGTCTTTTTAGGTCTACCTCTACCTTTCTTAACATTAAGTCAAGTCTAATAAATCTACTCCTAACCGGACCATCGAAAGTCTGACGTTTTATGTTAACAAACCACCTAAGGAGACTCTCTCTAAGCTTATCTACCACTAGAGCTACTCCAACCTTCTCGCGTATATACTCGTTTCATATTATGTCTCTAAGAGTGAAGCCATTCATCCACCTGAGCATCCTTATCTTCGTAACACTTAACTTAATATTATGCTTGTCTTTTAATGGCCAAAATTTTGCGCTATAAAGCATTGCAGGTCTCACCACCATCTTATTAAATTTTTCCTTAAATTTGAGGGGTACTTTTCTATCAAACAACAGGCCAGATGCATTCATCCACTTCAACCATCCAACTTGAATTCTATTAATAACATCCACATCTATTTCACCATGACTTTGAACAATAAACCCAAGATACATAAAATGTATACTTTTATTAATGACTTAATCGCCCAAAGTCATAGTTCCCCCACTAGATCTATTACTACTAAAATTACACTCCATGTATTCGGATTTAGAACTACTCAAACGAAAACCTTTAGTTTTGAAGGTTGACTTCAATAGTTCAAGTTTATCTTCAACTGCCTCTCTATTCCTAGCAACCACAAAAGAAAAATGAGGATTCATAACATTGACCAAAATAGATGAGAAAAGATTAATGAAATGATGGTGATGATTATGGTTGTGCGTTAAAAACCTTAAACTATAAGTTTCCCTATATTAATTTAAGCTTAGATGAAATTTTTAGTATCTATGCATGCTAATTGTTCTAAAAATTGCACATATGACAACACATGCCAAAGATAATTAAGGTTGTGAGTAAACCAATACACTATAAAAAGTTTGAATTCGACTCAATTAATACTCGTTTAAGTTGATGATTGAACGAGTTTGAACACTTTTTAAAAAGTCCAAAGGTTACGCAAAGCAAGTTGGAATGAGTAAAACAAATACTAGGAATATAAAATTAATTTTTAGTAACACGAAGGTAACAATCATCATTCAATATTATTAGAATATAAAGAGATACCTAGGTGTGATAGTTTGAAAATGAATGCATTATACAAGTAGATATAGATAATAGTATAACTTTTAGTGTTAAAGTTGGATAGATAAAATGGAGAGGTGCCCAAGGAGTTTTGTGTGATAAGAGGAATTCATGAAATCCTAAAGGTAAATTTTATAAATTCACAATTAGGCCAATGATGTGGAATAGATCCAAATGCTAGGCTAAAAACATTAATTAATATCTAAGTTAAGAGAAGAAAAATGATAAAGCTAGATGTATAACAAAACTACGAAGAATGAATTAAGTAATAATTTATAGAGAAAAGGTTAGGCTGGCATCTATTGGAGATAAGGTCACTAAAAAAACTTAGTTGATTTGAGCATATATATATAATGCATGATAGAAATATGTCTACTACACGATTAGAGAAAACTAATATAAGAGAATCAAGAAGTAAAAGAGGTAGATCTAAAATTACATAGATAGAAGTTGTTCAAAATATTTTATAAGGAATGAGTTTTACACGAGGTAGATCTAAAGGTTAACTGGATCGAAGTTGTTCAAAATATTTGGTGAAGAAAGAGTTTTACTCTTGAGACAGCACTCAACAAAAGCAAGTGAAAAATGGGGATTCATCATGTTAACATAAATAGTTGAGATAAGGTTAATGATGACAAGATCATGAATCTATTTTTGCAAGAAAACCCCTAAAATATAAGTTGTCTTGTACTGATTCAGGCTTAAATGAAAACTTTAATATCTATACATTTTCATTGTTCTAAAGATCGCACAAATAACAACACATGCAAAAGATAATTAGAGTTGTAAGTACACAAATGCACTAAATGAACAAATTGAACTCAACTCGATTAATATTCGTTCAAGTTGATAATTGAGCAATTTTGAACACTTATAAAAGCTTGAGGTTAAAAAAATCAAGCTTATCCAACTCATCTATTTACGTTCAAGAACAACTTATTTGTTTTTCAACAACTTAGCAAAAGTTTGATATAAGCTCGATAATAGCTAGCATGTTCAATTAAACTTTGTTTAAATATAACTTCTTAAATGCTTTTTTAATAGTGATATATTATGTCTTTGCTTATTAAGCTAGGATATTTTTGGCCTTTCTTTTTCATTTTTATAATATTCTGCACTTCAGCCATTTTATATCTCTACAGTTGCACTCATGTAAGCAGATAATTAGCATCATATTGAGGAATGTTATGCCTAGTTTACATATCATAATAACATCACATCATAAATCTTATGATTGAATGGTGTTAGAAATGTTATGTATGTCAAAAATTTAGAAATCTTCATTGTTAAATATCCATAATAATGTATAATATTAAATGAAATTTTTATTCTAGAATTATTTGTTACCCTTAAAAATAATTTCCATAATATGCTTCATGATATAGTTCACTTTGAATGGACGCTTTATTCCTAAAAAATAATATCCATAATGGCATGCTTGATGATTTAATTTACTTTGAATGGACGTTGTCAATATTTACATACTCAGAAGCAATTCTGATTTAACAAATACTAGATCAAAAGGACATTGTTAAGTGAGTCACTTTATATCTTTTAATGAATTTAAATGCTTCTTATTCATATATATACTTATGATTATTTTGTAGATTTCCATTTTATTTCAAATTAATTAATATGTCATATTAATTTGATACTGTATTATCATTGTGAATTATCAATTATGAATGACAACTATGAACTTTTTAATTTTTGTTCACTCCTTTGATTAGAATACTTATACTATTTCAAGCTCATTTTATCAGCTTATTTTTCACAATTTTAATGAACAAGTTTGTCAGTGCTTGTTTATGTTGTATGATCACAACAAAGATGGTTCATTACTTATTTATTATCTTTTTCAATTAGTTAGATATTAATTACAAATTTATAGAAATGTTTGTTCATTTTAGACCTATTAAATTATTTATTAATATGATAATCATTTGAGAGTTCGTTTAATACTTATTCAGTTCTGAGCATGTTTATTAGCTTGTTTAAATACTCATTTGATTAATATAGGCAAGCCAAGTACAAGTTAAGCTCGCTCACAAAAAATCCTAAACAAGCCAGGTATTAATATATATGTGAATATTTTATTTGAACTCTGAGTTAAACTTGAACAACTTATATTATAACAAATCCAACTACAATCCACAATGTAATCAGCTCAATGCAAATTCATTAGAGTTCTAAAGACGATGTAAAAAATGATTGTTCTTAATTTATGTCTATAATAACATCGATTAAAAAGGCGTACCATAATGCACCTAAAAATCGCCTCGAGGCTTACAACTTAATTGTTGAATGAGGCTTAAGCCTTTTTTGATTGAGGCATATGCCTTGAGGATTTATGCTTCAATGCGATTGAGGTGAACACCTCACATAATAAGAATAAAAATTGTTATTACATGATATTATAACTAATATAGGTTATAATTAGTTTCAGTTTTAATTTTTTAGGTTAGGAGTTGAAGTCCAACTATAGAGAGAGAGAGAGAGAGAGAGAGAGAGGATTGCAATCAAGCTGTGTGAGCAACTTGCCAATGGGTGTGAGCATGGAGGCTTGAGAACAATGAGCGCTACAAGTGGAGATGGGTGCGAGCATGGTGCGCCGCAAGAGATTGTGAATGAGTGAAAAAGAGTCTACGAGTGGTTGAGCAATCGTGCACATTCACAAGTCGAGTGGATTAAATTTTTTTAACAAAAATTAAATAAAATTCTTTTAAATATTTTGTTTATTTTCTTATAAATATTTTCTTTAACAAATTTTATTTGCATTTTTTATTTATTTTTTTAACTAATGATAAATCAAGTTAATTCATTGGTAGTTTATTGCATATTTATGAATTAATTTTAATTTTATGATTTCATTTTTTATTTTGAATTTACACCTTATCTCATTAAGGTAAAATGGCTCAGTTCCCTATTTCACTTTTTAAAACTTTATATGATTCACCTATGATCCTAATCTAAGGTTGTGTTTGGATGCTAAAAATCTGAATGAAAGGAACTTAAAAAAATATATAAAAAAACTAAATTAATGTCAAAGGCAGATTAATAAATCAATCACTCAATTGTTGAAATTTCATTTTATTTCCTTCACTTTGCTTCAATCCAAACAAAGCCGAACCAAAAATATTGAAATTGTTCAAAAAAATAATAATGAAATGCTTACCTCCATCAAAACATCTAATGTTCCGGGTTATCGTACACCATCTGAGCTACTTCTAGAGGAACTTTCGCTATCCGAATCTGCGCATCATTTTTAGTGTAAGTTTCTTTAAGAAAACTATTAAAGCATGCAAAAGATTATCACAAGCATTTTAAAAAAATGGAATTATAGATAGCTAATACCACTGGATGATGATCCAGAATCACTGCTCGAACTACTCGAACTACTTGATCTGCTTTCATTCTTCCCAACCATTGTACCTCCAGCTGGTGATGAAGACGCAATGATTTTTTCAACAGTCACTGTTTTGGAGATGAAAGAAAAGCTTCAGATTGGTATACGAAGAAGAAAATGACGGGAAGAATTATGTTACCTGTCTTGCTTTCTCTCGGCATATCTGTGGGTGCAGAATTAGAAACCTGGATAAATAATAACAATAAGTATTTTCTAGCTGGATCAGCTCAACATAAAATATGAGATACGCTTCATACCATTCTTTGCTCCCTGTTTTGGGCATGCAGCTCAGGCTTTGCCTTTGAAAGAATGGCAAGTTCTGCTTTTCTTTTAATCTTGCTCAGACTTTTCTTATAATTGGTTACAAACCTATCTAGTTCCCAAAGTGTCTCAGTATCCACACTGTCGATGTCCACCTCAATCTCATCCTCATGTTGGCTTACTGACAGGTTCCTTTTCTTAATTATTTGTACAACCATGTCCAGCTTTTCTGAAGGCAGATTTTGTAGGTTATTGCTCAATCTCTGCTTCTCCTCAAATGTCATTTCACGCTTGTTTGGATCCTTGGCCTTGGGCTTCTTTGATACCAGAGGTCGTCCGCTGTGTGTCAACTGCTTCAATGATTTTGTCTTCAAATCTACTGAAAAGGGACTAAGGGTGGAATCCGACCTTTCTATAGTCTTCTTCATGTCAAGAGGTGGCGGCCTCTTCATTGCTAGTGGAGAATTAAGATAAGCTAAGTCAGCCTCTATTATAGACCATCGCTCCTCGAATACCTGCAGAAGTTGCTGAGCCATGATGTGAACATCCTGCCCCTTTGGATTATAAGTCAGTGCATTGTAGAAGGTGAGTCTCACATCCTCTGCAAACTCCTTGGGAGCCTTGTACCAATTTCTGCTCAATCTGGATTTCACAGTGCCTAGATCCATGGGATGAGTGATAATTTTGTGGTAATCTGGGAGACCAAGAGCCTTGGCATCAACAGGAGTATTGAAAACCCAACCATGATTGTGCTTCATAAGCTTCGAAAGCAGCACACCACATTTCTTAAAGGCCTGCTCGTTGATTTTATTTTCCATTGACTGCATTAAATTCTTGATCCCATTCACCCTTGCCTTCTTGATGGATTCTGGTGGTGGGAGCTTCTCCTTCCCAAGAAGAAAATCTGTATTCTTATAATACTGATTGACCTTTGGGGTTCGCTTCTCCTTCTCCAATATATCAACAATGCCATTATCTCCACCTACTGCAGCTGGAATTGAAACAGTCAATTGGCGGCGAATTGGAGTTGGGGCAGCTGCTGAAGCAGTCTCTGAAAGAGCTGGCGCCCTTTTGATGGGTAAAGAAGCTCCAACATCATTCCCAGAAAGCTGAGACATGTTGTGCCCTGGGGGGGAAGCGATTTTTGCAGTGTCGTTCATGGAAAGTTGCGTCTGCCGGGCTTCCAGTCTCCTTAAAAGAGAACGGACCAACTCTAGCTCAGAAATAAGCTTACCACGGAGTTCCCGAACCTCATGCTTTGACTTCAAAGCTAAGTTGATGGCTATTACCCTGTTCTGGTCATTGGGGAGGCGAAGATTGGCGGGCTTGGGGTGGATGCTGGAGGCCACGTAGTCAGAGGCAGTAGATAACTGTTGGGGCACTGCTGGCTGAGGGTTCTCCAGAGACTGCTGCGGTGGTTTTTGCTGCTGGAGAGGGGAATTGATGCCATCGGTGGTCGTGGTTAGGGCTTGCTGCGAAGAAGGGGGCTGGATTTGAGTGAGAGGCAAGGGGTTTTGATTCGGATTGGGATTGAGGGTTTTGTTGTGGGCTTTTCGGGTGTAAACCTTGTTCTCCACCCAACGCCGCTTCTCACGAGAGCCATCGACGTCGCCTTCTGACAGAGGGCCAGATGCCATACATCAAAGTACGCTATCTCCTTCCCCTTCAAACTCTAGACTAGATCTTCGCAACCAGAAATCAAATTTTGTTATGATTTCTGGGATTCCTAAATCTAAAGAGAAATCGAAAGATATGAGGATCTCCGTTGCGATAAAGGTATTCGAATCCAGAAATGAAAGGAAAAGTATGAGATCGGACGAAAAGAAGAGCGAACGGGCTAGGGTTTCACTGGACCGATGAAAACCAAACCTCAACGCTCTCTTTCTTCTAGATGGGCGCGAATCCGGCGCCTGTGAGTGAGTTAGGCAGCACCATAAAGTTCAGCGATGTCCTCCAATAACAAAGTACATGGAACTTGTCACAAATTCGCGCCTGGAAAGTTAAACGCGTGGAATATTCTGAACGCTGGATTTCTTCGCTGGAGAACGGTGACGATCTTGTTGTGAACCGAAGGATGATGACAATAAAGGCGAGGGACGGGTGGGACATGGAACCAAGATGCCGTTTCGGACCATGGCTTCACGAGGGGCGGCGACTTGACCGTGGTGAAAAAAAAAAAAACGGAGACGGCGATCGCTACAGTGCCCTAGGGCAAAATTTGTTTCGGAATTTTGTAGATGGTTATTATACGAGCGCAATTGATAAATATACGATTTACTGGCTGTATTAGATGACTTTTTATTTTAGGATGAATTGTAAGACGAGCGTGATATAAAAATTAATTGATTATTTATATATAATATTTTTTAAAGTAAATTAATGAATTAAAAAATGTCGTGATCTAATTTTATTAAGATATTCGGATCTAATTTATCTCCTAATATATAAATAAAGAGAATTTTTATATTTTATCTCTTCTTATGCTTAAATTTAAACAAGTAAAACACTTATGTTTTATTTCAATGTATATATATCGGATACATTATTCTGTCTCTTCTAGCCATGATGGGGCTATAGTTGAAATAGGACTTAAGACATGTAGACTAAATGCGTTGGACTAGGAGGACTATAATGTCGACATCTCGCTATTTGCGACCAATGTGGGAATGGGAGAGCCTTCGCTAATGACTTTGATTGTAGTCTCTGTAATTCGTGAAGCAGTATACAGACGTGAAGCTTCCCCCCTACCTTTGAAAACCGCTACTGGCTCATGTGAATGTTATGAAAGTCAAAGACACGAATTCGAATCAAAATTCAAATATCATATGTGAAGCTATGCCCCTTGAATCCCTCGTCATTGTCAACCATCCCCTTAATTAAGGCTATATTAACCAAGTTATATCACTCATAAAGTTTGATTAAATTGCTCAGTAGATCCAAGTGAGTTTAAATTTTGGCTAGAAGTTGTTGATTACAATTAGCGCTTAATTGCTTGTTGAGTTACTCATGAATTTCAACTGCCCTAACGCTTAAGAGGAAGCTATAAATGGCTAGAATCAAACTTGAATAATTTATGTTGATGATGCATCATGTGAAAATGGGATAGCAAGAGGTAAAATTTTAAAATCTCCATAAGAATTATTATCACAAGTATCCCTAATAGAATTTCAAGTCACTAATAAATAATATAAGTACAAGCCTCTCATTGTAAAGCTAAAACTTACTCTAAACTAAAAACTAGACAACCAGTCTTCTATTCGAATTCATAGTTGACTACAAGTGAATTAAATGGTGAGTATAAAGTGCAAAATTAGATGTTGTAGATATACTTTTTTTTTAGAGAAAAGACTAAAGCTAGTTAGTTTTAATGCTTCAAAATAACGCAAATTTTTAAAGAGAATAATCAACTCGTTAACTAATTATCGAAGTTGGGTAACCCCGATGGGCTATCATATCTAAAGGTTTCATGGCCCGTCATTGAGTAAAGAAAGTAAGAAAGGTAAAGGAGGTGCACTTAATGAGTTGGTGGATCCTATTATCAAGAAAAGGTTGCTACTTAGGTCATAGACCCAGGTGATTCAAAATCAAACTGCTTAGCACATCATAATTGTTGGTAAGTTGTTTTGAAGATCATTAATCTCTATCAACCAAAGAGGCTTAAAGGAAAGAGAAATAGAGGTGTTCAAGGCAACACACTTTAACGAGTGTGAGTCACTTAGGTAGGAATAATACTTGCTCTTGAAATTCTTTGATAAAGTTATTTATGGCTGACCCTTCAAAAGTAATCAGAAGAATTCTTAGATATGTATGTACACTATGATAAGTGTTGCGGCTGAGAATATACGCGATGGCAGAGTAAGAGAATATAATGACTTAATAATGTACCTATATCTGGCACACCAATAGATAGTCGAAAGAGAGAAAAATATGAGAAGTTTTTTTACGTAAAAAAAAATCGAAAAGGGAAAACCACGGGGTCTGGCTTGGACGAGAAAATTCTACTAAGTTTGAATGAATTATAAAACTTGATTATCTCCTTTATTTGGAGACTGTGAAATTATAATAATTTAAAGAGTAGGACAGAAGTCGGGTGATGGTTAACTAAACAAAGTTCGGCAGCAGTCAGAAAAAACTTTGGCAACGATCAACGAAAGGTCGGAAGTCTAGCAATGGTCGATGAACAGGCAGAAGTCCAATAATGGTCGGGAAGAACTTCGGAGGTGGTCGATGAACGGGCGGAAGTCCGATGGTGGTTGACAAACAGGCAGAGGTTTAGTGGAGGTCGACGAACAGGCAAAAATCTGGCGTTGGTCGGGAAGAACTACGACGATGGTCGACGAATGGGCGGAAGTTCGATAGTGGTCGAGAAGAACTAATGCGGTGGTCGGTGGAAAGAGAGCTCCCCAAATTTTCACCTTCTTTTACCCTTCCCTCAAGTGAAGAATGGGGGCCTATTTATAGTTTTTTTAGAGTGGCATGCCCCATAAATATAGAGAATGTTGAGGGGCATGTTGGGTGTATTTCAATAGAAGGCTCATATTGATCTCGTTGATTGTATAGCGTTGATTGAACATTTAACTGCCTTAATGATGCCAAAATTTAATGATTTTGATCTCATTGGATTCATCTTGCTGAGCCACTTGACTTGACTATAAGCAAGTCACATTTGGATATTATTTGATCATCCAATTTATGTTTAAACATACTAAATATGCTTTATGCTATTTTTTTGGACCCATTTGGGCTCTGATTGAATTGAATTTCATGTCATTGGGCTTGCCTTTTCGAGATGTTCAGTTTGTATATAAATTTATTGAAATTGATATGGTCCCAAAATTAAATTTTTAAAGCCTCAACCTCATATTTACATTAAGATTCATGCCGATAAGATAAAATTTTGATGATGTATCAAAACGTGTTCTCATATACAACAATAACCTTCATACAAGCTACGACGTATCACTATCTCTTATCATTTATTATCTAGGAAATAAATCTCATCAGTTTATGTCTTCCCTCCAGCATTAAATAAAAACTCATCATAATCATGGTTGACTATTTCTCCAATGGAATAGAAGCTAAGGCACTTGCTAAGATAATTGTCAAGGTTGTATGAAATATTATAAAGTTAAATTTCATATATATATATATATATATATATATATATATATATATATATATATATATATATATATATATATATATATATATATATGGATTAACTCTTACTATTATAAAAGATAATAAACCATATATCTACAATAAGAAAATTAAATACTTAAGTCGCTCACAAGTTATTCACCTCAACTTCTTATATGGATGCCACCCTCAAAATAGCGGGCAAGTTGAGGCCAATAAGATTTTTATAAATCTTATTGGTGAGGTAATGATATGCGGCTCCAGCATTCTTGACTCCAAACGGCATGACCAGATAGCAGCACAATTATTTATCTATTCAAAAAGTCTTTGCCTCTTCACCCACAAGATTCAGCTTTATTTAATTATATCTAGAGTAGTCATCTATTAAGCTTAACAGTTGATGTCCGGACATAGTATCGACCAATTGGTCAATACGTGGACCTGAAAACTATCCTTAATACAAGATTTGTTGAGATCTATATAGTCCAGACACATCCTCCAAGCTCCATAATCTTTTTGTACCATAATGACATTTGTCAGTCATGTGGGGTAGTGCACTTCTAGTATAAACCCTAATTCTAAAAGTTTATCAACCTCATGTTTGATTGTTTGCTAGCGATCCATTATAAAATTCTATTTCTTCTAAATGAATAGCTTGCACATTTGGTTTTACTTTTAGAGAGTTTACAATTACTTCAAGGTCGATTATAAGCATGTCAGTTGAACTCCATGCAAATATATCCAGATTTATACGTAGAAAATATATAAACTTTTTTTTTCTTTGTTTGAGAACAATGATACAATTGTTGACCTCGATTTTTGTTTGAGTGCCCTCGAGTGCATTCGATCGATTCGATTGAACCTCGTCGAGCCCAATTTGAACTCGAATCGATCCAAATTAGGTCAAATTAGGCTCGATCATATTCAATCAAGCCCGAGTAATTTATTTTGACAGTGAAAATTTATGTTTGACCCAAATCGTCCTTAATTTGATTTAATCAAATCGATCGAACCTAATCCGATTCTAAATCAAGCCAATTTGAATCAAATTCATATCCAAACCTAACTCAAATCAACCCAAATTAATTCTAAATAAATTCCAAACTGCTTTTTAGTAAATTTGAATGTAATAGCATGTCAGGAAATGCAATTAACGGCTATGATTTGATCAAATTCACAAAACCTGACATGGTCTGATCTCTCAGTCACGTGAACCCTCGAATAGGAAGTGGATTCGACTCCACCTGGGTCTAGGTCGACGCCGCCGATTAGCTCTAGTTGTTGCCTCTTTCTTCTTGCTTGCAATAATTCTCTCCCCCACCTTCCTTCCCCTTCTTCTTCTTCATCATCTCCCTCTCCTTCTTCCATTTGTTCCTCTCTTTCCCCAACTTCTTTTTATTCTTCTTCTTCATCTTCTTCTACCTCCTCTTGTTCTTCTTCTTCTTCCTCTCTTTTTATTTTCTTCATCTTTTTCTTTTGTACATCATCTTCCTCCCACTTCTCCCACAATGTCATCCTCTAAAAAAAATCATAGATTGGTTATAAAAATAATAAGTTCTTTTGAAATAAAAATATATAATGCAAGTTTCATTTTGATATTCTGCTCTAGAGTGAAGCAATGATGATCCCTAGTTTTCTTTTGTGGTCAGTGAAAGGCTCTTTTATGTTCATACTCATATTTATTCCTCAAATGCTACATAAGGATTTAGTCATGTTCATGCTTGGAAGAGTTTAAGTTTACAAATATGTTTCAATGTTATTTGCATACTTGAAAATAACAGCTTATACACTTTTGCTAAGGTTTATGTCATGATTATCTTAAAGTCGACTTTTGTTTTGGTATGAGATATGGAATAGGTGTTATTGATGCCAAAGCTTTGGTTTCATATTCTTCTTTGCCTAAGTTTTGTAGGTTAACTATCTGATTAAATGCCTCAAAGAAACTTTTCTCATGTTGAAGCTTTGTTTTAAGAGAGTTTGAGTGGTTGAGTTTATCTTGATTGTGATGAGTTTGAGAAGGCAATTGTGATAGCAACCTAAGGAGAAGTTTTCTCCTTGGGAATATGAAAAGAGAGATGGGTATTTACATTGGCTTTGAATAGTACTTGTTTTGTCTTCTTGTTGTGGTTTGTATCATGTTGATACAAGATGAATTTTTGTTATGAGATATAAAAAAGGTAACATTGCACTTTTTCTTTTCAATTTTAAATGATAATATGATGTATTTGACTTCAAATCATCTAGAAGAAGAATGTTATTAGCAAAGTGTTTTATGTGGTTCAAAGATCATTTGAGTCTTTGGCCCATAAATAAGGATTTTTTTAGAGCTTTTTTGTGAAGGGTTTTGTTGATTTTATTACTTGCATTACTTTGCCTTGAAATGGGTTCCTCTTGAAATGAACTTCATATTTGAAGAATGGTCTTAGCATGAAAGCAAATTTGTGAGTCTAGATTTGGAAAGATCTTTTCATATGCTTGTTAGCTTGAAGCATGGAAATTTTTTTCTATATTAGAAAATCCTTAAGAGTTGATCCATGTTATATGTTGGAAAGGTTTCAAAAGCATATCTATTATTGGAAATCATTTCATGTTGGAGAAATCTCAAAAGTGGTTTCTTGTTGGAAAGTGGCTTATGTGCAAAAGTTTCATATTTGGTAAAGTTTTTACATTAAAGAATATTTACATTCGAGAATATCCAATATTATGTGTGCTTTTAAAAAAAAAATAACAAATTCGTGTGTTTGTTAGAAAGGCTATATGTTTGAAAGTGTTAAATACTTATACTGAGATCAACTCCTTATATAATACAAAAAATTTGGTTAATTGTATTTGCTAAAGTTTTATCACTTGTGATGTATATGCATGCTAGATCTTGTTAAAATGGGAAGGGCTCGTGCATGAGTTGACGTTTCTATGTTGAGTGCAAACCTCTATTTTCATATACAAAAGTTTTGTGCCTTAACACTACATATAAGAGAGGGAAGTTTATGATTATATCATAATAGATGCTTTAAAAAAATCATTATCAGTGAATGATGAACTCTCTCGCATGTATTGCTTAACCTTGATGTGCTTGTGTTCGATATTAGATCATAAATGGCTTCGGAGAGACCTTGGCTAATAGATTTGATTATACTTTGTTCACTCTCTACATTTGTATTGAGATGGTAAGAAATGGTATGATACTTCTTTAGTGATTTACTTATGATATTATTGAATATGTTCCAGGTTGCTATTTGCTTACTAATGTTGTTGCCATCATTTAGGGAAATGATGCTCTTATATTAAGAAATCAATCACTATGCATAGTTTTGTTCTTGTCGTGATTTTAATAAAATGTTGAAGTATAATTTGCTATGTCAAGCACATCATTGTGTAGGTGTATTCAGGAATTTTCCCAAATCAAGTTATTTCCATCGAAGTATGAAATTGGAAAGATCTTTTTTTTCTTTTTCTCGTCAAAGAACAAAAGTTTGTGTATTTTGGGAATGTTTGATTGGTATTATGTGCATAAGTTTAATTCTATTTGGTCGTACATGAAGTTTCTTTTATATGGAGCAAACAGTCTCCTTGATTTTATCCGCTTGAGTTTAAAGAAAATACCCTTATATTTTGAGATTTTCATGAGTCAGTGAAACTTTCTCTCCTATTTTTGTAGAAATCTAAAAAGGGGTATATGTGAAAGGACTTTTGACTTTTTCTTACTTTAAGGCTTTACTTAATTACCATCTATTTAGAGATTTTTGCAAGTACCAAGGAAGTATGTTGCTCTTTTACTTTCTCTCATAGATTTGGATGAAATTTTGGTTATGCTGAGATGTCAATCTTTTGCAAGTTTTGGAAGTTTTTTAAAATTTTATCGTTGGAAAGTTTGAATGGATTTCTTACCCCACACCAAATGAAAAAGCACTTGATTGTTTTTGTGTCAAAAGAGTCTTTGTGGACGATTTGTGCAAGACTTTATGTGTAGTTTTATTTGAAAGTTTTATAAGTCATTTTTTGGATTTATGGTCTTATGATTAGCTTTGGGTTGAAAGACTCTTTGATGTCTTTGTTTTGGAATGAATGATCTTGTTTATGTGTGGTTTGTCTTTCTTCTTGATTTCATTTGCTTCCAAAGTTGGATTTTGGATAAGTGTGGATAAAGAGAGGCTTATTTTGAGTTTTAGTTTTGGAAACTTGTTCGCCTCTGATGAAGAGAAGTCCTTCCACATCTCTTTGGGAACTCTTACCAAACCAGTCATAATAGTTCATAACATAAAGCATTGTGTGGGAGATAAGTAACATGTGGTTGATTTAGGTTTTCAACGATAACTAGAGGAACGTGGGGTGCCCGACCATTGTGACAATAATGGGTAGAGCTTGTTGTGTCAAAAAATTCATTATCTTGAAGTGATGGGAGATGTACCCTTGACTAAGGGAGAGGGGGTCTTGCTTAAAATTGCTCAGGTCGAATATCTTCGATAAATAGCAAATTCTGAGGGAGATGAATCTCCTCTTGTTGTGCTTAACATCGATTGTTGAGTCTCTAACAGAAGTTGAAGGATCTCATTTTGAGATTCTTCCATCTTTTAGATATAATCTTCTAGGGAAGGTCCTAATTTTTTTTTTCAACAAGGTTTCACCCATCAGGATAAAAAGAGGCAGATGATTAACGTCCCTTATTCTTAGATTGATGTATGTTGGAGCAGAAGGTTCCCAATTTGTAATTGTTATGTCTATTAGCCTTTGAAGTCGTTCTTAGTATAGTGGGGTTTATATTCCCATAAATGGCACCAAACTATTGTGGGCTAGAATATTCACTACTATAAAGTAGGAAAAATTATGCGTCTTAGCATTGTACGAGTATGCATCTCATAAACAGAAATGGTAAAAATACAATAACTTTTTTATGTAGAAAATCCTGAAGGGAAAACTACAGGGCCATGGCAAGTTGAAATTATTTCTACTAGTGTTTTTATAGATTACAAATGAATGGTTCATCCTTGAGACTAAGGATAACCATATTACAACAATCAACTGTCAGGTTGAAATCTTGCTACGAACATTGATCAAATGGAAATCTAATAGTATTTGGTGGACGGGCAAAAATCTTGAGTCAATTGGTGGCTGGGAGGAGTTCAGCAATAGCTGGTGGTCTGGTGAAATTCCTGCGATACTTGGTTGTCGGACGGAAGTCCAACGACAGCTGGGGGTTAGGCAAGACGTTTAGAGATAGTCTGACTACGATCGGTAGCCAGGTGGTGGTCGATGAGAAGGACTATGGTAGCAATAGAACACATATTTCTCTCTATTCGTTCTCATCCTTTTATTCTAGCTTGGGCCGCCCTTCACTAAAGATTGAGGGATCTATTTATAATTTTTTAAGAGTGGCATGGACCAGTATATAGGAAGAAAATTAAGGGCATATTAGGAGTGTTTAAATGGATGGTTGATATTGACTCCCTTAATTATAAATCATTTATCAAGTATTTAAGTATCTTAATATCATTACAATTTAATAATATTGGGCTCGTTGGATTTCTCTTGTCAAGCTGCTCGATTCGTCTATAAGCATGTTGTGCTTGGAAATCAATTAGTCGTCCATTTTATGGTTTGAACCTTCCAAATGCACTTCGGGTCTTCGATTTGGATGGAATTGGGCTCATATTGGGTCAAGGGTCAAATTTGGTGTCATTGGGTTTGTCTTTTCGAGATGTTCACTTTGATTATAAGTTTATCAAAATCAAAGCTCAAATGCTCCCGTATTTACTTTTGAAAGCTTTTGGCTCAAAATTACTTAGATATTCGTGCCTGATTAAGATAAATTTTAATGATGTATCATTAATATTGGTGCATCCTGAAATATTGACGATGATATAGAAATATAAATTTTAATGTCTTAGCTTTTTATAAAGATCTAGCATACATACATATAAAAAATAGTGTGCAACATTTATAAGATACCAGAGTTTTTAAGTAGAAACTCTAAAAAAGGAAAAAACACGAGGCCTAGCCCAGTTTGAATGAATCCACTAGTATTTGAGCCAATTACAAATGAGGTCCTTCCTTTGGGGAAGGCCTTCGCTTGATGTAGTAATTATACATCATATAAAGTGCATTACATTATGAGAATTGGAAGAATTAATATTGATATATTTATTTGGTCAGCAGGACCACATTTCAGCGAACGACGAAGGTTAGAAAGATTGTAGTAGGATGACACTGATTGAAAAGGCCATAGTCGTTGGGCAAGGAAGTTCGAAAAGACTATTGTCATGTGATAGAGGTCAGATAGACCATATCAATGAATGTTATAAAGACCATTATCAGGTGATAAAGGATTGGAAGGACTCTAGTTCGATAGGCAATGGAAATATCGTAGTCTAATGATAAAGGTCAGATGAATTGTGGTTGGCAGGACGATAGAGGTCAAAAAGACTATAGTATAGCGACGGAAGTCAGAAGTATCGTAATTGGCGGGAGATGGAGGTTAGAAAGATCGCAATCTAGCAACGAATGTCAGAGGATCGTAGTTAGTTGGCGACAATGGTCAGAAAGATTGTTATTTGGTGATGGAGGTCAGAAGGATTGTAGTTGGTGGGTGATGGAGGTCATAAAGACCGTAGTATGGATACATATGTTGGAAGAATTATAATCGACAAGCTACAGAGGATCAGAAAGATCGTAGTTTGGCTACGAAGGTCTAAAGGATAGTAATCGGTGGACGACGAAGGTCATAAATATCGTAGTCTAGTGATAAAGGTTGGAAAGATCGTAGTCTGTGGGTGACAGTTGTCATAATGATAGTTGTCTAGCGATAGAGGTTGAAATGATCGTAATCGGCAGATGATAGAGGTTAGAAAGACTGTAGTTTTTAGATATTTGTTGAAAGAATTATAGTCCACAGGTGATAGAAGTCAAAAAGATAGTAATCTGGCTATGGTTGTCGGAAATATCATAATTTGGTAACAGAAGTCAGAAAGACTGTAATATGATGATGGAGGTCTGAAGGGCTGTAATCGGCATGCGATAGTTGTCAAAAAGATCATAGTCTAGTGATGGAGATGGAGGTTAGAATGACCGTAATCAACGGGCGATTTTGATTAGAAAGATCATTGTCTGGTGATTGGGGCCGAAAGGACTGTAGTTGGAAGAATTGTAGTCGACGGGTGGCAATGGGCAGAAAAACTATTATCTAGTGACGAAGGTCGAAATAACCACAATTTGTCAATGAAGATGGATCGTAGTAGACAAGTGATTGTGGTGGAAAAAATTTTAGTTTGGTGACAATTGTCGGGAGGAGTATAATCAGTGGGAGACAGTGGTCAGAAATACCATTGTCTAGCGATGGAGGCCGGAAGGGTTGTAGTCTGGCGACGAAGGTGGATCATAGTAGGTAAGAAAATGTGGTCTGAAAAATCGTAGTCTGTCAAAGTTTGTCAGTGGGAGGGGGGAAGTTCGACGATAGTCGGTGGCCGAGAGTAACTCCGACGACTGTCAATGGCTTGGCGGAAGTCCGATGTCAGTTGCTAGCCATGCAAGTGTCCGATGTTAGTTGGTGGTTGGGCAGAAGTTCGACATCACTGTTGTCAACCGTTTGGTTATCCAATTTATGATTTGAACCTTCCAAAGATGCTTTGAGTCTTCGATTTGGACCCATTTGTGCTCGGATTGAGTTGAAATTGATGTCCTTGGGTTTGTCTTTTCGAGACATTCAGATCGACTATAAATTTACTAAAATCAGATATCATATGATCCCAAATTTAATTTTGAAATTTTCCAACTTGATTTTGCCTCGAGATTCTTGCCCATGGATATATCAAATATAGTTGGTTGATTGATCTTCACCACTTCTAAGGTATTCAATGGAAAAAAGGCAATAAAAGTTTCTTTTTAATTATAGTTTGGACAAGTCCACCAAGAAAGTCCAATAAATATTATATAATTAGAGTGAAAAGCACCCAACCTCAAATCTCAATGGCCTCGATCGTATCAATTAAATTATTTAGTACTACATCACAGTGACGGAAATATTTTACTTTAGAATCTTATAAAAATTGACTCTAATTAAATAAAGGTCTTCAATTTGATCTGTATAAATATAATATCTAAGTAATTTATATTATAATCATTTCAACAAAAAAATCATAAATTAATATTTTGATCACATTTTTATCAAAATAAACTTAGATTTTATTTGAGATGACTTTTTTACTATTTTTTAAAATATTTTTTTAATTAAAATTTAATTTTTTATACTAAAAATCCATTTTAAAAATAGTAAAAAATCTATTAAATAAAATCATAGGTTTCTTTTGGAATAATTTTCTTATTATTTTTATAAAAACTTTTAGTAACAAAATTTCTTTTAAAAAAATGAAAATATAATGATCAAAATGTGTCCCAAATGAAACACATAGCAATTACAAAATTTATATGCAAATTTATTTTTTGATAAATTCAAAGATTGATGCACTGAAATTTATTCTAAAATAATTAAATGCTATGATAGAATAAATATTTAATAAAATAATGATAAAATTGAGATGAAAACAATTTTCAAAGCATCATAACGCTTTTTGATCCCACGAAGAAAGCCTTTCTTTCTATTGAGTGACATTTGGTGGCACGTTACGCAAATTTGAAAGATTAACTCATAAGCAACTTATGATCTCCTTCTTCCCACCCACCCCTTTACCCTTTCCCCGCAGCAAAATCTATTAAAATCGTCCCCAAACACCATCCCTTCCTGCGCAATGGACAGACTCCTCCTCCTCCTCCTAATCCTCGTCGCCCCCCTTCTCACCGCCGCCGGTGGCCTCAACGCGAAGGAGCAGCTGATCCACCTCCGCTTTTACTGGCACGACATCCTCAGCGGGCCGAATCCGACGGCGGCGACGATAGCCCGCAGCCCGGTTACGAATGCGTCGGCCACTTTATTCGGCTTGGTGAATGTCATCGATGACCCATTAACTTTGGGGCCCGATCTGTCGTCCCGGCAGATCGGCCGCGCGCAAGGTATTTATGCATCGGCGGACCAGAATGTGGTAGGTCTTCTCATGGCGCTGAACTTCGTATTCGTCGATGGGGAGTACAACGGAAGCACATTGGCGGTGATGGGGCATAATCAGGTATTCTCTAAGGTGCGGGAGATGCCGATCGTCGGCGGGACGATGGTGTTCCGCCTCGCGCGGGGATACGTTCAGGCCAGCACTTACAGCTTCCGACCGGAGACTGGGGACGCCATTGTTGAGTACAATTGCTACGTCTTGCGTGAATCCGATTACTAGAAGCCGCTTGGAGGCCGCAGCTACTAAAGAGAAAAATAGGTTTTCAAATAAATGTTTCTAATTCCCCCCAAAAAAAACACGATCTTTCTGAAAAATATATTTCAAATAGATGGTCGTGTTTTTAATATATAAATTTGAATTACAAGCTCTATAATTTATCCCTTTTCTTTAAAAATTTTTTTTTTTTTTATTTTTGGACATTTAGGCCATTTAAGACAAACTCATACACACAACGCATACACAAAGACTCAAACCCATGACCTCTTAGTTGGAAGCATAAGCTCCCAACCAACATGCCAAGGTGAGCTGTGTTAAAAAAAATAATTAAAAAATTAATTTTGGACTCCAATGTTTATATTATCATTATTATTTTAATAATTGGGTTGTTTTGAGATAGATGCAACTTTTTATAAAGTTGTTAATTGGTTTCATTTGGGATAATTTTTTTTGTTGCTTTTTAAATCAATTTTTTAGTACAAAAAAGAGAGTTTTTATACTAAAAAGTGGATTTAAAAAGTAATAAGAAAGCCGTCTCAAACAAAAATTATTGTGGACAAAGTAGCTTTTTGAAAAGCTGATGTAGAAACTAGTTTCATCAGATAAATTTTATGAAATAAATGAAAAACAATGGACATAATTAGGCTAGGCTGGCTAGGACAAAGTAGCTTTTTGAAAAGCTCTTACTCTTTTCTAAAATAAATGAAAACTTTTAGGAGATAAATTTTTAAATTGAATAAGGAAATAATTAGGCTAGGCTGGCTAGCTTTTATTTAATTCTTTTGTTCATACAATGAAAATCAAACATACAGATCATCTTCTCAACAAAACATAAGGAATGAAGATCCTCAAATCGACCCTTTTTCTTTGGGACACTATTGCTTAGCATTTTGCCACTCCCATTGGAATCTTTCTTCACTGTTTGAGACTCTACTTTATTAACCATACCACCCTTTTCTTTATTAAGAAAGTCTTTGATATAATATACCTCTTTAGATAGACGTTGCAACAATAAAATCATAAAGAATATGTAGTATCTATTTTCTGGTTTCGATTTATTGCGTGCCGAAAAATTCATGATAGTAGAGAGATATAGGTTAAACATCCTAGCTTTATACGAATATCCAACCCACATACATACAAATGAGAGAGAGGGCTGCAAGGGTTATAAGAGATCTTTATCACTACAGAAAAATCACTAATTTCCGGCGGCTTTTAAAAATTTAAAGAAAAGTGAATAAATTTTAAACTATTTAAATGATTTAACAAATAATTATTAAAAGTTATATTAACTATTTAATTAATATTCATTTTAAAATTAATTAGTTAGTTAATTTTTATTTTATTTTAAATTAATTAGTTCCATTTTTTAATTAAAATTTAATTAGTATTTTAATAAATTATGAAGTTATTAATTTATTTTAATTAAATTTTAATGATAATACTTTATTTTAAATATTTTCTATTTATTATTAATTTTAATTATAATACTTTAGTTGAAGTAATTACTAATTTTAATTTTTTCATTTATTATTAATTTTAATTTAATATAATTTCAATTTTTAAAATGAATATTAATTTTTTGAAAGAATATAGTTTAAATATAAAACATTAAGCCATTAAACGCATTTTCCATTGCAGCAAAATGGTTAAGAGTTTAATATGAAACTGATGAATTGGACAGAGTTCGAATCCCACCATGCGCACGAGCAGGCGGGCAGACTAGCGGGAAGGCGTGGTAGGGCGTCCGAGCAGGTGGGGCAAGGCGTCTGGGCAGTCATCGGTCAGCGCGGGAATGCAGCGGGCAGTGCGGGATTGAGTCCGGGCAGGCGGGCAGAGCTCCTAGGCAGGCGGGCAAAGAATTTTTTTATTTTTTTAATTTGACCGGCGGTTTAAGACCGCCGACAAGCAGCCGGAATAATTTGCCGCCGGAAAAAACTGCCGGAATTTATTTTCCTGCGCCGTTTTTACTGGCAGAATTTAATTAACCGCCGGAAAAGGCTCAATTTCTGCCAGAAAAGGCCGTCGGAAATGGGTGACTTTCATGTAGTGAATTTTTATATGAAAAATCCCATGATGGGAAAAAAACATGGGGCTTTGCCTATTGAAATGATTACATTAATGTTGGTTATTGATTATAAATGACGCTCCTCCTCTAGAGAAGTTGTTGACTTAATATAACAAATTACATTATATGATCGGAGTTGAGAGAAACCAATGATATAAGAGATGCTTTCAAAAAAGTGTTGGTTTGTTCATTTGATTGGTAAGACTGTATTTAGGCGACAAAGGTCGAAGGGACTGTAATCAACAAGCGACGATGGTTGAAAGAACCAAAGACGAGCAATGGTGGTCAAAGGGATCATAGTTGGAAGGATCGTAATCAGATGATGGTGGTCGGAGGAATCATAATCAGTGGGTGACAGTAGTCGAAAAGATCATAGTCGTGCGATAGTGGTCAGAGGGAATGTATTCGACAGACGATGGAGGTCATGAGGACTATAGTTAGGTGATGGTTATTAGAGGTCTTGCAGTTAGCGGGTGATTGTGTTCATAATGATCATAGTCGAGCGACGACAATCAAATGGACATTAGTTAGCTCGCAATGGAGGTCAATAAGACAGTAGTCTGGCAATAATTATCAGAGGGAATGTAGTTAGTATGTGATTGAGTTTTGAAGGATCATTAGCATGCAACGGTGGGTGAAGAGACTGTAATATGGGGATGAAGGTGGTTCGAAGGATCTTAGTCAAACGACGACGATACTCGTAGTTGGTGGGTGATAGAGATTGGAAAGACAATAGTCGAATGATATTGGTCGGAGGGATCATATATAGTTAATAAGCGACTATAGCCGAAAGGATCGTAGTCAGATAATGGTTGTCGAAGGAATTGTAGTCAGGCAATGGTAATCGGGGTGGTCGTTATCGGGCGACTGTGATTGGAGGGCTTGTAGTTGACAAGTGATGGAGGTTAAACGGGTTGTAATTGGGTGATAGTGGTCGGAGGAACCGTAGTCAATAGACGATGGAGGTCAAAAGGACCTTAGCCTAGCAACAGTGGTTGGAGAGACCGTAGTCGGTGGGTGATGGAGGTTGAAGGACCGTCTTAGTTGGGGGATAGTGCTCTAAAGGATCATAGACGGCTGGCGATGTAGGTCAAAAGGATAATAGTGGAGTGACAGTGGTCGGAGAGACCATAGACAATGGGTGACAAAGGTCAGAAGGATCGTAGTGGGGCTACGATGGTTGGAGGGAGTATAGTCAACGAGCAATGATGGTTGGAAATACAATATTTATGCAATGGTGGTTTGAGTGATCATTGTATACGGGTTGTTGAGCTCCGAGGGATCATAATTGGTGGGTTATGGAGGTTTGAGGGATCATAATTGGTGGTGATGGAGTTTGAAATGATCATAATTAGACAACGATGGTTGGAGGGACCATATAAATCTGGTAACGATGGTCGGAGGGACTATAATCAGCAAACGATAGTGGTCAGAAGGATCGCAGTCGGGGTGATAGTGGTCGGAGGGATCGTAAGAGGCGGGGTGATATAGGTTGGAAGGACCTTAGTCAGGCGATGATGGTTGGAGGGATCATAGACGACGAGCGATGGAGGTTTTAATGAGAGTAGTCGGGTGACGGTGGTCGAATGAATCTTAGTCGGCAGTTGATGGAAGTTGAACGAAGGCCCAACGATGGCTGTCAGACAGAAGTCCTACAATAATGACTAGGTAGAAATCCAACAACGACAGGCAAGTGGAAGGGTTCACTAGTGGTGGAGCTCCTGACTGCTTTAAGCCTCAAAGCTCTCTTGAGCATCTAGATCAGGGTTTAAGCCTCCAAAAGTCCAATCCCCCCTTCCTCATGTAGGTAGTTAAATCTATTTATATATTTTGATATTGACATGCTTTGTAAATATGAGGAAGACTCAAAGGAAATTCAGAGTGCTCTATCAGACGGTAATCCCTCGATTAAAATGGAACATTTGTTCAACATTTAATTGCCTTAATGATGTCATATTTAAGCGATCTTGGTATCGTTGGATTTGTCTCATCGAGCATCTCGATTTTTTATACAAGCAATTCATATTTGTATCTCATTTGGTCATCTAATTAATGATTTGAAGTTTCCAAATATGCTATAACCTCTTGATTTGATCTCATTTAGGCTCAGATTAGACCTATTGTGGTGTTGTACATTGGATTCGTCTCACTTAGATGTCAATTTGATTATAAGTTTCCTGAAATTAATGTTCAAATGGCCTCACATTTAATTTTGGAAGTTTCTAACTTGAATATGCCTCAAAATTTGCATCGAAAACTATGATTTTTTATGACATATCAAGATTGATGTATCCAAACAATAGTCAATATATTGCAAGATGAATTCCCCTACATATGGATAATATCAAGAGGTAATCTTTGAGAGTTTGCAGTTAGCGATCCAAACTGAGAGCTCGTAATAATTTTATATTTTTTAATATAAGTTGGGGTCAATATCTTGTACAGTTATTCTACCGTTTAGTTGAGCGGAGAAAAGAGAATCTGATAACAGAGTAAAAGAACAAGCAACCATAAATTCTTATCAAATAAACTATATCATTGGAATCTGCGAAGTCTCTATAAAAATTATTCAGCGCCAAGCCACCAAGTGGCGAATTCGACTAGGAAACTAAAACCAATCTATTTTTTTATTCTATTAAAAAAGTCCAGTATATACAGATACATAAACAAATGAATAGTTTTATGAAGAAGACTTCAAAAACTAAAAGCCTGAAATAATAATTAAAAAATAAGAATAAAAAAATTCTTGTGATTCTTCATGAAAGATTGAAATGGTCTTTATTGACTAGTGTAGCTTGAACTTAAATTGATCCTTTAAAAATAAGAGGCTCACCAACTTTGAATTTTGAATAAGATTGGCCATATGTAGCTCGATCGCATACGAATGGGAAACCAACCATATACCAACCACTTGGCAATCTAATTTCAATTAAGCTTCAACCACCTCTACTTACCCTCAACAAATTTTAAAATTTTAAACAAATAACAAAATAAATTATTGGAAATAAAAAAAATTGTGATGCAGGCATCCTATAATATACTGATACACTAGAAAACTGGTTTCGACAATCCTAGCGGTAGGCCCATCAACACATAATCAGAAAACAAACTTAGCAAGATTAGAGCCATTCATATGTTTGTGTGTGTTATAGCGAAAATTTCTGAATCTTTTTGCACCATTCTGCATATAAAGACTAATAGTATTTTAAAACTATATTACATGCACCAAGTCAATGTTCTTTCATTTCAACCTACTAACAAAGGTTGAAAACTGTAATTAGGAAAATCAAAATCTAACTTTATTATGAAATGCCATAGGAAGCAAGTCGGCCCTAGTGTTTTGTATTGGAGAATGGAATCAATAATCAACATGTCTAACGGTAAGGAGAGGGGGTGGTTAGGACAAGATCTGTGGCGATTCCGCCCCACCCGAAAGCTTCTTTAACCCATGGAGAGCCTGCCGCCGCCAAAGCGTCTTCCTGATTCCCGTCCATCCTTCCCAGGCACTGCACGCAACACGATCGACTATAAGTGTTAGTAAGAATGGACAAAAAGGTAGACAGACCTTTATAGAAGGTTCGTGGGTGTACGTACGCGTGGGATGATCATGGTGCAGATAAGGTTCTCCGAAGCAGAACCTCTCTCTGGCTGCAGATGTATGGGGACCGCCACTTCCTCTGAAGCAGGCTGATCTGAGGGAGGTGGCTGCAGGCCAGGCGCTGGCAAGAGCTGCAGCTTCGGCGTTGATGCGGTTGAGCTAGAGGCTGAGGGGGGCCCACCGCCGGGGAACACCAGCATATGCTGTTTTTCTTCAGCCGATGCGGCGCTGCTGCCCGCCATGCTCGGCCACAGGAACGTCCCCTGTGGCTTGCAGATCTTGAAACCGCTTGTCCTCTTCTGTTTTTTGCCTCCAGCCGCATTGCCGTTGCTGATCTCATTTTGGATATTGACGTCGCTGGTTTTGGTGTTTCCGTTTAGCTGCACGTCTCCGTCGTCTACCTGCTTTTTTGTCTGCTTCAACAGCTGTACGTCATCCTGCATCACACCAATCCTTGGCTTGCTACATGCTTTTTTTCTTAATAATTCTTTACAATAATTAGTATGAAGGATTTATTAGCTCGAACAGTTTGAAAATATATCCTCAAATAAATTTACATTTAATATATATTTTTTAGATATCCACTATATTGTTGAGCTAATTAACTTTATCTTGGGATTTGTGTGTTAATCTAAGATGCGAATAACTAGTGTAATTCAGGAAAACTTGAATGGAAATGAAATTTTAAAAAGGACCTTAAGCTCTTGCATGCAATCGAGCAAGGCAGCCAATTCTTCCTCTTGCTTCCTTTTCCACTCCAGCAAAATCTGGTATTTCTCCTGTAAAGATGAATCCAAGAATATCACCAATGCTCATTAATTTGCTATTGCATGTCCACGAGCCAATCAAATTAGAACGGCGCTCCTCATTAAACGCTACTCACGTGTGTGTTTACTATTTGAGTTTCAGATGGCCTCTAATTTGAAGTTTGGTTATAATTAGAAAAGAGGCGCAGAAAGAAAGTAACTAAAAAAGCAAAACACCTGCCATGCGCCGATGGCTTTCTCCCATTCCACTTTTATGTTTTGTGTGTGCTTTTCCAGTTTCTTCAGCGAAATCTGCTGCTCGTCGTACCTTGAAAAAGAAAATATAAATAAGACCTAGAACTTTCAGATGAATTCAAGCGTATTGATATACAATTATAAAAAATCAAGAGGCAAAAAGACAAAGCTAAGGCGAAAGCTAGAGAGAGAAAGAGAAGGTGAAAGGGACAAAGAAGAAAGAGAGAGAGAATACGTGTGAGTAGGAGAGGGATCGTGCTTGTGTGCGGCGATATTATTAAAGGTTTTAAAACTAAACAACATTTAGAAGGAATGAAAGTTGGCAGAATCTGAAATTAAGTGCATTATTAATTTAATGCATCTGCTTATTCCCATTTAATGATATCTAAACCTTAATGGGAGCTTACTTGTTGGGTTCATCGGCAGATATATTCTTAGCGGAAAACAGAACTTACCAATCACCCAAGTACTACGTACCAATCCTACAACTTAGGAGAAAAATCAGCACACTCTTTCTTCCCTGTTGATTCCTCCTGTTTATCATAATTTTAGCATGCTTTAAGAAGTACAGGGTTCATATAAAATTATACCTGATTGGCTGAAATGAAGGTTGCAACTTCATAGAAAGTGTGCATTGAGAGCAGAAGAAACACACAACTCTTTTTGATCTATTGGTTGAGAGCTTAGGCTTCCAACTAAGAGGTTCAAGATTCGAGTTTATGTGTATGCGTTGTGTATATGAATTTGCCTTAAATGACCTAAATATTCCCAAAAAAACAAAAAAAAAAAGAGCAGAGGAAACTAGAAATTCCACCTGCTCTAGGGTGATAATTATTCCAATTTTATTAGTATAATATTATTTTATTATTAAATTTTATTTATTATATGTTGAATTATATTTTATTCATTCAAAATTTCAATATTAAGTTAGAAATATATCTAATAGAAACCAGATTATATTTTGTTGCGAGAGGCTTATTTTGAAAATTTGTCTAAAACACTATTACCCTAATGATTTCTTTATTTTAAGTTTTATTATTAAATATTTCGAGAATTTAAAATTTTTCATAAAATTCTTATCTATTAAAATTGTATCATAAATCCAATGTATAAAATTATTGACTAATAAATCACATACAAATATCATTAACATTAATTAATTTCAAATGAAATATTTAAATATTATGTATATAAATAACTAAAATTTCTGGAGGGATGGACCTTTTGAACTGCGCGGCGAGTTGTTGTTTGCAGTCAGCTATGGCAAGTTTGCAGTCGAGGCCACAGGAGTTAGGGAAGATGGAGTCCCCGAGCTTCCACCCCGGCGGTGGGATCCAAAAGGGATCGGTGACGCCAGCCTTCCGGCGGACCTCCACTAGGTCCGCCGGCTCGAGCCAGTACTCCATTGCACCCTCGGAATTATGACGGCGCCTAAACCGCTCAGTCCCGTCAGAAACGATCTTGCCGGCCATGTGTTTGAGTAAATGATCCAGCAAACCAGTATCGCCAATGTGCTTCCTTGCCTCCTCCCTCAGTGCTTGCCTAAGTATAGGCCTACCCAACTCTGCTTTCTTCAACCTCATGATCTCAAGCAACCGTTTCTCCGCCGCCTCATACCTCTCCATAGACCAACGGTCCTTTGTCCCACGTGGAAATCTTAATTCCTGATCCTCCTGCTCGAGCTTTAACCTCTTGGTTTCCCTTGCAACAACCTTCTTTTTCTTTTTCTTACTCGTCTTCTTAACTTCCTCCTGATTCCTCTTCCTCCCATTTCCGCTTTGTTGCTCCTCCATTACAGCCTCCGTCTTCTGCGCTGGCTGATCGCAATGCCGCCCAATGTACTTAATCTTTCTCCTTATCCCCCATCCAACTTCCCCCGCACACTGGAGGGCTAGGTGGCAAGATCCCATCGATTTCATCGGCTTCGTGACTTCCTGCTCTTCCTCAGGTCCAACGAGTGGCAGCTCGCCACCTTGAGATGGAGTCAAAAGCCAGAAGCTCTTCAGACGCTTTCCCGCTTCCAGCTGCGCAGGGGGTATTCGCCGGCAAAGAATCCGCCTGGCTTGGTTCGAACTCATGACGAACTTCTCATCGAGCTCCGGGAAGTAGATTCCATTCTGCGCTGCGACGAAGTAGCTTCGCAAAGACAACGTGCTCGGAAAACTCACCGTAACGCCCAACAACGTCGTCTCGCTCACCTGGAAATAGAATGGAAATAAACAAAGACCAATCAGCCTTGGATGGAAGAAACAAGTCAGAAGATCCACCAACACGGCAAAGGAAACTCTGACCATCACTACTCGGATTGCCTTTAGCTGGATCGGAGATTTCGGTGGAAGCTTTTCGTGATCGATCTCGAAGAACGAGCCCGGTTCGTAACGCCCTAAGCTCCAGAAAAAAGAAATCAAATAATTAAATGAGAAATGCATCGTTTACGTGCAAGATGTTTTTGCCTAACTAATTGAATCGCTATTGACAGAGATCGTGTGAGAAGCGCTATCAGAATCACAGTAGAGAGGGCGAAGAGAAATAACCGGCGCAGGGAAATGCTTGGGCCGAATCGGCGATGTACAGCATCTTTTTTCTTAAAAAGTTACTTGTCAGACTCGTTCGGACTGGCTCATTTCCGTTCAGGTAATAGTACTTTACCTGCCATGCAGTAAATTAAAATGAAAGCCATAAAAAATCATCATAGCGATTAGCAGCCTACGCAGCCTTGCTCTCGAGGTAAAAATAAATCAAATGCGAAAGCCAATAAAGAATCCTTTGAAATGGACCCACTGGATAGCTGCGATCCCGCCGTTCTTTTCCAGGTCGAAAAAGAAAAATAATAATAAAGAAAACAAAGGTCGAATAATACCGTCACTCTATAAGCAGTTGTGTGGAAGGAAGATAACGAAAGAAATCAAGAGAAATTGGGATAACTTTCATTAAAAATGTAAGATGGAAGACTTTTTAGGCTTGCTCATAGCGCAGGCAACCTTCAGCAGCTTCCATAATAACTTGCGAAAATAACATAAGAGTGGTGAGCGTATTTTAAATTTCTGATCTCTGCACAAGCATAAAGAAATGCTAGAGAAACAAACCACCTTACTCACCATCTGCTTTCTGAAAAGAAGCAACCAACTATCTTTTCTGCAGAATAAAGACGAGGAGTCCAATTTAATTTAATGAGATAAAGAGCCGAGATAAGAACACAAGATATCTGGATGAGTACAGAAAGGAAAGAAAAGCTCATCAAAATGGGTGTGCTTATCTGCGGCCTAATCTTAATCTAGAGTAAGATATCACATCATGCAAGAATCGCTAGCTTCATAGAACAATCGATCATAATATTGTTGATTTTCAATCGGAAAAGATCAATGCGAGAATTATCATTCAAACCAAGCGAAAAGAAGAAAGACAGATACTCCGATAACAGGATCGATCTTACTACTGAAAATCTACCACCAAACCGCATTAAAAAATGATCGGCAATGACGATTGCTAAAAAAAAAATAGCATGTTCTTAATTCCGTCAAAAGAACCCGATCAAATTATGCAAGAAATAATAAAGAACCTTTTGGATGAAAAATTACGCTAGGACGGATAATCTTGGATAATTACCAAAAGTTCATCTCAGACGCTTCGGAGCTCTCTCTCTCTCTCTCTCTGTCTCGGTCTCTCTTTCTCTCCCACCCTCCCTCTCGCTCTCGCGCTCTCTCTCTTTCTCTTTGGGGGGCTGAGCGATTTTGCTCTCAGAGGGTGAGCAGATGGGGAGAGTGATTAATAGGTGAGGTGTTTTTGCGCGACCTGACAGTTGGGGAGTGATTGGAATCCTAACAAACCGAGTGCGAGCGCGAGTACAGCTAAAGCCGTATGGGCAGGGGGGGATTTAAATATATAAATGAAAATTTATATTCATTTTATTAAATTTAAATCTATTTTAATATTTATTTTTTTACAACATTTTAATATTTTAATCATATCAAAATTTACACATAAAAATATAAATTTTAAGATATAAAAAAATATTTCATTATAAATAAGTTGATAATTATTATATTTTTAATGTAATTTAGACATTAAAATATTTTATAGATAAATAGTCAGATTTATATACTTAAAATTAAAAGACTTTTAAATAGAAATAAAAAATAGCAACATATATTATTTTTGCCTTAACGTCTGTAAATTTTAAATATTTAATTATTACTTTGAATATTTTATCTAACTCGCATAATATATAGTTTTTTATATTAGTTACTGATTGGCTTAAGATGATAGAAATATATAACTAATTAATTAAATTTTGTGTTATATTTTTATTATGCTCATTTCGAAAAAAATAATAACAATAAATTCTAATAAAATTTGGTTTAGATATTCCGAAAATTTTTTCCTTTGTAAATATTGGTTGAAATTCGAATAATATTTTATAATTATTCAAATTTAAATATGTAAAAAAAAAGCAAGTTTTGATCGAAAGATAACTCTCTCGATATAAGTTCAACCCGAATTGAAATCTCTCTCTCTCTCTCTCTCTCTCTCTCTCTCTCTCTCTCTCTCTCTCTCTCTCTCTCTCTCTCTCTCTCTCTCTCTCTCTCTCTCTCTCTCTCTCTCTCTCTCCACATGATGACATAAATATTTTGTAATTTATGTATAACTTTCAAGCATATTTTATGCTAATGAACAATTCATATTTGACTTGATAAATTAAATAGTCGTGTTGCATCCTGGAGTATTTGCGGCGGTAGATAAATATAAAGTTTAACGTCTTAGCTTCATACGATGATCCAACACGCACACAAATAAAAAAAAGCTTGCAACATTTATAAGAGACACCAAGATTTTTACTTGAAAAACCCCTGAAAAAATAGGGAAAACCCGTAGGGCCTTACCCAGTTTGCATGAATACACTAGTATTTTGCAGTTGATTATAAATGAGGCCCTTCCTTAAGGGAATGCCTTAGCTTGATGTACATTCTACATAGTACATTACATGCGAAAATACAAAGAATCATGGTTGATGTGTTTATTTGGTCGGAAGGACTGTAGTTAGTGGGCGATATAAGTTGAAAGGATCGTAGTTAGCGAGCGATAGAGATCATAAAGACCGTCGTTTGGCGACAGAGGTTGAAAGGACTATAGTCAGTGGGCGACATAAGTTAGAAGAACCGTAATCGGGGGGCGACGTAAGTCGGAAGGGCCGTAGTCGGTGGGCGACGGAGGTCGGAAGGACTGTAGTTGGTTGGCCATGTAAGTCAGAAGGATCGTTGTTGATGGATGGACGACGTAAGTCGTAAGGACTACATCAGATAGAAGTCTAAAGATGGACATAAGTACAATGTCGGATGGAAGTCCAACGAATATCTGACGACGGGCAAAAGTCCAACGACGAGTAGAAGTTCAATGGAATTCCGGTGACGGGCAGAGGTGGACCGACGCCGGGTAGAAGTTCGGCATTGGATAGAAATCCGGTGACATACAGAGGTTTGACGTCGGGTAGAAGTTCGGCGTCGTGTAGAAATTCGGCAATGAGTGGAGGTCCGACGCTGGGTAGAAGTTCGGCGTCGTGTAGAAATTTGGTAGGTTGCCGGGTGGATGTCCGACGGTGGTCGAGGACGAGTCTCTTCCTTGCTTCCTTCTCTTCTCTTTTTATCTTGGGCCTACACCCCCACCCCAACTCCCTTTGAGGGCTCCTCTTCTATGAGAAATGAGGGGTTTATTTATAGTTTTCTAAGAGTGACATGACCAGTAAATAAGGAGGTCGGAGATCAGGGGCAAGTTTGGAGTGGTTGAATGGACGGCTGATGTTGAATCCTTTGATCTTGAACTCTTAATCATGCATTTGAAGGCTTTAATGATCAAATTTGTTGATCTTAGTCTCGTTGGATTCATCTCGTCGAGACGCTCGATTTGACTTTAAGCATGCCATATTTGGATACTGTTTGGTAATCCAAGTTATGGATTGAACCTTCACAATGTGATTCGGGTCTTGATGTGGACCAATTTGAGCTCGGATTAGGTCGAATTTGGTGTCGTTGGGTACTTATTTCCTAGACGTTTAATTCGACTATGAGTTTGCTGAAATCAGAGTTTAAATGATCTCAGATTTAATTTTTGAAGTTTCCAACTTGATTTTTTGCCTCGAGATTAGTATCGGATCAAGATAATTTTTTGATGATATATCAAGTAGAATACAAACAAACAAAATTACTAATAACACTTGAGCCCTATCATGATTGTCTCATTTACATCAATGCTTACCTATGCTCTTCTTCCCTTTATTTCATAACTTATGTCTTATGGTCTGTTTGAGACAGCTGCAACTTTTTATAAATATGGTTACAAAGCTGATGTGGAGAAATTAACTTTTTTTGAAAGTTGTTGCAAAAAACATCTTACTAGCACAAAAAATTTCTGAAAGCAATGACCAAACAGTGAAACAAAAACTATAAAGTGGTTTGAGAAGAAATGTAATAAGAAATTTGTCCCAAACAAAACCTTATATTAAAATATTTGTGATTGGTCTTTGATCATCAAGCCTCCAACCAAGGTATTGGCCACAAACCCTCAAACAAATATTGTGCTAAGCAAACAACAAATTCTTCATTCAATAACATTATATATGACTACATCTTCATATTTTATCTTGAGGAACGTCGGCGGCGGCGGGGCCGGGAAATTTTTTCAGTGAGGGCCTAAATTTATTTTGACAAATTTTTTATCAACTTTTTTCGTCGAGATTTGAATTAGCATAGATAATTTTAAAGCAAAAAAATGAACAAATTCTAGTTATGATTAATATTTCAAATTTACAAATTATTTCATAGTTACCAACTAGGCAACTACTAGGATTTGCTACACACACACATATATATATATATATATATATATATATCATGCATTCATATACATTGAATAATTCTTAATATTCGTGCATGATTGGAATTTCGTAAGTCCCTTAGATTTGAATTGTGAAACTCAATATATTAATAAGGAATCAAACTCACTTAATAGAGGTCATCATGCATTCAACCTTGGAGTTGAAATTTGAAGTTCCAAAATTTCTACATAGTATATGATTAAAATTAACTTCATTTTGGATGGTTTTTTTAATGCTTGTTAAAACTATTTTCTAATTAAAAAACCTTTATTTCAAAAAAATTTTGTTCTAGAAAATTGCCTCAGAAAATAGTAAAAAAGTTGTCCCAAACAAATCCTAACTTTGAGCTGTCATCTCACATCATGAATCATAGTGTATATAAAAAGGAGTAATAGCATATGCAAGTGACACGTCGTTAATGTGAGATTTCATTATGTTATATTATTTTTTATATTTAGGCTTCGTTTGGTATAGCTTTTGACCATTGATTTTCACTATTTTAGGCTTCGTTTGGGACGACTGCAGCTGCCGATAAAGCAGGTTGTGAAGTTGTTGTCCAGAAACATGATTTCTAAAGTTATTGTACATAAATCACTATATTTTGTTTGAGTAGTATAACTGCTGAGTTGCTGTGCTGCTGCTGTATGACAACAAATTACCTTGTTACCCTTTTATATATCAAGATAAATATAATAATCAACTAACATTTCTGAATTAAAATTAAATAATTTTATCAAATCTTTTATAAGTTTATATATTAAAATACTATAAAATTTTAACTTAACTTTTTCTATCATACTTCAAATTAATTTGTTATGTTTTTTTAGATTCTCGATTATTGTTTAATAATAAAATATTTTTTCGTAATAATAAAAATTTGTTTTAATTGATCTTTTATAAAAAATTATATCAACATAATGCTTAAAGAGCAAAAGTTTGGTGCATCAATTTTTTTTTCTAAAATCTTTTAGCATTTCAAAATTTAGAAACATAGTTTAAATTAACAAAAATATATATATATTTTTAATAATAATATAAGGTTTATTTTTATTACAAACTATATGCTTGGTGTTTAAAATTTAAACATAAACAAAATTGTTGATTATACGTTGAATTTCAATAATTCAAATGTATTGTAAATACTCAAATAAAAATATAGAGTCATATTTAATGTCACCTATGATATGAAATATATATTTGGACAGGCGAGCAGCATAGTATAGGTCTAAAAAGGTTGTTTAATAAATTGATATTTCTTCTAATATTTATTTTGCACAATTTCATTTTTAATACATTATTCTGATATTTTTTAAGAAAATTTACTTGCTTAAAAAAAAACTGAATAAGAAAATAAAAAATAGTTAAAACCATCAAAACTTCGTATGACATTGAAACCAAATTTAAAATCCTTCATCTAAAAATTTAAATATATATATATTTACATTACATAATATCATAATTTGAGTTTTCATCAATGTATTTTTTCATATTAGAACACTCAAAACCATACAAACAAAGATTCTTTACAAAATTACATTTTAACACCATAAGACCAGGCCTGATCATGAATTGGAATGCTAGAGAGATACGCATAGCAAAAAAAATAAATGCAGCACAAATAATGGCTAATGTTGCTAAAATAGGCAGCATAAATGTTTTATATTGGGAAATCAAAGGTGAACAAATATTACCATCTAAAGATGCCCATGCATATATTAACATTGGATCGATACAAATCTTTTTTTAAAATCACAAGATTAAGTACTACTAAGCAGTAATTCGTAGATCTATGTAAATTTTTTGTATTATATTTGTAAAGTGAAAATAAATAAATAAAAAAATCATCCAAAGATTCACAAACTTAGTCAAATAAGAATGAACAAACCGCCAAACATATGAAACTTCCTAATTTATCTCAGTCATCAATGCATCTGTGATTTCCTCTCGTAAATGGATCATCTCCTCCGCACATTCACCATCTCGTGCCTCCTGATTAAAAGTATATTCTTCAGTCTCTACTAATGATTGCCCAATTCTAAACTCATATGCCTCTTATGGTATATATGTTCTATCTTCATCACATATGTTGAATTATGGTCATCGAGTGGGATGTCGATGTATGTAATTGTGAAATACCATTGTTACTATCACTATTTTAATTAGTCTTTTTGAATGAATATGCTGGCATATCTCGTAGTATGACACTTTTTCTTTCAAACACCAAATGATCTTTCAATTACGCATCTTAATGAAGCTCTTAATGAAGAGTGTCGCTTGTTAAAAGTTTCTTGCCTCCCCCATACTAATTGACTTCCTCTTTCAAAATCATGTATATGATATTTGGTATTTGGAAATGACTTTAAAAATCCCCGTTGCATCTGATAACCAGCATCGACAATATAAAATTTTCCTGTTATAAGCTATATGTAATTTAGGCTTCGTTTGGGGCGGCTTTCTTGTTGCTTCTTAAAGCAGCTTTCTAGTTCAATAATTAAAATTTTTGTACTAAAAAACTGCTTTAAGAAACAACAAGAAAGCCGTCCCAAATGAAGCATTAGTATATGTTTTACTACTACTAACATTACAACTATATAGAACGTACCTGGGGGTGGCATTGGAAAGTTATTGCATCTATTACAAGTTGCAAATTTAAAAATATGATTGTCATGTGCACTTCCTTCCCATCATGCCATGAGAAAAGTGAAGCACATGTTGAAGTCACACACAGCCATAACATTTTGCGTCGTTGACCCTCATCTTTCTATATAAGTCGCTTTCTCAGCATTCAAAACACGAGTATCCACATGTGTTCCATCGATAGCTCCAATACAATGCTATTTATGAAGCGTGATTAGATATTATATATATTAAACAAATCATATAATATGATAATAAAAAATTACCTTGAAATACATCATATATCAATTATCGTACAAAACATTCATTGAGATATCACAAAATTCAGGATCTATAGACTTGATCACATAACATGATAATTTTATCAAAGCTTCCAATCCAATAGAGAAATACCTACTTACTGTCTCAGTTGAGTGTTGAAATCGCTCACATGTGGACCTTACCGATTCATTATGCGATAAAATATATAAAGTCATCGCAAATACTTCTCTACTTGTTGTCCTTGATGATCCATGAAGATCATGAACACATTCCAATTCATTCAATAGATCTAAAAAAATTGCTTGAGATATACAAAACATATCATGAAACCTAATTGGATGACCTTGTAACAGCTCTCCAATCCATTTATCTCCTCTATATGACGATATCATGCACATTGTCTTGCAAATATATGTTTGATAATACTCATTTATAAGACATATTGCCGCAAATATAGTATTTTTAATATTTGCACTATCGACTGACTCACTTATATTCTCATTACATTTCATTCATGCATATAGTCTGCAATAAGTATTAATATCTTATTTATATAAACACCTCATATGCTGTCAAAAGTAAATAATACATTGTAGCGAAATTTAAATATATGCACTTTTCTTTTCAGAAAATTTTAAGTATAAATCAATTTCCAGCTATGAGAACAATGAACTATCTTCAAAGGATCTCTCTACCAGCTTAATTTAAGCTAAACTTCTTAAGTAATACATTCTCAATGTCACATACAGTTCAATCAATTAATGATAAATTCAAATATTCATTCAACAATATTGGAAGAAATACCAAGTGCAAGCATAAAAAATGGTCTGAAAAAAGGCCTAAAAACATAACCTGCAGCAACATTAAAAAGAAAATTGTTCACTGCAACATTCAAGCAACAATTCAAGAAAAAAAAATATTGTGAAACCAATCATTTGTTCCAAATGTCAGATTTTTTACAAATAAAAAACCCCTTATATGATTACACTTCACAGATGATTCTACCATATATTTTCCAATATATAATACAAAAAAAATTCTAAAGCAGTATCTACGAAATTTGTCCCAAACGAATATGTAACTCTACGTCTGGAGGCGAATCAGGTGCAACCACGCAGCATACTGAGCCGTGGTATCGAAACCGATACCGAGCAAAGGGTGACGTGGCCCATTTTGATTGGCATCCGGAGGGCATTCGACATCCGCAGATAATAATTTTTCGTGAAAGAAAGGACTACTGCGCATTGCCAAAGATGATTGTTGTTTTCTTGTTCCTTTTTCATTATTAAGTAAAATGTATGACGGGGCTAACAAAAACTATAGTTAATGCTGACCACAAGATTGCACGGCTAAGGATTAATAGTAAAGCCGACCACAAAAAATGAGCCCAAGCCTAATGATAAACAAAATGTTCAAACTCATGCAATAAGCTTAATTCTGCTAAAAGAGAAAAATATCATACAACATTTGATCTACTGCATTTGTAAGATTCTCTCTAACATATGATGTTCTCAACTGGAAAACAAGATCATCTTCGCTATGATCTTTTTTGCAAGAAAATTACACCCATACTTTAAATCCTACATCATTGGATTCTACACCCAACTTCTGCTAAAGGTCATCTTAAGGAAATCAAAAGCATCAATATAACTAACTGAATAGTCAGCTGAATTAAAAGAGTTTGACATTTGCTTCGTGCCCAAACTTGACATAATCATTAGGACTTGCGGACTATCTGGTTGAATGTACTCATCCCTGATCTGGATAAGTCATTTGCTCCTTTTTTCAGGAGAGATTATTAGGTGTGGAGTGCAGACGGGGAATACCGTCCGCACAAGCATTGTGTACCTAGTGGTATCCACACTCGATATCGCTGGGTACCGCTAGGTATCCAATACTTGTGCGGACAGTGCGCACTCCGCACTTAATAATTTTACCTCCCAGACCATCTCATTGGACTTTACACGTTGATCTAGAGCCGAGGTCATATCATGTTTATCCCCTCTAGCTGGTCACCCTAGCATATGGACTTCACTAGGAATTTTCTGCAACCAATCACTTGTAATAGGGTTCAAGATCGGTATTGACAGTTGACTTCAATCTTGATGATTCACAAATTTTTTTCTTCACTGAGAAAATAAATTCTGCATTATTGATGTTTATTCAGAATACAAGATGATTCTACAAATGTACCGCCTTTATTTATAGGATTTTATAGAAAATAGAACAAATACAATTGCTAAGAGCAAACAAAGTCCCTGTTAAGTGTTAACAAAAAACAATACTAAAACAATAACTTTTGAATGTAATTTAGATGCCACTGAATAATCCAAAGGAAAAATCCATTAATTACTTATAAGGTTCATCTTACTAGAAAAAGAAAGCAAAGACAAATACATTCAAGGTCCAAATAGAATGAAGAAAATCACAATCCAATATCAAAGATCAATAAAGAAAATACAAAGTCATTGATCGTTAGACTGTATGAAACTATAATGTTGTTGTGTCATGATTTCTATAGCAATAACGAAGACAAAGTGCTCGTCGTTCATGGCAAATCGACATAAAAATTTATCGCTTCGTTGGATCCTCGAGAAGCTTGGTGGAGAACAAATATAGTTGCATGTCTTCAAATACTTTAGTTGTTTGTTCAAGCACTTTAATGGCAGCAGAAATGAAGGATTTCTTGATTATTGACTTTGATGCATTAGTTTCTGAGGTAATGTTGGTGCAAGAATTGACAAGCTGTATAATTTGACTTTGATGAAATGTGGAACCATATATTTTGTTCCTTTTACCTGTTGAAGTTGTAGATGAAGGTCATTTCAATTGACTACAATCACTGATGCTCTCAAGACTTTGTAAAGGTTCTTCAAAAGAATAATTACCTATATCAATGTTTTCATAATATGCAGTAACATTTTCATTATTAAGTCCTTGGCTTGGAGTCCAAGTGTAATATTTCAAACTGCTCCAGTATCGTCCAGGACGATCTGGGATCGTCCTGGGACGATCAGTGTATTTTCAGCTCCAGTTTTGCCCAGAATTTGCTCTAAGTGTTTTCCTGTAGGGATCGTCCAGGCCGATCGAAGTATCGTCCCGGGACGATCAGTGGATGGCACAAGTCAGTGAGTAGAGGTTTTTATCGCCTATGAATAGTAAACATCGTCCTGAAAAATCGTCCCTGGACGATGGGATTTTGGTCTGATCGTCCAGGCCGATCTGGACGATCGGCCAGGCCGATCTGAAGAAGATTTAAGGCAAATCAGCTCATTTGAAGAGAGAGAAAAAGATTTTTATAAAAATATCTGATTTTTCGTCTGAGGAGAGAGAAAAAGAGGAATTTGGAAAAGTTGATTTCGGGAAGACGCGGAGCCGTTTTCGAGCGAAGTGACTGTTGAAGAAATTGCTGTGCTCGAGGTAAGGCACATTCCGTCTTTCTCAATTTTCAGTTCCGTCGCGGTTGGCGGTATTTTTCTGTCCGGATTTCGTTTTCGTTACGATTTTTCGTCCGTATCTTTCGATTGGTTCAGTTTTTACCGCGTAAGTTTCTGTATATCGTTGCCGTGCCGGGTGTGCACGTTTTGACTATATTTTGAAGATTTTCGTCCGGGTGTTTTTGATTCGACTGTGTTTTTAGTCGACCGGAATTTTCTGTGAAATCGTAAATTCTCTGTGCAGTAGAATAAATGTTCTAGAATGTGATTATCTATGTTCTGTGCGAATTCGGTAAATTTTCTTTGCAGGAATTTTTGTGTAAATTCTGTATACTGCCGTTGTGCTGCCCGATTTTCGGGTAATTTCTGAAATGTCCGAATTTCTTCTGATTTGAAATGCTATGTGTATAAGCTATAAAAAGGGAGTTATAAGGGGCCTGAATCCTATGCGATTCAGTTAGTGAAACGGGAAATTCTGAAATGAGCTCAATATACATTTTGATATCTGTTTCGTTCCGGATCCGATGAATTCTGTTCTGGTGCTATAAGCACATCTGTTTTGGTGCCGTGAGCACAAAGGGAGACATAAGGGGCCTGGATCCTATGAGATTCAGTCAGTGTCTGGGAAGGGAGGCATAAGGGGCCGGAATCCGTAGAGATTCCGTCAGTGTCAGGGCATTTAGCTATATGTATCTGTTCTGTTTTCTGTATCTGTTCTGTTATGTGCGAAATTGTGATTCTGATATGATGTGCTCCGTACGATTCTGATTTCTGAATTCTGATTCTGACTCTGTTGATTTGTTCTGATATGATCTGTACGATTCCGATTCTGTTCCGATTTCTGATCTGATTTCTGTCTGATGAATTTGGTTTTGGTTTCTGAGAATTTAGATTGGTGGTTTGTTGCTTTGCTGAGCTGTTGAGCTCACCCTTGCTTTCTGGTGGTTTTCAGGTTCTGGGAAGGGCAAGGAGGTCCAGGATTAGTTTCAGAGTCTGATCTGATTAGGTACTTTAGTACTTTTGATTTTTGTACAGTCATGGCTTTTCTGTTCTGTCTTTCTTTCTGTTGAAAGCCATGTACTGTTCTGTAGATGATTATTTTGAGGAAATGAAAAGATAGATGTTTTGTTCCGCTGCATTTGATGATTTTAGTAGCTCTGTTGTTCTGTGTTTTTCTGTTGAGTTAAGAATTTGGAAGATCAGTTCAGTAACCTAATCCAAAGCCAGATCCTGGATAGTCAAGTTTAGCTGCACGCTGCTCGTCGCGATCCGGCTCGGGCGGGATCCGTCCCCGTCGGGTCGGGTCGTGACAAGCTTTTGTGGTATCAGAGCACTGGTTTTGGAAACAGGTTGGATTGTAAAACAGAGCTCTAGGAAGTGATCAGTGAGTCTGTCTGGGAGGTAGTTTTGGGTCGTTTGGCTTTTTATTGTGTTGTTTTTGTGTTGTTTTTGTGATAGTTTTCCGGATTTTCTGGATTTTTCTGTATGGATCAGCCAGACCCAGACATGACAGACGGTCAGAGTGATGATCAGGCAGCACCAGTGGGGAGTACAGCCCCAGTGGTCGGTGCTGATACGCTTTCTCAGTTTGCTTCACTTGTTGCTCAGATGATGAGCGAGACTCAGAGCAGAGCGTCTACTGTGAGATCTGAGGATATTGATCGACACCTGCAGTTATTTTTGAGGTTGAAGCCTCCGAGGTTTGAGGGCGCTGTTGAGCCCAGAGCTGCTGAGGAGTGGCTGAGGAGATTAGAGAAGACTTTTGACGGGATGCAGTGTCCTGCAGACCGGAAGGTTCCGTTAGCAGTTTTTCTGTTGGATGGAGAGGCTGAGCACTGGTGGGATGGCCAGCAGGCAGCCAGATTTCAGGGCAGATTGAACTCTTTGATCACTTGGGAAGAGTTCACTGAAGTGTTCAGAGATTGGTTTGTTCCCCCTTCTGCACGACAGCAGATGCAGGAGAGTTTTCTGAGGCTGGTTCAGGGGAGCAAGACGGTGATGCAGTACGAGGCTGAGTTTACTGCATTAGCCAGGTACGCTCCGCAGCTGGTTAGCACGTCTGCTGAGAGGTGCTACAGGTTTCTGAGAGGCTTACGAGACACTTTGAGGCAGCCTTTGATACCGTTCCGGATTACTGATTTCTCTGAGCTTGTGGAGCGAGCTCGTCTGATTGAGAATGATATGACGACTACTCAGCAACGGTGGTCTGCGAGTAGGAAGAGATTTGGAGGAGATACTTCTGGCAGTGGTTCCTCTGGGAAGAGGAGATTTGTTTCTGGATCTGGATCTGGAGAATCCAGGAGGAGCGGAGGATCGTCTGGTACTGTTACCAGTACGACTGGTTCTGGATCTGTCAGTTCGGCACCTGTGTGCCAGAGTTGTGGACGGCGACACTACGGCCAGTGCTACAGGATAGCTGGTCTTTGTTTCAGATGCGGTCAGCCGGGACATAGGATTGCGGAATGTCCACAGATGGGATATGATCAGCGATCTGAGGGTTTAGTCAGACCTGTTGGTTCAGCAGCAGGAAGACCGAGGACTGTTCCTCCACGTCCTGAGGGATTTGCTGGTAGAGGTGGTGGTTCTAGTTCTGCACCACGGAGACCACCTACTGTTCAGAGAGAGCAGAGTAGTTCTGTTGCTTCAGCTCCTGCTCCAGTTCAGCCACGAGTTTACAGCTTGAGTCAGCAGGAGGCTCGAGATGCTCCCGATGTGGTGACAGGTACGGTTTACATTTCTGATCAGCCCTGTCGTGTTTTGTTTGACTCTGGAGCGAGTCATTCTTTTCTGTCCGAGCATTGTTTTGAGCTTTTACATTTGGATTCGATGGTTTTACCGGTTTCTTTGTCTGTGATTTTACCGGCTGGGAATCCATTGATTGCTCGACAGTTTTGTTTGTGTGAGATCGAGATTTCTGACAAGAAGTGGAAATCGAGTTTGATTCGATTACCGATTTCTTCGTATGATGTGATTTTGGGAATGGATTGGCTGAGTCGGTATGAGGCTCAGATTGACTGTCTGAAGAAGCAAGTGAGTTTGCTTGTGGCTGGAGAGAGAGTTGTATTTCAGGGATTACGAGGTGTTCTCTCCAGTCTGATTTCTGCGTTAGAGGTGAGCAGAATGTGGAAGAAAGGATATCCAGTATTTTTGGCTTCGGTGCGGGATCTGAACCTGGAGGTTGGTTCTGTTTCTGAGATCCCTGTGGTACGGGAGTTTGTGGATGTTTTTCCTGAGGAGTTGGTTGGTTTACCTCCGGATAGAGATGTGGAGTTCTCTATCGATGTTTTTCCGGGTACCGCTCCGATATCGAAAGCTCCGTACAGGATGGCACCGAAAGAACTTTCTGAGTTGAAAGTTCAGCTTCAGGAGTTGGTTGACAGAGGATTTGTACGTCCTAGTGTTTCTCCTTGGGGAGCACCAGTTCTGTTTGTGAAGAAGAAGGACGGTACACTCCGTATGTGTATTGATTACAGAGATTTGAACAAGGCCACGATCAAGAACAAGTATCATTTGCCTCGGATAGACGACTTGTTTGATCAGCTTTCCGGATCTTCGGTGTTTTCGAAGATTGATTTGAGATCCGGATATTATCAGGTGAAGGTGAAGGAATCTGATGTGGTGAAGACTGCTTTCAGTACTCGGTATGGGCACTACGAGTTCTTGGTTATGCCTTTTGGGGTAACCAATGCGCCTGCAATTTTCATGGATCTGATGAACCGAGTATTCAGGGAGTTCTTGGATCAGTTTGTGATCGTCTTCATCGACGATATTCTGGTATATTCTGCTTCTGAGGATGAACATGCCAGACATTTGAGGATTGTGTTGGAGACTCTGAGGAGGCATCAGCTGTATGCCAAGTTCTCCAAGTGTGAATTCTGGCTGAAGAGTATTTCTTTTCTGGGGCATGTGATTAGCGGAGAAGGTATTTCTGTAGATCCCCAGAAGATTCAGGCGGTTGCTGATTGGCCAAGGCCGACTACGGTATTTGAGGTACGTAGTTTCTTGGGCATGGCCGGGTATTACAGGAAATTTGTGAAAGGATTTTCACAGATTTCGACTCCTCTGACGAGACTGACTCAGAAGTCAGTTCCTTTTGTTTGGACACCGGAGTGTGAAGCTAGTTTTCAGAGATTGAAGGATTGTTTGACTTCAGCTCCAGTGTTGGCACTTCCGTCAGGTACGGAAGGTTTTCAGGTGTTCAGTGATGCTTCACTGAAAGGACTAGGATGTGTCCTGATGCAGCATGGTCAGGTAATTGCTTATGCTTCGAGACAGTTGAAGCCACATGAGAAGAATTACCCGACGCATGATTTGGAGTTAGCTGCAGTTGTTTTTGCTTTGAAGATTTGGCGTCATTACCTGTATGGCGTCACATGTGAGATGTTTACTGATCATAAGAGCCTGAAGTACATTTTTACTCAGAAGGATCTGAATCTGAGACAGAGGCGGTGGCTCGAGTTGATCAAGGACTATGACCTGACTATTCAGTATCAGCCTGGAAAGGCGAATGTGGTAGCAGATGCTTTGAGCAGGAAGTCTTCTGGATTATCAGGTTTGCAGCTTACCTGTGATGACTTCCCGATTCGTGATTTGGAAAGATTGCAGTTGAAGGTGATTTCCTCCAGTGATTTGGAGTTGGCTCAGATGAGTATTCAGTCTTCTTTGGAAGCAAGGATTCAAGAAGCCCAGAAGTCAGATTCTGATTATTCGAAGTTGATAGCTCAGATTGGATCTGGTAAGACTCCTGAACTTCGAATTTCTGATTCTGGTGCTATTTTCTGTAAGAACAGGTTGTGGGTACCTGTGTTTGGAGATCTGAGGCGGGAGATTCTGTATGAATCTCATCATTCAGGCTACACTGTTCATCCAGGCAGTGGTAAGATGTACGCTGATATAAAGCTTTCGTTCTGGTGGCCTGGGATGAAGAAGGATGTGGCAGAGTTTGTGTCGAGATGCGAAGCCTGTCAGTTGGTGAAGGCAGAGCATCAGCGACCAGGTGGACTGTTGCAGTCGTTGCCTATCCCTGAGTGGAAATGGGAGGAGGTAACGATGGATTTTGCTATGGGTTTCCCTCGATCACGACAAGGACATGATGCTATTTGGGTAGTTGTGGATCGATTGACGAAGTCAGCCCATTTTCTTCCGATCAGACAGACGGATTCAGTTGAACGCTTGGCACAGATATATGTGAAAGAGATAGTCAGATTGCACGGTGTACCTCGTGTGATTATATCTGATCGAGATGGACGGTTTACTTCCAGACTTTGGAAGGGCATTCAGCAAGGCTTGGGTACGAAACTGCATTTCAGTACAGCCTTTCATCCTCAGACCGACGGACAGTCTGAGAGGACTATTCAGGTACTGGAAGATCTGTTGAGACTTTGTGTTCTGGACTTTAGCGGAAGCTGGGAAGATCATATTCCGCTGATTGAGTTTGCCTATAACAACAGTTTTCAGTCCAGTATCGGTATGGCACCGTACGAGGCTCTGTATGGTAGGAAGTGTCGTACTCCTTTGACTCTGACGGAGGTCGGAGATAGACAGACTTTGGGTGCCACTTTTGCTGATGAAACTGCTCAGAAGGTCAGTTTGATAAAAGAGAGATTGAAAGCCGCTCAAGATCGTCAGCAGAAGTATTATAATCAGAAGCACAGATTTGTTGAGTTTCAGGTTGGTGACTTTGTGTATGTCAAAGTCAGCCCGATGTCAGTGAGTAGAGGTTTTTCTGGGTTGGGGAGATTGTAATATTTCAAACTGCTCCAGTATCGTCCAGGACGATCTGGGATCGTCCTGGGACGATCAGTGTATTTTCAGCTCCAGTTTTGCCCAGAATTTGCTCTAAGTGTTTTCCTGTAGGGATCGTCCAGGCCGATCGAAGTATCGTCCCGGGACGATCAGTGGATGGCACAAGTCAGTGAGTAGAGGTTTTTATCGCCTATGAATAGTAAACATCGTCCTGAAAAATCGTCCCTGGACGATGGGATTTTGGTCTGATCGTCCAGGCCGATCTGGACGATCGGCCAGGCCGATCTGAAGAAGATTTAAGGCAAATCAGCTCATTTGAAGAGAGAGAAAAAGATTTTTATAAAAATATCTGATTTTTCGTCTGAGGAGAGAGAAAAAGAGGAATTTGGAAAAGTTGATTTCGGGAAGACGCGGAGCCGTTTTCGAGCGAAGTGACTGTTGAAGAAATTGCTGTGCTCGAGGTAAGGCACATTCCGTCTTTCTCAATTTTCAGTTCCGTCGCGGTTGGCGGTATTTTTCTGTCCGGATTTCGTTTTCGTTACGATTTTTCGTCCGTATCTTTCGATTGGTTCAGTTTTTACCGCGTAAGTTTCTGTATATCGTTGCCGTGCCGGGTGTGCACGTTTTGACTATATTTTGAAGATTTTCGTCCGGGTGTTTTTGATTCGACTGTGTTTTTAGTCGACCGGAATTTTCTGTGAAATCGTAAATTCTCTGTGCAGTAGAATAAATGTTCTGGAATGTGATTATCTATGTTCTGTGCGAATTCGGTAAATTTTCTTTGCAGGAATTTTTATGTAAATTCTGTATACTGCCGTTGTGCTGCCCGATTTTCGGGTAATTTCTGAAATGTCCGAATTTCTTCTGATTTGAAATGCTATGTGTATAAGCTATAAAAAGGGAGTTATAAGGGGCCTGAATCCTATGCGATTCAGTTAGTGAAACGGGAAATTCTGAAATGAGCTCAATATACATTTTGATATCTGTTTCGTTCCGGATCCGATGAATTCTGTTCTGGTGCTATAAGCACATCTGTTTTGGTGCCGTGAGCACAAAGGGAGACATAAGGGGCCTGGATCCTATGAGATTCAGTCAGTGTCTGGGAAGGGAGGCATAAGGGGCCGGAATCCGTAGAGATTCCGTCAGTGTCAGGGCATTTAGCTATATGTATCTGTTCTGTTTTCTGTATCTGTTCTGTTATGTGCGAAATTGTGATTCTGATATGATGTGCTCCGTACGATTCTGATTTCTGAATTCTGATTCTGACTCTGTTGATTTGTTCTGATATGATCTGTACGATTCCGATTCTGTTCCGATTTCTGATCTGATTTCTGTCTGATGAATTTGGTTTTGGTTTCTGAGAATTTAGATTGGTGGTTTGTTGCTTTGCTGAGCTGTTGAGCTCACCCTTGCTTTCTGGTGGTTTTCAGGTTCTGGGAAGGGCAAGGAGGTCCAGGATTAGTTTCAGAGTCTGATCCGATTAGGTACTTTAGTACTTTTGATTTTTGTACAGTCATGGCTTTTCTGTTCTGTCTTTCTTTCTGTTGGAAGCCATGTACTGTTCTGTAGATGATTATTTTGAGGAAATGAAAAGATAGATGTTTTGTTCCGCTGCATTTGATGATTTTAGTAGCTCTGTTGTTCTGTGTTTTTCTGTTGAGTTAAGAATTTGGAAGATCAGTTCAGTAACCTAATCCAAAGCCAGATCCTGGATAGTCAAGTTTAGCTGCACGCTGCTCGTCGCGATCCGGCTCGGGCGGGATCCGTCCCCGTCGGGTCGGGTCGTGACACCAAGCATGATCTATGATAGCAACAACACATAGGAACATTATATCAACTTTATCTTCAAGTTCGGGATCAATGCCACAATATATATACATATATATATATATATATATATATATATATATATATATATATATATATATATATATATATATATATATATATATATATACATATATATATATATATATATTTGCATTTAGTACAACCTACAAAGATAAATTTCATTTTAAATAAGTAAAAAGTATAATATGAATGTTGAAATAGACAAATATATGTAAATTAATATTTATCTCAAATTTCTCTTTCCACCATTCATCAGGTGCGTCAATGATTTTTTTCTAGGATCCCAACCTAGTCCAGTGGATACATGCTTCAATTCTTTCCATAATTTCCAATCTTTTTTAACTGAACTTTATCATACTCCCTTCATGTTTTGTCATAAAATTTTCAATTAATTTCTTCCAACCCTCTTTATTGAAGTGTGTAGTCGGTCGATTGCCAAGTTCAATTTATCTTAAACATAAATCACATAATATAATTTTCACATATTTCTCCCATGTTGCAGATGGTTCGCCATCCTTTAGTTTATCCATTGAATTTCATAATTGTTGTATTATAAATTAATAAATTATAAGAAGAGGTAATATACAAAGCAATATAATTGATGTTTGTTGCAAGTAATTTAAAGAACAAGAGGTATCCATTACATAAAATCCTGTGGATGTGCATGGGCAAGAATAACAAGAGCCATTTCATAGCCTAATAACAAGCCCATACTTTTTTAAAATGAAGTACATAAATGAAAAAAAAGATAGAATAGTCAATCCTATAGGTGATACAATAACATGAACAAATTGATTTATTGTATAAAAATGTCATAAGCTTCGAGTTTTTATGTATGATTTCGAAAAGCATAAACCGAACTATTCACGAATGTATTACTAAACAACAAATGAAGGTAATAGAGATATGAATTGCATGAGGACATCAACATGAGTTAAACGAGCTAAAATTGATCCAAATATATCATATGAATCATCAAAGCAACTCACAAATTGAATTTCAAACAGTAAATATATTTAGGCATTTTGTTTTTATCATGAATTAGTCCATAGCACCACAGAAAGTGATTTTTTTTTAAAATATTTGAAAGTAATTTAGTAAGTAACTAAGCAAATGTTTTAGTTGATTTTTTTTTTATATTTGAAAGTAGTATATACCATAACTTGACTTTTCTCAAAAGAGAATGCTTAGTACAGACTACAAACAACTAATATCACATAATATCTTAGAAAGCTAATCATGAGATACAATATGAGCAACTAGGGAATGTAATAAACAATGAACAGTAAATACAATGAATGAATGAAAACCAATTCGTCTTCTTCATACTTTCTGACAAGATTACCGGTTAACATCAACAACAATCATAAGCATTTATAAGATTAATTGTCTTAACATCAACAACAATCTTTAAATATACAATTTTATCTTCAATTTTATTAATTTCAATAACATTAATTAGATTTAACATCTATCAGCCAAACAATTGTTAGGCTTTAATTATGATTTACTAAATCCAAATTTACAGAAATGATTAAATTCTATTTGAGTTAAATCCCCTTGCAGCTCAACAGCCTCTAAACAAAATGAAATTTGATACCTTCAACTACTGCAATTAAAGCAAGGAAATACCATCTCAATCTTAGTGCGTGCAAAAACCACATAAAAAAATGAAACCAAGAATGTTATAAGGATTACAAACAGGGGGATACAAAAAAAAAAAAAACTCTTGGCATCCTTCGTTAAAAACCTTGTTTCTTTTCAATCTCAGAACCCTATTACTCTTTACAAAGATGTCCCTATGTTTCAAAAATCTAATTCAAGCAAAAAAAAAAAAAAGTAAAGCCAATACCTAGTAAACCCTTGGAATCTACTGGTAAAACCAGTAATCTTGTCAGGAGGAGAAACAAGGTTGAGAAGCTCTTGCTCGGCCCAGATCAGAGAGGGGATGGGAGCCAACAACTTACGGTAGGGTAGGAGGTCGAGTGGAGGCTAGGTGGAACGGGCAGTCGCGGCTAACTGTGGAATGCGATTGACAAACGGAGATCAGGGATTGAGGTCGTTCGTCTGGGCCGGATCGAACAGCGATGGGGGTCGAGGAGATGGGATGGACTTTTAGCTCTTCAAGCCGTCTGGTTAGAAGAGGGGGAGGGAGCGAGCGGAGAATTCGAGAGTTAGAAACAGGGGCTGGGTCTGTGAATAATCCTATATAAAGCTTTTGTCAAGTAATGTTGTTGAAGCTCTGTTTCACTCTCAGGGGGTGTTTGGTATAGGATTGGATTCAATTTTAGTAGGATTTATTAAATCCTGTAAATCCGGATTTAGTATATCCTGGGATCTTAAATCCTGAATTGTGTTTGGTATGACAATTTTTAAATCTTGTTAAATCCAGAAAGATGTTTGACAACAGATAATAGGATTTAAAACGGTTGGAGATTTAAAATTGAATTAACTAATTATTTTGAAATAACTTACTATTTAAATAATATTTTAACTAATTATTTAATTAATAATTTAATTACTATTTTATTAGTTTAAATTATAAATTTTATTATTAATTATCTAGTCACTTAAGATTTCTATTGCTCTTTAATTATTTAACTATTATTTATATTATTAATTCTATGTTTAATAATGTATAAGATAATTATACTAATTTCTAATTACTACTTATTTTATTAAGTTAAATTAGATAATTAATTTATACACTAATTCTACTATTAAATATTTAATTAATTTACTTAGTTATTAATATTTTAAATTATATTAATTAAGTTAAATAGTGATGGCTGAGGCGTCTAGGGTGTCCATGCTGTTCGGCATTGTTGCTTCGCAGGAGGTGCCGCTTCTTCGGCTCCTTCGTCGCTATTCAACTTCGCTCCTTCGACGACGTTCCCTTCCTGTCGGATCGGACGTTACAAAATTTTGATCTGAAGCAACGACGGGAGCTCGCTAGCTCGCTGTGACGGTAAGTTTCTCCCTTTCGCGTGCTTCTTCGGCCAAATCCCGTAAATCCGACTTCTAGCGAGATTAGGATTTACGTGGATTTATCGGATTTACGGCGTAAATCCGCAAATCCGGGATTTACAAATTTGCCGGATTTACCGCGACTTTTTTTGCGTTTGGCTGGATTTACCCTAAATCCTACTAAAAACTTGAAATAAATCTGATACCATACACCCCCTCATCGAGTTCTTACAACTGTAAATTTGGAGAAATACCTGAACGACTCCGATGTACCAGAGGATTGAGCGTTGTGCTACAACGAGAAAGAAATGGTCGCGGAAGTTCGCCAGGATGAGGAAGACTGGGCATATAACTGTAAATGTATTGACATATTTCTTATACTTCTGAACAGCGGGAAGCAGGCGAAAGCAGGGATGTTCTTTTCGACGGGAAAAGCAACCGCATGACGTAAAAATTTTAAAAACAGAGCACCATCGCTTGACCCCAAACGACCTCTCGGTCATGTTCGGTGGCGCACAACAGGGAAAAATCCGTCCCAAACGAGGCCTTAAAGATGTTTTTGTGCTAAAAAGAAGCAGTAAAAAATAATACTTTTTTTTTATCCCAAACCAAACCATAATATTTTTTTCTTTGCAGTTAATCATTTTATACTAGTTGCTTTTTCACCACCCATGTTGCGTTGTTGGTGGGGTGTCAATTCGGGTCAACCCGTCGGGTTCGGGTCGAACCCGACCCGACCCGGATATAAACTGGTCAACCCGAACCCGACCCGTTTATGCAAACGGGTCGGACATTTCAACCCGGATCCGACCCGGCCGGGTTGCCGGGTTGACCCGACCCGACCCGCGACCCGGTAGCGTTTCGTGGTTTCGGCGGCGTCTAAGCTGGGCAGCGGCAGCAGCGCGGCAGCGCAGAAGCGCGGCATCGGGCGCACGACGGAAGTGCGGCTGTGCGGCATCGGGCGAGCGGCGGAAGCGAAACATGGCAAGGGCAACGGCAGCGCGGCTCGCGGGCACGCTGCTCGGCGGCACGCGGCGGAAGCGCCGAAGCGCTGTGCGGCACGCGGCAGAGGCAGAGCGGCACGCGACAGGCGCTGGGCAGCGGGCAGCTCGGGCTAGGGCAGCGGGCGGGAAATTTAATTTTTTTTAAAATTAACGGGTTGTCGGGTTGACCCGGGAACCCGCCGGGTCAACCCGACCCGACCCGTTTATTAAACGGGTCGGGTCCAACCAGGATTTTCCGGGTCGGGTCCGGGTCGGGTTTTCGGGTCGGGTCAAAAGTTGACACCCCTAGTTGTTGGTCATCCCTTTTACTCTTCCTTTCTCATTAAATCCTTGGTTTTAATTTTATTTTGATGTTCTAATCTCAAATAAATGGAAATCATCTTAACTACATTGTTGTTGCTTGAATCCTGAATGTCATAGTTTCTCAATACATGGTTCATTACGAGATAAGAGTCGCCAAAGGCTTATATCCTTCTTATTCCAATCCTTGGAACAAGGTCATTCGAAGAGCTTTATACTTAGCTCGATCATATAGTCTTAGGGTATTATTATTATTATTATTATTATTATTTAGCATATTAAGGGATTCAAGCACAAAAGAGTTAAGAGTGGAAATTTTCTTCTGGCCTCCAACTTGATCTCAACATAGTTTGCTTATTGCTTTCTAAATTAAATTTTTAGGAGAAAATTTTTTTGAGCTATAATTTTTTAAATAAAATTTATTTTTAAAATAATAAAAAAATGTTATAAAGAAAACCTTAAATAAAATGTACTTGGGGTTATTTGGTATCTGATTTATTCTCATATTTACGCCGAATTTATGCTAAATTCCGCTAAATAGTTTCCGAAGGCATCATAAATCCGAATGTGGTGTAAATCTCATATTTATGGCGTAAATTCAGGGTTTAGTAAATCTCGTCGGTTGATAGATTTACGGACTCAAAATTTATCAGAAGAAAAGTGCCCGAAAGGGGAGAAATATCGTTACCTTCGCGGAAAACTTTTGTTGCAACTTCTAACCCGACAAGAACAACGTCTTTGCAGGAGGCGGAAATGTTTCGATACTTGCAAAACTCAACTCCACGTGAAACATAACAACAATGAAGAAATGTAGATGAGGAAAAAACAAACCCTATACAGATAATGGCAGGCAACTTGTTTGAAGTTGTACCTCATGTGAACCAGCAAAGCCTCTACCTCAAGCAACAAAGAAATAGGAAGAGGGCTTTTTGAAAAAAACAGAAAGAGGAAAGTATTATAGGATTAATTATTAACTTTTTAATTTGATGATACTTTAATTAGTTTAATTAATATGATAAATAGTAGTATAATTATGATCATTAAATTAATTTAAGTCATATTTATAATTTGTTGGTTATTATATTTATTGGTACTATAATTGTTATTAAATTTGTTTAATACTTAAATGTTTAATTAATTAGGATTTAATTAAGATAGTTTCTAATTTTATAACTAACACATAAATAACTAATATGATAATTAATAATAATTAAGCTAATTTCTAATTATATTAATTAATTTTAACCTTATTAAATGTAATTAAAATTAAAATTGATAAGTAAATTTAATTAATTAGCAAATTAAATTTAATTTTTAAATGAACCAACCACTTTGATTCTTAAATTATGTTGTCAAATAATTTCTCAAAATTTATCCGAATTTAACATATATATATATTATGCCAAATAGTTTTGAAATTTTACGCTCACCCTAATTTTTTTTTGAATCCGGCTTCACCGGGCAGTAGAGCGGCCGACTCAACACCCATCCTCTCTGCGGCCGAAAATCTGTTCAAATTACAGGAGAGATAGATCTCTCCTCCGGCATCGCCGGCTTGTTTTTAGAATGATGGCCGCCGCGTTTTCTTCTTCTGCTCCCCTTACCTCCTTCACAAAAAGCAAATCTCGCCCATCTTCCAGTAAAGCCCGCAGCAATCCAGCCTTCACTATCAATTTCATAAGGATTTCAAATAAAACTCATGTCAAATTTGCTACATCTCCAATGAAATCCATACCATCCATCAAGCCCAAAACCCCCAGTTTCACCGTCAAATCCCTTTTCACTGGCATCGTCGAGGAGATGGGCCAAATCCAGCACTTGGGTCCTAACCTCGAAGGCGGCTACGAACTTCGGATCGCAGCAAAACAGTTCTTGGTGGCGTCCAACTAGGCGACAGCATCTCCGTAAACGGGACTTGTCTCACCGTCACGGCGTTTGATCCCGTAGCGTCCCATTTTTCCGTGGGTCTCTCGCCGGAAACTCTTCGGAAAACTTCCCTCGGTGAACTTGGCCCTGGGTCTCCTGTCAATCTGGAGCGGGCGCTGCAGCCTACCTCGAGGATGGGCGGACACTTCGTGCAGGGCCACGTTGATGGGACTGGTGAAATTGTGAAGTTTGAGCCGGAGGGGGATTCTATCTGGGTGAAGGTGAAGACTTCGCCGGAGCTGCTCCGCTATATTGTGCCGAAGGGGTTTATAACTGTAGACGGAACGAGCTTAACGGTAGTTCAAGTTTATGATGAGGATGACTGCTTTGATTTTATGCTGGTGGCTTACACACAGCAGAAGGTGGTCATTCCTACGAAAAAGGTGGGAGATAACGTTAATTTGGAGGTGGACATACTCGGGAAGTATGTGGAGAAGCTACTAAGGAGCGGCATTGGATCTGGTGTTGCTTTGGATTCTTCCTGATTTTGAAAAGAAGAATTGATTTGAGGTTGTTAAATTTCATATCAACTGCATTTTATACACATTTACTTTATCTATCATAATATTAGAAAGATTATGTTGAAATTGAAAAAAAAAGATTGTCAAATATTTCTATTTCGATCATTGCGTGCTATTATTTATGTAATTTGAGGATTTTTTGCTGAGTTTAGGTTGTCCTTTATACAACAGTTTTAGCATAATTTGCAACTTAATTTTTCTTCTGAATGAACTACCAGTCCTAGTTGAAAGTTCATTAGTAAAGTTCAAAGTTCATATTGCCTCCAAGAATTACTAAATCTATATTTGCAAGATCTAAGTGGAAATCAATATGAGCTTTGAACTTTACTAAACCTCTAATATAAGTATTTAATTTTATACAAAGGGAAGAAAATGATATCACAATGGCATTTTAAGGTTCTCACTCTCTCCAACAAGATAGTAATGGCTATTAGTTGTGCTTTGGTCAGTTTCTATAAGGCTAATGGCTTTGGTGAACTCTAAAAAACTTTGGCGTTGTCGATATACTCTAATGTAGCTCTAATTATCTTAAGCGACTATTGTATCTGTCATACTGGCTCTAATTATAAGTAATTAAAGGTATTTAAGAGGCTAGAATCCATATTAAATCCATCCAAAGTGGATTTTAAAATATAATTCAAATTAGTTGAAGTCCCCTCCTGCCGGTTCGGAAACGTTCCAATAAGCATTTCTTAAACTCCCTCGAACTCTGTATGGGCCTCCTCATGTTTCTCCACTGGTACCAAGCCAACACATTCCCTTCCAAATATATGCCAACTTCCATCAATTTCTCCTCCTCATCAATCCATTGAAGGCGAAATATCTCTCTACCTTGTAAATCCACACATGTGCATCACCTCCTTAAAAAATGAGCACCTTCTGCTTTTGAACCTTCAGATCTCCCCCATTTTCCTTGATTCCTCTATAATTTCTCTTTCCCCAAGTGTTTGGTCATCCCCAAGTATCTCAATCCTTCCTTCCACTCTTATACACATATCCATCTTCACTTTCTCCTCTCCTTCCTTCAAAATTAGCACCCCTCCTATCATAATCTCCCTCTTTTCTTTCCAAATAAGAACCACCCCTTAGTTCATGCCCCTCATACCTTCCATGTCTCTCCTCTATGATCTCAACATCGTTTTCACTCATACGAATTTCAAAATTTGTATGTCTTCCTACCGAGCCACTTTCCTCTTATGATGTCGTTTTGTTTTGATTGTCCATTATCTTTTTCACCACCTCATGAAGATCTGAAACTTTGCCTTCCATGTAGGATATTCTATCATCCACCGTTGCTTTCATTTGACTCATCTCCCCCTCAGGGTGTTCTTCCAACGCATCAACTTTCTTGGCCACCATCGATACATGGATTTTTGTTTGACTCAAAAATTTTGATCTTGACCCCAAAAATAGCAAAACAACCCCTCTTCGGACAAAAATCAGCCGCCATATTTCACAAAAAAGCCCAAAAACAGTCCCAAAAATTGCTCTGATATCAATTTGATAGGAAACACTTGAAGATCTCAAGTGAAAACCTATCAATCTTGGAAAAACAACGGGGAATATCCACAAAACTTTGAGTAAAACCCATAAAACATTAATTTTATTACAATAATCAAAGATAACATAAGGAAAATACTAAGATACAGTTGATCCTCAATTCAAGAGGAGTATTTATATCTCCCAATCGTTGCTATAGCCCAAGACGCTAAGCATCAAAAATAACAAAATAAGCCACAATTTTTCGATGCCCTAACCTTAATACAAACTACTACTTAAAGCAAATACAAAAATAACATAAAAGGCCTGAACAACCCTCAAACAATTAGCTTTAGGTAGTGGACCCCCACCCCAAGGGGGCGGGATTTGGAGCTTGCGGACCAGCATGCTCCTATTGTATTGTGGACTAGTTCATGGTGGACCGGTCCAAGCATATCACTTTCTTACTAATTTTTAAAATATTTGTGGTTCTAAGTAGTTTTTTCAATCAGATTTGCTAGAGTATACTTAATTTAAAAAAAAAAAAATCTACTTTAATCATATCAGTTGTACAATTACTCTTACTAGGAATTGTATGTAACCACTCAAACAAATTCTTAGTTATATTTATTAATGGATGTGGTTCTCTTCTGAATAATCCTTCATCACTTGAGAAATGTGAGTTTATTCCTTTTGTTGATTTATGGTATAAGTGATAGAAAATCATGTATTAGGTGTGGTATAATGCTAGATGTGTTGTTTAAACTTTAAAGTTGATGGTTTTAATCTTGTGATTTTTAAGTTTGAGATAGAAGAGAAAAATTGAAAAAAAAAAAAAACTTGTTTTGAAAATATTTTTTAGGCAGTAATTCACGCTTTCAATTTATTAGCTAGCTTTCCTTTCTGATATTGAGATGGGTATGTAAAAGAAGTGGCGAGCGTTAATCACTTTTAACAGCCTTTCTCACAAATCAATTATTGAAGGTGTTTGTTACTTATCAGCAGCAAGGACATCATCCAGGCAAGTTGTTTTGGTATTGTTAACAATTTGCGTCATTTGATGCCCATAAAACAATAATGCTTTTTTAGTGTTTCAGCTTTACGAATTAGCTTTGTTTGCTGTGGCATAATTAAACATGTTTCTAATGTAACCTACTTATAGATGGTTTTCCAACCTTGATAATATTCGATTGCTTTTAGAGTTTATTTTATTTCTTTTAACATGCGTAGAGTCAAATAAAAATAATATTGTTGGATCTATTTTCATAATTTTGTCTTGTAAGCTGTTCATAAGCTTTTGTAAATCTGTTCATTTTATGCCTATACATTTTTTTTCTTCTTCATAGTTTGAGTGGGCCACATGAAAAGAAATGGTGGGGCTTTAACCACTTTTCAAAGGCCTTCTTACATATTAATTGTCTTTTTTTTTTTATTTATTTTTTTCATAATTCTTAGCAACTATGATAAAAGAAGATAAAATTAAGTAGTGTAGAGATGAGGATGCTCAGGTGTATGAGTGGTTTTACACTTGGAGACAAAACATAAAATGAGTATATACGTGAGAAGGTTGGAGTAGAGTGGTAGATAAGATTAGAGAAAGTCGTCTTTGATGGTTTGGTCACATAAAACATTAGCCTTTAGATAATTTGGTTAGGAGAGTAGATTTATTAGATTTGGTTTATGTTAGGTAGAGATAGACCTAAAAATACTTAGTTAGAAGTATTAGACATTTTTTTATTAGATTTAAATGAGAATTTGACTCTTCACCGAAAATAATGGAGAAAAATGATTCATGTGGCGGATTTCAAATAGTTGGATAAAGGCTTGATGTTGTTATTGTTTTTCAGCAACAATGATCAAATCATCCTACCAGTTTGCTATATTACACAACAACTTGTTTTATTAATGTTAATGTGCAGCATATTGCTTTCAATATCCAAAATTCCATCATACATCAAGAAACATTCTTAGATTGAAGATTGAGGCTTCGTTTGGGACAACTTTCTTACCGCAAAAAAAATTTTGTACTAAAAATTTAGTTTTTTAAACATTTGAAAAATTGTCTCAAAGAAAACCTCAATCTCCCTCTACTTTGTGAAGAAGCCTTCCATTCTTTTGACTTTTATTTTTTTGCAATAATATCTTTTTTTGGTGTATGTACATTTAGGATTTATAGCTATCATTTTATAAGTCAAATATGCTTTAGCCCTAACATAAAATCTACTAAACTTCTTTTCCATATTGACTGTGTTCATCTGCTTGTTAATAACATTTATTTAAACAAAGAACACCTTCATTGCATTCTATATGTTGCAGCCGCACCAAATTTGTTTTATTATAATAATTGCCTAAGCAAAAAAAAAAAAAAAAGTTGGATCTGCCTGCATTTGAGGTTTGCCATCTCCTCGTTGTTAGAAAGAAAATGATTATGGCTCAAAGAAGGCCCCGCGAAAAGCATTTCCCCCTATGGCTCTTATATAACTCTTATTAGGCTTAGGACATATGCGGTTATTTTCTGTTTTCTTATCTTTCTTTGACCTTTAATCAGTCTATTCGTTGCTGAAACTGGGAACACGTTAGATAAATTATATGTGTATATAATACTTGTTGTGAATTACAAGAAACTGTTTCTTATCAGAATATGAAACAGAAGAGAAGTCTATCAAAATGGGGTGCTGGAGCTTTGTAGTTCAAGTGGCAAGGTATGAAGTTCAATTCCTCCAATGGTTATCCAAGCTAAATTATCTTTGGTAATATCATTACTATATTATGGTTGAGAGTTTCTGGTACTATAACTTTGAGTCTTTGACCTTAAAAGTCTATTATATGTAGTAAGCTATAAGTGACTGTAACAGGTTCTATGTTTTGCTTGTAAATATTGCTAGTTATTACACATTTCGCAGAGCATTGATTTTATTTGGATGTAGCTTTTATAACGACTATTAGATTGGAAAGTTAAGCTGTTTAATAACTCTGAATACTAGTTGTGGAATTGCTCCTGAGGAACTGTCCCTAGATTCATGTCTGGAGTAATTATTGTATCCGAACACCGAACATATCCAAAGAATAATAAAAATGCACCACATCACTAGGCACTCGGTATCGAGCTCGGTACCGACTACAGTACCGCTCGGTACCCTGTCTGGACACAATAACTTTTCTCATGTATGGGACCCTACCTGCCTAGGCACTTCCTCTCCGTTGTTCACCTCATTGATTCATGAGGTCCCTTTTATCAGAGAAATTATTCTGTACGGACGCCGGGCCGTTCAGAGGCAAATCAGAATGCATCAAATGACCCGGTACACAACAAAAAAGTGACGTGACACGACTTGATTCGTCTACGAACGACGTCAGGTATCCGCACATAAAAAAAAATTTCACTTCTACCATCCCACCAATCGGAAGCGTCTTCTTCTTTTCTTATAAATCTAGTGGTTGAGTTGCAAATCATCCATTAAATATTCTAGTTGAATGGAAATAACTTTTTGAATGTTCATAATTTCTTCACAATTGTGCCAGTTGATTGAAAATGTTTGGGATATCCTGCATTGAATGTTTGGGTTCTGATTTAATTTCCTGACTACGAAACTCTATGATTTTGGCTCCTTTGAGCAAGGAAAAAAAAAAAAGATATGACAAATCAAATGTATTCTAAAGTTTGGATTGTTGCAGAAGTTTATAAGTTTAGATTTAAATTTCATCTACAAAGAAAGGGGTTGATCCATCACATAATGCTCTAATGTATTATAAGTTCCATGGGTTGAGATGGAACATTGTTTATTCATTAAGATGGAATTTTACAAAAATGTGGTATTTTTTTTAAAGGTTTGCTAAAAAAGATCTAATGCATACTTTTCACACTGGATTAAATATTGAGTTTGATGTTGTAAGGTTACAAATCATTGAAAGGGAGGATTTCTCATCACTAAATAAAGTCATTTATATTATGCGAACTAAAGAAGTGAAGAAAAGAGTCTTGATCAATAAGAACCTCATGGAGGGCTTGGCTTTATATTTTGGATGAGTTTATTTCAGTATTTTGGATGTTTTTAGTCATTCCGTAGTATGTTATTCATTTAAAAATGTATATTGAAAAAAAAAAATTTTTTTTTTTACAAAACTAGATATTAGTATTCATCTGTTGTAAGCCAAAAAGATAGGACATGTTTTATCTGCGGGTCTTATCGGGTTGGCTTGTGACTGATTAATAATTAAATAAATCCTTTTTAAATATACAAATACTCATGGTTGCAAGAAAGATAATGATCACCACCATTCTTTAATAGCATGTAGGAGGGGTGACAAAAATTAATAAACTATAAGTTAATCCATGCCCTACAACAAAGGATTGAAGCATTTTTTATTATCATTTTATAGAGGATGAGTGGCCACATTAGATTAGAGAATAGTCAAATAAAATTGTTGCATAAATTGAATGCTTAACCAATCTTGTTCATAATTTCGTAAACGAGTAGAAGAAGGAGAGTGAGGTGGTACCTACTATTGACTCAACCATTCACTCATTTGAGGTTGAATATAAGGTGGAGAAGTAGGAGATGTAGGAGGTGGTGGACGACATGAGGGATCAATCCCTTACTATTATATGTATATATAAGGTTGTCGAAAAGGTAGATGATTTTAGTTCAACTACCATCATTATGCATAAAGAGTGAGACAAAGGCTTGATGTTGTTGTTGTTATTGTTGTAGTATCACCGTTATGCATAAAGAGTGATGCACATTTATTAGGGCTTTAAAGAAAGAAGTAGAAGTTGATGTACTTGAATGATGGTTTCATAGATTCATCAAGGAAGAGGCACAAACCATGAATCCATGTGTCATTGATCCCCTCTACATAGTTGATAAGGAGCGATTATCATTGATCCCCTCCTTGGATTTAGGACTAATTGAGAATTCCAAAGATAAGGAATAGTAAAATTATTTTTTTAATAAATATTTAAAACCATAACATGAAATCCTTACCCCACTCTCATATGCTACCTTGTCGAGGAATAAAAGAAAGGAGGAGAGGGGAGATAGGAGAGGAGAGAGAGTCTTATGGGGCAATTTCATCTGTCGCTACTGTTACAAAAATTATTATGATCGTTATAAGTGACCTATATCCTATTTCTATTTTTTATCATTTGGAGTTTAGTTCATTTTCTCCTCCTGAAATTAATAAAAATGTAATATCTCATGTTTTAGTGAACTTTTATCATTTTAACTTTCGATATGTAATAGATATCGTTATTTTGAACGCTTTGACTGGTTAATATTAAAATTTCATCGATCAATATTGCTTCTTTTTTTTTAAATCCAAAATGGGTAGGAGATGATTGGGTGTAAAATGATGAGGAGCAAATGTATTAAATCTGAATATGAGACATGGTTATTATTTATTTGGCATAATATGCATTTTAGCATCAATACATGCTTATTAATGAGTTCGATATATTGATGTACATGCTATGATAAATGCATATGATATGTATATGATGCATATATAAATGATATGATATGTGTACGGACAAACAAAATGAATGAACTTATGTGTTATATGATTGAGAATATTGATGAATAATTTATGACTTATGAGACGACTGAATGAAAATTGATGATAGATAAGATATGTAATTGATAAGATAGATGATATATATGATTGATGACAAATATAATATATGGTAGATGAAAAATATGATCGATGATTGATAATATATACAATTGATAACAAATGATTAATAAGATTGATGATATATGATATATGATGATTGATTTATTTATAATATTGATCTATTGATTGATGAGAATGATTAAATAATTGAATGATGTAGGAATATGATGGGTATGCAATGAGATTGATAAGATACTAATATAAACATATGATATATAGATTGGTTCACATGGTACATGATATGATTGTTGCACAAATATCATATGATTGATAGGACTGATACAAGGATATATGATATATAAGAATTATATGATATATATTATATTGTTCATATTGATTGCTACATGCTTATGCATTATATGTTCATATTGCTTTGAAAATGAATGATTACATGCATATTATTTATGTTTAGTGTATTGATTTCACTTGTAGATATTGGTTACTTGCTGAGCTATGTGCTCATTCCATATTTTTTACACATTTTCAAGTAAGGGTAATGAACTTGTGGAGTGAGGTTAATACGGGCAACATGCAAGGCTTTTTTTGTATTTGTTGGTTTTCTTTCGTTTGTATCATGTTGTCTTGTTTATTGATGACTATTTTTGGCTACATCATGATTATTGTATGTGTTATTTTGGGAACTCTTGACCAAAGTGTAAATATTGAAAGTATAGAAATGTATTTATGTATTCCGTTGTTTATATTATGTTTATGAAAAATTAGTATGCTCTTGTTTATGTTTAAAGTATAAAAAGATGCTTTATGTGTATATTTAGTAAGCTCTTGTTTATGTTTTAGGACTATTTATGTGTATATTTATTTAAAAAATATAGATATATAGGTATATTCAAATGCTCAATGCTTTATTATACTAAAAACAATAATTTTTTGTTTGCATTTATTATTTCACTAATTTAATTTATGTATATTTATATTATTTTTAAATTTTTAATTTTATCTTATGAAATGATTGGATGTAATGATTTGATCGAAAAATTTATAATATTGCTTATGAGGTGAATTTTATAATTCTTGCTATTAAAAATTAATATATTTAAATTTAAAATAAAATTTTGAAGTACTTCAATTATAACTATTATGAATCATATAAAGTACTCTGCTAGGGTTTTTTACCGCCATCGTTGCGTTCTCGTCGCCTCCCGGCTGGGGGATTTCTCCCCATGGCTGAGACTGAGTTCCCTCCTCTCCCTTCTTGTTCCACCTCCATGGCAGCTCTTGCCTCCTCTGTTCTTCCGCTATGGAAGAATCTTTTAAACACAACCCCTCAAGTTTCCACAAACTTTTCCCACTCTCTTTCCTTTGTCCCGGCGCAGAATCTCACTAATCAGTTCACTCAAGACTAGTTCAATGCCCTTCTTTCTGTGATCAAAAAAACTTGGCCACTTAAAGGTTCTATCTCTCTTCTTACTATGGATGAAGGTTTTTTCTTACTCAAGTTCTCAGTGCTTGAAGACTGTGAATATGCGTGGACGGGAGGCCCATGATTTTTCTTTGGAAAGCCGTTCATATTGCAAAAATGGACACCAGACTTCGTGCCTAAGCGGGAAGAATTTCCTTCTATTCCACTTTGGATCAAAATCCAGAACTTGCCGCTCTCTCTCTGGACACCGGAAGGTATCTCCAAACTTGCTAGCTGTGTAGGGATTCCCATAGCTGTTGATGCTCTTACTGCGGCTAAAACTTGTCTGACTTTTGCGAGAGTTTGTGTTCAAATTACTAGCAGCTCCCTTCTTCCAGAGGAAATTTACTACTCTGTTGAAGGTAAAACTTTTCCCCTGAGAGTTCTCTATGACTGGAAGCTTGAACGTTGTTCACAGTGTGGCTCAATCATGCATCCTCCAACCTTATGTCCAAAAGACCCAATTTTAAAAATCCAAACCTCTGCTAAACCAAGGGGAAGAAGTTCTAGTAGGAAACCTAGACTTACCCCTCCTCCTAAACTCTTCATCCCAAAACCACCGCAAATTACAAAGCCTACTCAGGATGTCCCGAATATTCCTATGCTATTGCCATCTTCTTCTGAAGTGCAAATTCCCACCACTGCAATTTCTTTGCCGAACCTAAATTCACCATATGGAGAAATCCAGGAAACCACCGGAACCATAGCCATGATTAACCAGCCAGCTCTAATTAGCACTAAAAATAAATTTGATGTCTTAAATGATCAAGACATTTTAGAGGAGACCCGACCTCTCACACAAACACCTTTTATCCCACCTTTCAACTCTAACCAGACTTCTAAAATATTACCCAACCAAAATCACTCAAGTCCCCCCCAAACATCACCCCGTAGTCATCAGCCTAACATCCCCAACCCTACCTCTGAAACTTCTACATCCAGCTCCACCTCGTCAAAAACACAAAATCCTTCTAACCAAGCCCAGAAACAAACAAGAGGCAAAGCCAAGAAGGCCTCCACCCCAAATTCAAAGTCCTAATGACCTTGCCCAATATTGCAGCCTGGAACTTGCGTGGGTTCAACAACCCGACCAAAGTGTTTAGCTGCAAAAATCTGGCCTTAGCCAACAACATTGACCTTTTCTTTATTTTAGAAGCCAAAAACACTTAAACCAATTGTAACAATCATTGGTTCCTTGCTAACCATAAAATTTTTCCGCATGAAGCAACCTGTGACAACTTCAGTCAATCCAGCCCAGGGCGCATTTGGGTTAAATGGAACGAGAAAGTTGTTAATTTTGAACCTTTGCAAATGTCTAACCAGTTTATTCATGGTCAAATTTCTGTTAACGGCAATATTATATGTGCCGTCACCGCTGTTTACGCTAGTAACTTTCCAAATGAAAGGCAGACGTTATGGAATGACATACAAGAAATTGCTACCAAAACTAATGCCCCCTGGGCAGTTTTAGGGGATTTCAATTACTGTCGTATGCTGAATGAAAAAGTTGGGGGAACCACACTCTCTTATGCTAGGCTAGGAGAACTCAATAGCATGGTTTTTAATGCTGGTTTACAGGATCTTTCCTCAGTGGGGCACTTATATACGTGGCATAACCAGCAGCAACAAAATCCTATTCATATTAAGCTTGATCGTGTGCTAGTTAATGTTAATTGGCTAAATTACTTTCCTCACACGTTCTATAAACTGGATGACCCTGATTGTTCGGACCACTCGCCGCTTATCTTGATGAACCCTGTGAATATCAAAAAAGGCCACCAATTTATGTTTAAAAACTTTTGCTTGTATCAGCCTGAGTTTTGGAGCATTTTAGTGGATGTTTTCTCTCTTCCAAACAAAAGCAGTCCTCTTAGTTCTTTCAGTTACAAGCTTAAGACTCTTAAAAAAATTGTAAAGAGCAAATCTTGGTCCAATTCCAACACCATTCAAACCCAAATTGATACACTCAAAGCCCAGCAAAACTCTGTTATTGCTCAGCTTCAAAATACTCCTTTGGACCCTCTTCTAAACTGCTTTATGAAGGAAATCAACACCAAGTTAGCTTTCTACCAAAATACCCTTACCAGTTGGATGACCCAAATAGCTAAGGTGAAATGGATGACTAATGGAGAGGATGATCTTAAGTTCCTGTTCTCCAAAATCAACATTACTCAGAATCATAATCGTATCAAGATGATTTCTAATGATAAGGGTACTTTCTCTAGTCACAGAGAAATTTATGATGTCTTTATCAACCACTACACAAGTCTTTTTAATTCCCCTTGCCCCTCCACTTTAAACCAAAGCTCTCACACCATTCCAGCGGGCAATCAAATACCCAGTCACCTAGTCTCTAATCTCACTGCTCCAATCACTTTGGATGAGATCAAATACATTGTTTTCTCTGCTAAGCCTAACTGTGCCCCAGGACTCGATGGGTTCACTTTATAATTTTACAAAGCCACTTGGAATACCATTAATACTCACCTTTGCAAAGCTATCACCTCCTTCTTCAACACCGGATACTTGTCAGAACAAATCAAAGCCACTGCCATTGTTGTTATTCCTAAACAATCTCATGCCACTAATGTCAAGGACTTTAGACCCATAGCCCTTTGTAATGTTATTTATAAGATCATTGCAAAAATCATTGCTAATAGAATGAAGGTGGTAATGCCTTTCATTATTAATCCTAGTCAGGGTGGCTTCATTCATAAAAGGGTCATTTCAGACAATATTTTACTGGCTTCTGACATTCTGGGGAGTTTCAATACCAAAGCCAAACAAAAATACTTCTGTGCCAAATTTGACATTACCAAAGTGTTTGATATGGTTTCTAGAGACTTTTTATACCAAAGGCTTGAGGCTAAAGGTTTTCCAGAAATGTTTATAAACTGGATAAAGGCTTGTACTAAGGATGTGCACTTCTCTGTCAGTATAAATGGTAAGCTTGAAGGGTATTTCAGCTCCACTTCTGGGTTAAGGCAAGGATGTCCTTTATCCCCATATCTTTTTAGCATAGTTATGGATGGCTTATCTTCCTGTTTTGATTATACAACTGTTACCAATTCTTTTCATGGAATCAAAGCTGGAAACTGCAATATTTCGCCCCTGATGTTTGTTGATGACATGTTGGTTTTTGGTTTGGCTACTGTTAATAATGCCCAAGCTCTCAACTCTATCCTTAGCACCTTTGGAGCTGCTACTGGCTTACATACGAACCATTCTAAAAGCTCTATTTTAATCTCCAAAGATACCCCCATTGCACCAACTATCTGTGCTACTCTCAATATTCAACAATCTTATACCCCAATTATTTACTTGGGTCTGCCTATCTTTTACAAAAAACTTAAAATTGCTCACTTCCAACCCCTCTTACAAAAAATTGCCACGCTTTTAGATGGTTGGAAGGCAAAGACTTTGTCTTTTGCGGGGAGGGTTCAGTATATCAAATTTACCATATGCAATACTCTAGCCTACTGGATCCGTGGATCTATAATATCCAAAAGTTGTTGCAAACTTATCAACCGTATGTGTGCTAGGTTCACTTTCTTTGGCAATATCAATTTAAATAAGCTCCATACTATTTCGTGGAAAAATACTACCTTGCCTAAACAGAATGGTGGCCTGGGCATCCCTTCTGTTGATTCCATGTATCATAGCTTTGATTGTTCTATCATTTGGAGGTGTTTAAATTCTAGTAATTTGCTTTTTTGCTGGTGGAGAGCTAAATATCATTCTCTGTGGAATACTATGGATATGAACTGTTCTCAATACTGGAATGCCTTGTGTAAGCAAGCTGATGGTATTAAACACTGTATCAATTTTACTATTTACCCGGCCAGCACTTTGTCTGTTTTCTGGGACCCTTGGTGTAGGGGTCATTCGATTGCTGATTATCTAATTTTAAACAATTCGATTGAGGAATTTTCCCAATTCTTTGACTAGAAGGTTTCAGATATCATTTGGGGGAGTAACTGGGCTATTCCTAGTTTCTTTGACAGTCATTTAGCTACGATTATCAATTCTGTTGTGATTTAGGAAACTATGGATAACCACTTCTGGCTTGGTAAATAAAATCCCAAATTTACTGATTTTCGAAATCACTTCTATAGTAATTTGGAGGTGGTTGAATGTCACAAATTCATTTGGCATAAAAAAGCTTCACTCCGTTTTTCGGTATATGCCTGGCTTGCTTTTAAAGGAGGTTTGAAAACTGCTGATGTTTTAGCTATGCGTGGGATAACCAATCACTATAACTGTTGTTTTTGCCATGGTGAAAAGGAAACTGTGGCTCATCTTTTCTTTGACTGTAATTTCACCTTCAACGTTATCAAAAGCTTACTTCTCTGGATGGACTCCCACTTGTTGAAACCAAATCTATATCAAGTCTATGATAGCATTTATGAGCAAAGTATCAACAAACAGCTGCAACATTATTACTTGCTCACTGTTTATGCATCTATTTACCATCTTTGGAGAGCCCGAGATGATCGGTTATATGGTGGTATTATTGATAGCCAGGAGACGATATCTGTCAAGATTAGAAAAGCTATACTTCTCAAAACTCATTGCTGGAAGCGTTACTGAGTTACTTGGTTTGTTGGATGACTTATAGCAGTTGTCCCTTTAGTCCTTGCTGCTGGATTTCTTGCAAACTATTTTTGAGGCGCTTGCAAATTTTGTCGCTCTTGAAGGTAGCCTGAACTGGATTTATGAAAGGACAATGATGAATGCTGATCTGTTCAGCTTCCCCTTGGATGGTCAATTTGGCAACCAGGGGTACTGCGCTCTGGCTAGTCCCGACCAAGTCTATTTCCTGATGCCAGAACGTCCTGAGTCCTTAAGGCTAATGCCTTACTGATTCTTTTGGTATTGTATTTTGCTTCTTTAGAACTCCTAACCTCTGTTTTTTTTGATTAGGAGTTATAGTTTTTGCTTTTAATTTACTTGTAATCTCTTTTTTCATATATGAAAGGGCGATGCCCCAAAAATTCCCCCAAAAAAAAAAAAATCATATAAAGTAAAAAAAAAAAAAAAAAAAACATGTACATATCCTAGCTTGAAATATAAATTATTTATATGTAATCACAAGAGGACAGATGCGTAATTTCACACAACTGGATAATTTTACAAGATCGTTCCGCTTTTAAACCCTAGAGACATCGGCCGCCAACCAGTGGCATGACAAACGAAAGCAGGGTGGGAGACGTTCGGTTTTGAATGCCGAGAGCTGCCGATTCCCAGATTCCGCGAATAGCGGGCTTCGGGACTTTTGATTCCGCTTACCGGCGATAGGTTCTCGGCTTACTGAAGCTCCGTTAGGGGAAAACCACTCGGTTTGTCGGCGACTGGGAAGCCTCAAAACGACGAAACTGCGCCGGAAAAGGCCGATCTTGTCCCGTTTCTCAACAAGTTGACGCGAGATTCGACCGGCTGTCGTAAATTTCCTAATGAGTCGCGCGAGAGTGCTCCATCCGCAAGTCGATCTTGTTCGAATTATGGAAGTGGCGGGGACCCTAATTCTGAGTTCTCAATTAGTTCTGGTGACTGTGGCAACAGATTCCATCCTTTGGCGGTGGCAGTGCTGTAGAGGATAGAAGCAGCCTCTGTGAACGCTCATGGGCCGCAACATGCTGCTCGGTTCCGTGGATCTGTCCGTCTATCTCGTCATGCGACTCTGATAGCCGAGTTGCAGATATCAGCCTATACTTGGCAGAATCTCACGCCCATGCAATGGAGTTTGAAACTGCGGAAAAACGCGAACTATTGATTATCAGCATAGTGAACCTCTATCCATGGAGAGGATACTGATATGAGCTAATGTTTATTATATGGGATTCCTATCGACTGCTGCATGGCCACTAAGCAATCGATACTGTTCACCATGGCCAGGACTGCATGGAGGGTGGTGCTTCATCCATCTATGCGAGCTTAGTTGGCTGTCCTAGTATGGTACTATGAGGCTTGTTTCTTCAACCTGAAGCGTCTTATTTGTTTAAATGTATCCAATACAACATTTATCAATGCATTTATTTGGTGTTTGTATTTATTGCTTACCGTTGTTAGGGCAAGCTATGGGACAGCGCTGTGCTATACATTGAGAGGTTGCCCTCAATTTGGATCAATGCTACACTGTAAAAATGATAGATACAGGCATTTCTTGCGCTTGAAGGAACTTACTATCTTGTTTGTAGTGTTGGAGGAGCCTGAAATTACTGTATAACACTTGGTATTTTGGATGATTTTCCATGATTGTGGAGCAATCTTGCAGTCTTGCGGGTATTGAAGCTTAAGGTATGGTCTATTGAATTGTCTTTAGGTATGGGGATTCTATGATATGATCAAATTAAGTGCAGTGGTTGTTGGTATGTACGCCCAAATATCTCAAGCCTAGTCCAAGCTTGGAAGATTCGAACTTCGAAGAAGCTCACCCAAACAAGAATGTGGCTTTCCCAGACGAATCAACAACTTCATCCAAACGAGTCATAGTTAACCCAAAGAAGTCTCATTCTTATTTCATTCTTCTTTTAACAGGGCTGGAGGCAGGAAATATGAAAGGCTAAGGTGGCTTCAGGTTGAAGAAGAGTAAAAAAAAAAGAAGAAGAGAGGATGAAGAGGAGGGTTTGGGAAATTTAGGTAAGAATATGATTTTTGGCATTTCTTTTGTTGATTGAATTTGATAGGCTTCAAGGCTTGAATGAGGAGAAACTCTTTCAAGATCAAAATATTATTTCAGATTATTTTGTGTTAGATTGGATTGTTGATTTAGGAATTTTTTTATATTTAGGAAATTATTATTTTAGGTTATTTATGAAAGGACAAGACTTTGGGGAAATATATATAAGAAAATTCATCCTGAGAAATATCTTGTGATTATCTTGTGATTGAGATGTGATATTCAATATCTAATATATGGAGGAAATTATCCTTAGGCTTAATGTTTATTAATTTCTATAATTTGATCAAATTATTATATGCGTATAAATATAACTTTTTTCAGATGGAGCATGTCATTAGCACATGATGCTGGTAGTAAAATTATTTTATATTAAGGATCACTTGTTCAACTAATTTCAATATATTTGAAATAAACTCAATTTATATGATTGTTTAATAGAATATTCTACTTATTTAAAAACCTAGATTTTGATTAATGCATGAAATGCTTTATCTTTGATGCATATTAATACAGGTTAATTTATGTGGATATCATTTTTAAATAATTTAAATGCCTATGATGATTATATTAAAGTTATAGGAAGGCAATGAAAAGTCATGTAATGTGGGATAGGTTGGCAAATAAAGAAGTCCTGTGCAGAGAGATGCAAGTTATTGTCAGTAGTTTGTAAGCTCGAGGCTACATGTACCAAGGTTAGAGACTTTGATCTTTTTATTCTTAAATTAGCAAATATTAACTATAGCTATAGAAAAAACCAGGAAGCAAATTGGTTTGATTTCTATTGAATCTCTCTCAAGGTTTCCTCTACCAACTTATCACATAAATCCTCTATCCTTGATGGGCATTTTTCTGAATATATATATATATATATATATATATATATATATATATATATATATATATTGTATCTTGATTTCATTAACCTCATTGTTTGTGCTGGTGGTTTGAATATAAGTATACCAATGTTTGAGAGTTTAGTCTTCCAAAATCTTCTTTGTTTAAAATGTATGTGTGAATCCATATGCATATCAAATCTCTTGCACCACCTCATGTTCATCTTGTTGAGTCTTGAATTTTAGACATGAATCTAGCACATGCCGCATTTACATTACATCTGCATAACTTTCTTAAGAAAATTGCACGCTTAACTGAAGAGAGCAATAATAAGTATAAACTTCATGCTGATTCTAAACGACAATTTAAATCTATTAAGATTGGTAACTTAGTAATGATGCGGATTCGTCCGGAAATCACATGCTAGAAGTGCGGGAACATTTAGAATAGTCAATAAAATCTATAACAACGCTTGCGTGGTGGATATGCTTGCAGAGTTCAACATTCATTCCTTTCCTAACATAAAAGATTTAGTAGACTTTGAAGGTCCGGAGATAAACCCCAAATCCACTTCAAATTAAGCCTTGTGTGACCCCACCTTGTGAGAACCCCAAAGCCTACCTCCCCTCCCAAAATTATTCCCAAAATTCCTATAGCGGAGAAGGTTGACATGATTCCTAGTGATGATATTATTTCCACAAAAGAGGGTGGACGAAGAAGATATTTGACTAGGTGAAGAGGTAAACCAACGTCAATGGATAGATGATCAGAGCGCAAGGTGATACAGCTGATCGATTCAGATACACGAGAGTTCTTGAGACATCCACTCGACGGAGTCGAGTTTTCTCCCACCTGGGGAGAATGATGAGGACATCGGAGATCAACGACTACGATTTTTTTTAGTTATTTATTTATATGTTTTTGTACTAGTTTATTTTATATTGTTGTTTTTCCATTTATACCCTTATGGGTGGTCATGTAGTGTTGTAGCCCGAAGGGCATTTTAGTCTTTGTTATTTTTCTTTTCATGAGGCCTATTTATAGGCTAGCTTTCTTGTATTGAGGGATGATGATTATGATGAATGAAAATTTCTATTATGTGTTCTCTTTGTGACTTCATATTTTCTTGATCTCTTGGTGAGTTCAATTTTCATAGATCTCTGTGTGAGTTCTATGGAAAGCCCACGGTGAGGGCAAAAGCAATACCCGTCAATCTTGGTGGATTCCAAGGTTCGTGGTTTTTCTATCCTTCTTTTACTTTTAAATTTTCTTATTGCATCGATTCCCTCCACTTTCATTCCACCACCGAAATACCTATTGATCCCCACCAAATCCCCCCTCCACAATTCCACCCGCCGGCCTAGCTCCTAGCCACCTCCACCCGAAGCCAAAACCACCCCTCCTCCTTTGGCCGCCGGCCACCCCTTGCTCCAAGTCATGGTGAAGATGCCAATCATCATCATGACTCCTTGATGGGTGCTTAGCAAAATAAAGGAGTTACCGAATTTTGAATTTCAAAATTTGAAATTCAAAACTTTCCATATTTGAAAATTCCTAATTAGGAAAGTTTTCAAATTGATCCAATTTAAATTTCATGACATGTGGAGTTTTTAAATTTTCACCCTAGGTGGCATCGACTCAATTGGAAAGCACTTCCTCCCTCCCTAATCCCCTCTCTCTCTCTCTCCATACCGCCGACCCCCTTCATTGGGCTCTCCATTGATTGTCATCAATGCACCCCATCCAAATTTTTAAATCTGAAATTGATTTCAATTAAAACCCCTCCCATCCCAATTAAAACTGAAATCAATTTCAGTTTCTCTACACAAGAGCCCTCACCCTTCTCTCCTCCACCTCACCCTCATTGTTTCTCTCTCCACTTTGCCACCTAAGCCACAATTAAACACCTCATTAGATCCTCATTAAACCCCATTGGCTGCCGCCCAATCAAGCCACCCTTATTGGAATTAATTTGAATTTTAAATTGAGAATTCAAATCCCTCCCAATTAAATGGTTTTCCCAAATTCCTGCTTGATGCTCCCCTCATCCCTCACGTGAGCCCTTCTATCCAGCGGCAAGAAGGCCATGGCTGGCTGTCCATAGCTCCCAGCACCCAAGGAGCATGTCCAGACATTTCTAAGTCTAACGGAGTGGTGTCCAGGTCCCGCCCAAGGTCAAAGCTGCTGCTGCCTTGAAGTTCAGCTTGCTGTCTCGGTATTCCAGCAAGAATATAATTGCTGTCCTGCAAAACCAGAGCTGCCCACTTGCTGTCCTGCATCCTAGAACCTTGCTAATTGCTGTCCAGAAGCTCCAGATTACTGTCCAACAACATAAGGAAGGCTTGTGGTTGCTGTCCACTCATTTTCCAACATTCAAACGACCTTGCCGGAGTGCGTATCCCTCTTGTCTTTGGGTAAACTCAACATCAGATTCTCTATCTTCATAGTTACATCCTTGCTTGTGGTTATTATTAAATTCATGAAGATAATGTTAATACATCTCCGCTAAAGCCTAGTAATTAGAAGAGTTGTGTGAGGGACCTTTCATAGACTAATCTTATTGTTAGTATTGGAATTTCTCGTTGAAACCACTCATGTATGCAACGTAAGGCTTAGTTGATTATTTCATGATCTCAACCTCTCGCATGTGTTTTAGACCTAAGCTATTTTATCACCTTATCATTTCTATTTTGTCGTTTATCATCAAGACAAAGCTTATAAGTATTGTGCTCTAAAATGTAAGCGTGCAAACTTCCTTAATCCAATCATCAGTGCATGTCCGTTCTACATCATATAGAAGAAGCAGAAAGCAAACTAGCAGGATTGCTATTGAATATCTCTTAAGTATTCTGCTTACCAAACTTCTCATTTAAATTATCTGTCCTTGATATTAGTTGGTATTGATGTTATTTTATATATTTTATTGTATTTAAAATTCATCATCTTTATCATTTATAGTAGTGGTTTGAACGTTTGAGGCTACATGTACCAAGGTTAGAGAATTTGATCTCTCTAGTCTTGAATTAGCCAATACTGGTTGTAGCTAGAGCAAGAAGGGGGAAGCAAACTGGTCGGCTTGCTCTTCAATATCTCGCAAGCATTCCGCTTACCAAAAACTTCTCACATAAATGTTCCATCCTTGATATACCTTGATCTAAATATCATCTTATATCTTGTGTTGTGTCTAAAATATTTTTTCATTATCCTTCATGTTATATTGGTCAGGATTTAGGCTTCTTGTAGCAAGTTCAGAGATTTTGATCTCTCTAGCCTCGAATTAGCCAATCCTAGCTGTAGCTATCACTAGAATCTGGAATCAAACTGGCTGGATTGTTCTTGAATGTATCTTAAGCATTTTGCTTACCCGTCTTCTCATATAAATCCTCTATCCCTAAAATATCTTGGTATTGTCTTATTGTCTTGTTTATATCTAAAATTTATTATCCTCATCATTTATATGTTAATGTTTGGAAGTGTTGAGGCTACATATACCAAGGTTTTAGAATTTTTGGTCTCTCTAGTCATGAATTAGCCAATAATATCTGCGGCTGGAGAATGATGCGGGAAGAAAACCGGTCAGCTTGCTCTCAATATTTCGCAAGCACTCCGCTTACCAAAGTTCCCACATAAATATTTTATCCTTAATTTTTTTTTGCTGAATATCTAATATATATATATATATATATATATATATATATATATATATATATATATATAGTATCTTACCACATCATTTATACTTGTGGTTTTTAGGTTTGAGTAGGTCGGTACATATGTCGTGCTAATTTAGTGGTTTGAAATTGATATTTATCTCTCTATATTATTGGAAGATAAATTGATATCTATTAGTGGATGAGAATTTTCTTGTGAATAATCCTGTGTGATTTCATAAACTTGTTTTTATCCCAAAATGATAATTTCTACTAAAGGTGATAAAAAGCATATGTGGGCTGTGACATAATGCTAGATTTATTGGTTGTTGATGGCTCTAATATTGTGGTTTACAAGTTTTGTTTTAGCCCGATAAAAAAAATAAAATAAAATTCTGTTTACGGGCTTTCAATTTATTTATTAGGCAATCCGCATACCAAATTTCCAGAATTCACACATTATATATGTTAACTTGCTTTTCTTTTCCAGTTTGATATGGGTGCTCAAAAAGAATTTATGGGTGTTAACCACTTTTGAATGTCTTTCTTGCGAATCAGTTGATGCTGTTGTTTCTCATTAATATTGTTAATGGTTTTAATGCCCATCAAACTATCGTGCTTTACGAGTGCTTTTTGTTTTTATGAATTATAGCTAGTTGGCTGTGGCATAATTAATTATGTTTCAAATATGACTTAATTATAAAAGGTCATGCAGTTATCACTTGGGAGATTCCATTGTTTTTTAGTTTATTTATTTTAACTTACTTTGGACGAAATGGAAAGAATATTGTTATACCGATTTTCATGATTTTTTTAGGTGATTTGCTTTTGAGCTTTCTAAACCAGTACCTTATTCCTTTTAGGATTCTTGAGAGCTACATGAAAAGAAATTGTGGTGTCAACCACTTTTCAATGGCCTTCTTACATATCAGTTGTTCTTTTTTTATTTTGTTAATAATCTGAGCAACAATGATGAAATCATCCGGCCAATTTGCTATACTACACTTCAAATTGTGTCACTGTCCCCACATGCTCATTTCAAAACATCAGACCTTTAGTTAGCATTTTTTTCCGATATATCTAGTTTGCTGCAAGTCGTCAGCCTATTTAGAAGGATGGCTCAAAAACATTCCACAAATATGGATATGTTATCCCTGTGTATAATTTTTGGAAGAAGCCTTGAAATGTGAAATTTAACCATGAATTGAGCCTTGAAATTTGGAGGGCCAGCCACTTTGATTTTGAATGTGATTGGTTCAAACATAGCTCTCCAAATAAGAGTGTGCATTCAATTAATTTGGTTGGTTTGGTGAACAAATCAAATTTGATTATAAAATATAAAAAATCAAACAAACCAAACAATTTTTAAAACCAAAGCAAACTTTTTTAACCTATCTTCATGGGATTATTTGGATGTTGATGTACTTATATATTGGATTTGATTAATGCATTTAGTTTAGCTTGGTTTTATTTGCAGTTGAGGTCCTTCCTTGTTTGGGATGGCTTTGTGGCCTACCAATAGCAAATATTCTGAGTACTTTTTTATCTATGATATGATGAAAACAGTTTTGTAGGTAGATGATTTCAGTTGTAATTTATCATTGTAAAATTTTACAATTTTTTTAAGAATTGTTGATAAACTAAGCATGTATTTTAAGAATTATTGAGGGATATGTTTTGCAGATGGATTTGCTTATAATATATTAATATATCAACAAGTATATCCACCATTAATTAAATCTTACATTATTATAAAAATTAGTGAATTTTTCTACTTGAATTCTGAGTGCAAAAAAGATTTTTGATTCATTGGAATCTAGAGCACAAGAAGTTTTTGAGGAGAAAAATATTTGATTTTTATGTATGGGGAACAATTTAATAATATTTTAGGGCTATATATGCAAATGTTTGAAAATTAAAAGATGAAGTCTATAGATATTCAGGCAACATCAGATTCAAGCATAAATTTAAAGAAAAAGAAGTTGATTGAGAAGGCATACTCATCAATTCAGTCACCATCATGCTTAATTTCTCTCTCAATCTTTCATTTGTTAACGTCTCACTATGAATGTCTTTAACTTCTCTTGGGTGAGGAACGTAAGGTGGAGCAAAATGAATTGTATTAATTGATTATAACATGCAACGAAATTTGGCTTCTGCCAACTTTTATTTTTGTTGGTTTCTCAATGGGTGCTATCACTTATCTTCAGTTCATGTACTTGTGGAGCTAATTTAATACCATGGCTTCCTAGATCGGTTGCCTGATGAACCTTGGCTTGGCAAAGGGCTTCCCACTTTGTTTTCTTTCTTCCCCTTGAGAAATTTTACCCTCATCTACAAATCGGATTATGTTGGTATGCACAACTAGAACTCTTTGCTTCTCCTATTGAGCTTTAGTTGGGTTGTCTTTTTTAATCTAGCAAAGTTTTGCTAAGATATTTATAATATCATTTCATAAAAGCATTAACGGTTATTATATGTAATCATTATTGCGAACTCAAAATATTCAAAATTTATATGATCATTCTCAGAACTAGGATCTTGTCATTTGTTATCCTTTGTTGTACAAATACAATGTTTTTTCACCTCTTTATTTATTGATTTTTCTATATATTTTTTTAATTTTTCTATCATTTTTAAATACATAGTAAGATGTTAACTTCTTATTAGAAATAATGCATAATTATTATTAAAAGTATTTAATGTAGTTATATTCTTTATTTTGGGTTGTTTGGGGGGAGTGTTTGTCGCCATATTTGAAGATATGATTTTGTTCATTTTGTTACTACTTTATGCTAAGGAAAATTCTAGTAGGAATCCAAACTCTGCTCATATGCTCTCTTTGATTTAGTCCGGGCCTCTCCTATACGATGTCGATGTTTGTAACAACATTATGCAATCAAGCTAATTATGTCACTTGATGTTTCTTATTATTAATTTTGCATGGTGATTATTTTTGTGACTGAAACCTCTGACATCTCAGTTTCAATGGATACAACTTTAACTATTTATCCAATCCCTACCCTCCGCGCTCGTCTCGGTAGAAATATTACTTATGTCATATATTGTATCTAAAATCTTTTATCTTCAGCATTTATGTTAGTGGTTTGTTGGTTAGAGGCTACATGTTCCAAGGTTACAGATTTTGATCTCTTTTACCTTAAATTAGGCAATACTGGCTATAGCTTTAAAAAGATGCTGGCAGCAAATTGGTCAAGTTGCTCTTCAATATCTCTCAAGCATTTTGCTTATGAAACTTCTTACTTAAATGCTCTATCTTTGATATGCTTTACTCTGATTTTCTTCTTATATCTTATAATATATGTAAAATTCATTATCCTAATCTTTTTTTGTTAGTTTTCTGAGGCTACTTGTACCAAGATTAGAGACTTTGGTCTCTCTAGTCTTGAATTAGCCAATACTGGCTGTAGCTAGAGAAAGAAGCGGGAAGCTAACTGGTCGGCTTGCTCTTCAATATCTCACAAGCATTCCGCTTACCAAACCTCTCACATAAATCTTCTATTCCTGATTTGCCTTGGTCTGAATATCATCTTATTTCTTATATTGTATCCAAAATATTTTTTCCTTGTCTTTTATACTCGAGTTTGTAAGTTGGAGGCTACATGGAAGGTTTTTTTTTTCATTTTGAAAAGTTATATAACTGAATACCAAAAATATTGATGATTTAAGTTCTAAAGAGAAGAGATAAGTCATGAAAAAATGATTTTATAAATATTATCTATGATGGAAAATGGGTGTTTTTAAAAGTAGTTTAGAGTAAATATACAAAATTTTCACTCATTATAGGCTTATGACAGGAACTAGAATCAAATTTGTATATTTTTATTAGAATCTTTTCTTCATAGTTGCAGTTTTTTTTTTTAATGATAAAGTTCAATTGTTAAGATCTTTTGTGAACTATTCAATAGTAAAACAATGCATGAATTCCCTAGAAGATAAATGCTTAGAATTAATAAAATAATAAGTATGTATATATTTTTTCATGCATGTTTAGTGAATGTGAAAGTGATATTTATTAATTAATATCATTGTAAGGTTAAGAATTCGTTTGGGGGAACTTTTGCACAACTTTACTTTTCGTGCTTGCTCAAACCATTGAAATTCCGTTGTGAGAAGCCATTTTTTTTACCAAATCTGTTAGAATAAGCTGTAATCTTGATGTTGTCTGACTTTTTTGAAGGGAAAAATTTATAATACCTATAAAAACTTGCAGATAATTTACTTTCACCAAAAGTGATGGGGTATCAGCAGCTTTTGCATGCACTAATCATATCAATTGTTGTTTACCTTATTTTGTCATTAGCCATATCAACAACTATGAAATCATCCAAACAAGTTGTTATGTAGCAGAACATTGGGCCCTATTGTAGCATTTTCTAGTAGTTAAGGTATATTTTATCCTTCTGAATTATAACTAGTTTGCTGCAAGTATTTATTTGTTGATGTAATTGAAATAGTAGGGTCTTCTGCTTTTCATATGAGGATATTCCAATTTTAATTGAGTTTTTCTCATTTTAATTTCTAAAAAAATTCATCTACTTCATTTTTTTTGCCATTCATGCATCTTGGATCCAGTAAACTATCATGCATGGATGAAAATTGCCATTCATGCATCTTGTAACAGAGCTGGAGGCAGGAAATATGAAAAGCTAAGGCTAAGATGGCTTCAGGTTGAAGAAGAGAAAAAAAGGAGAGGGTGAAGAGGAGGGCTTGGGAATTTAGGTAAGAATATGATTTTTAGCATTTCTTTTGTTAATTGAGTTTGATAGGCTTAAGGATTGAATAAGGAGAAATTCTTCAAGATCAAAATATTATTTCAGATTATTTTGTGTTAGATTGGATTGTTGATTTAGGAATTGTTTTATATTTAGGAAATTATTATTTTAGGTTATGTATGAAAAGACAAGACTTCGGGGAATTATAGTTAAGAAAATTCATCCTGGGAATTATCTTGTGATTGGATGTGATATTCAATATCTAATATATGGAGCAAATTATCCTTGGGCATAATGTTTATTAATTTCTATTATTTGATCAAATTATTATATGCTTATAAATAGAACTTTTTTCAGATGGAGCATGTCATTAGCACCTGATGTTGCTTGTAAAATTATTGTATTTTAAGGATCACTTGTTCAATTAATTTCAATATATTTGAAACAAACTCAATTCATATGATTGGTTAATAGAATATTCTACTTATTTAAATACCTAGATGTTGATTAATTAATGCATGAAATGCTTTATCTTTGATGCATATTAATACAGGTTAATTCATGTGGATATCATTGTTAAATAATTTGAATGCCTATGATAATTATAGTAAAGTTATAGGATGCCAATGAAAAGTCATGTAATGTGGGATAGGTTGGCAAATAATGAAGTCCTGTGCAGAGATGCAAATTATTGTTAGTAGTTTGTAAGCTCGAGGCTACATGTACCAAGGTTAGAGACTTTGATCTTTTTATTCTTAAATTAGCAAATATTGACTATAGCTATTGAAAAAAACAGAAAGCAAATTTGTTTGATTGCTCTTGAATATCTCTCAAGGATTCCTCTACCAAACTTATCACATAAACCCTCTATCCTTGATGAACATTTTTCTCAATATCATCATATATATATTATATTGTATCTTGATTTCATTATCGTCATTATTTGTGCTGGTTGTTTGAAGCTTAGTTAACCAACGTTTGAGACTTTAGTCTTCTTTTGCATGAATTTGCCAGTATTGGTGGTTGCAAGATAAAGAAGCAGCAAGCAGATTGGTTAACTTGCTCTATAATATCTCACAAGCATTCTGCCTACGAAACTTCTCAAATGAATCGTCTATTCTTGATATGCCTTGGTCTAAATATAGCTCTATGTCTTATATTGTATCTATTATTCTTTATCATCATCATTTGGGTTAGTGGTTTTTAGGTTTGGGACTATATGTACCAGGGTAGAGATTTTGATCTCTATAGTCCTGTATTAGCCAATACTGCTTGCAGCTACAGAAAGAAGCAGAAAGCAAACTAGTAGGATTGCTATTGAATCTCTCTTAAGCATTCTACTTACCAAACTTCTTATGTAAATTATCTGTCCTTAATATTAGTTGGTAATTATGTTATTTTATATATTTTATTGTATTTAAAATTCATTATATTTATCATTTATTGTAGTGGTTTGAACGTTTGAGGCTACATGTACCAAGGTTAGAGAATTTGATCTCTCTAGTCTTGAATTAGCCAATACTGGTTGTAGCTAGAGCAAGAAGGGGGAAGCAAACTGGTCGGCTTGCTCTTCAATATCTCGCAAGCATTCCGCTTACCAAACTTCTCACATAAATGTTTCATCCTTGATATACATTGGTCTGAATATCATCTTTTATGTCTTGTGTTGTATCTAAAATATTTTTTCTTTATCCTTCATGCTATGTTGGTCAGGATTGAGGCTTCTTGTAGCAAGTTCAGAGATCTTGATCTCTGTAGCTTTGAATAAGCCAATCTTAGCTGTAGCTATCACTAGAATCTAGAATCAAAATTATGAAATCTTGGATGGAAATTTCTTTTACCTATTTCTCTAGGTAATCTTTTATTGACAACTTCTTTTCAACTTGTTTCACCATAAACTAGAAAGAAAAAGAAGAAATTCAGAGAAAAAAGAATGAAAATGAACCTTCCTTTTTCTAGGCTCCGAGTAACCTTCTTCTAAGCTCCGCTGGACGACACCACGACATTCTCGTTCTATAGGCCGGCCGTACTTGTGATGGTTCCCGAGGATCCAATAAACCCACTTAGGTCTACGTTGCCACGATGTCTTCCCCTCTGACTTTTGCCGGCTTGATCTAGCCCTCTCGCTTGACTTTTGCTGGATTGTTCTTGAATGTATCTGATGGACCAGTTCACCCGGTCCATCCTAGACCCGTGCGGGTCTATAGGAGGCGGGCGGACCGGCTGGACAAAAAGGGGCCCACCCACTTAAGTGGGGGTAATTTGGGGATGTGAGGGACTTTTGGATTGTATGAAGGGGGCCATTAGGGTTTAGTTGGAGGCATTATGAAAAGTGTATTCTCTTTCTAGTTTTCTTCTTCTAGTTTCCTTCTTGTTCTTTTCTAGGGTTTTCTTGTGGGAGATCTTGTCCTTCTCGAAGTGGACAAACTTATCTTGTTTTCTCTTGGATTTCTAATGCAAAGGTTCTTATTTTTCATCCAAACAATCTTGTGATTATTTCTCTTTGGTTTTGGTGGAGAACTTCCTCTCTTTTGGGGGAAATTAGGGCAAAACCGAAATTGTGAAACCCTAGGGCGTATCAATTTGGTATCAGAGCTCTCGATCCTAGACGGCATGTCATCAAAGAAGGTAGAAGTTTTGGAGGGGGAAATGGGCCAATTGAAAGAGGAAGTGGGTGAGAAACTTTCTTCGTTGGAGGGAAAATTCTCAACCCTAGAGGAGAGATTTGGGGGAATGGAAGAGATGATCCGGAAATTGTTAGAAGCTCAAGTTGTTCCATCAAATCCTAAGGAAAAAGGGAAATCTCTGGTGACAAACCCTAACCCTAATTTCCCAATTAGGGAATGAGTAAATCAGAGTGAAAATGGCATGCAAGGGCAATGGCCAAGAGAAGGGGGAGAAGGGTCTGGAGTGGGCGACCTTTGGGGAATGACTGGTGGTCAAGGGGGCCGGCCACACATGGGCTCGGTGGGCCTCCACAGCACACGTGAAGGGTGGCCGAATCAGATGGGGGGATTTCCGGAAGGGAACCGTGCCACGTGGGAGCAGGGAGGAAGAAGGGATGACTACGGCATGGGTTATGGTGAGCCAAGAGAACCACCATGGCGGGGGATCCAAAATCCTTACCCGGGGGAGAGGAGGGGAAGACCACCGGGGGAGGGATTCACTCAGGGGACATGGGGAGATGGAAGACCCTTCAACCGAGCCGACAATCGCATGAGAAAATTAAAGCTTCCTATTTTTGAAGGAGATGATGCTTATGGGTGGATCTACAGGGTGGAGCGCTACTTTGCAGTGAATGGCGTCACAGAAGAGGAAAAGTTGATGGCAGTTCCGATATGTTTGGAGGGAAAATCATTGGCCTGGTTTCAATGGCTTGAAGGGAGACAACATGTTAGGAGTTGGGAGGAGTTCAAAGACCTTTTACTTCATAGATTCCGGGTGTCTAGCGAGGATACATACTATGAGCAGTTTCTGGCTCTAGTGCAGGAGGGCACAGTGGCAGAGTATAAGGAGCACTTTGAGCTACTTTCAGGCAGATTGAGAGGGATTCCAGATGACCTTTTGGAGGGGAATTTCATGAATGGGTTGAAGCCTCACATCAGAGTAGCCATCAGAGTAGTTGATCCACATGGGTTAGTGAAGATAATGGAGACTGCACAGCTGGTAGAGGACAAGCTGAAGGTGGAGCCACCGAGGAGATCAGGGGTATCTTACCCCACTTACCGACCACCACTCATGACAGGAGGCCCAAAGGCGGCTACCATCCTTCCTCCTAGGGAGGTAGCCAAGGAGAAAACCACTATGGCAGTGAACCAAGGGGGGTTCAAAAGATTGACTGATTCAGAGCTGAAGGAAAAAAGGGCCAAGGGCCTTTGCTACCGATGTGATGAGAAGTTTACACCAGGACATAGGTGTAAGGAGAAGACACTACATGTGATCATAGTGGGGGATTCAGAGGAGGAGGAAGGAGACACAGGGGCAAATGAGGAGGAGGATGGAGAGGAGGAAGAGCACCATCATTTGGCTATGGTGGAGGTCTCACTCAACTCCATAGCCGGACTGACATCGCATTCCACCATGAAGCTGGAAGGGGAGATTGCAGGGTACAAGGTGATGGTTTTGATTGATAGTGGGGCCACCCACAACTTCATAGCTTGCAGATTGGTGGAGAGGGTGGGACTACCGGTGACCCAAGGGAGAGGGGTAGGAGTTATTTTGGGCACGGGGAAGGAGCACTGTAGCGGGCGGTGTAAGGGAGTGACCCTCACATTGCAAGGGGAGGAGACAGTGCAAGACTTTCTATTGTTGGACTTGGGAAGCACTGACGTGATACTCGGGATGCAGTGGCTCCAGTCCTTGGGTGAGATGAAGGTGAATTGGAAGAATTTATACATGGAGTATGGAAAGGGGAGCAGGAAAGTGACACTACAGGGAGACCCCAGTTTATGCAGAGCCAGAGTGGCCTTGAAGTCCATCTTCAAGACTTTGAGAGATGAGGGAGAGGGCTATTTGATAGAACTACAACAAGTGGGCAGGGAGGAAGAAAGAGAGCCAGAAGTCATACCTGAGGTGATCCAGGACCTTCTACAGCAGCACTCCTCCGTGTTTCAGATGCCCCAGGGGTTACCACCTGTCAGATCCGGGGAGCATGCTATTGTGTTGAAGACCGGGGTAGCACCCGTCAGCGTGAGACCCTACAGATATCCTCATGCTCAGAAGGAGGAGATTGAGAGGTTGGTAGCAGAGATGTTGGAGGCTCAGGTGATCCAGCCCAGTGTGAGCCCATTTTCCAGTCCTGCACTCTTAGTGAAGAAGAAATACGGTAGTTGGCGATTCTGTGTAGACTACCGGGCCCTCAATAAGGAAATTGTGTTGGACAAGTTCCCTATTCCTGTGGTAGATGAACTTTTGGATGAACTTGGAGGAGCCACCATCTTCTCCAAGGTGGACTTGAAGTCTGGTTATCACCAGATTAGGATGAGGACTGAAGACATTCAGAAGACGACTTTCCGGACACATGAGGGCCATTATGAGTTTCTGGTGATGCCGTTCGGGCTCACTAACGCTCCCTCAACTTTCCAAGCCCTGATGAATCAGGTCTTCCAGCCCTACTTGAGGAGGTTTGTTTTAGTCTTTTTTGATGATATATTGGTGTATAACAAATCTCTGCAGGACCATATCACCCATCTTGGGGTGGTACTCACGACCTTATTGGAGCATCAGCTATATGCCAACCAGAAGAAGTGTTCTTTCGCTCAGAAGGAGGTGGAGTATCTGGGACACATCATTTCAGAGAGTGGGGTGGCAGCTGACACCACCAAGATAGAGGCCATGGTGAATTGGCCTACACCAAAATCCCTTAAAGGACTAAGGGGATTTTTGGGACTTACGGGCTACTACAGGAGGTTCATCAAGGGCTATGGTTCCATAGCAGGTCCTTTGACTGATCAGTTAAAAAAGGACAATTTTTAGTGGGGAGAAAAGGCGGAGGAGGCCATGAAGACCCTGAAGAAAGCCATGACTAGTGCCCCGATTTTGGCACTTCCAGATTTCACCCAGTAGTTTGTGGTTGAGACTGACGCTTCAGGAGTGGGTTTGGGAGCGGTACTCATGCAGAATCATAGGCCGATTGCTTTCTTCAGTCGGATCTTATCAAATAGAGCAAGGTTAAAATCAGTTTATGAGCGGGAACTAATGGCCATTGTGTTGGCTATTCAAAAATGGCGGCCTTATCTATTGGGACAGCGATTTGTAGTTCGTGCTGATCAGCGGAGTCTGAAGTACTTACTGGAGCAGAGATTAGTGGCAGAAGAACATCAGAGGTGGTTAGCCAAACTCTTGGGGTATGAATTTGAGATTCAGTATAAGCCAGGGGTTCAAAACAAGGCGGCGGATGCTCTTTCCCGCGTGGAGTGCTCACAACTGATGGCACTATCTGTACCACAATTGGTAGACTGGTGTGAATTGGTGAAGGAAAATCAACATGCAGAGGAGCTAGAGAGAATTCGGGCGGTTATCCAGAAGGGAGGAGGGTTCAAAGGGTATCACCTGGAGAACTCTCTTTTGTTATACAAGGGGAGATTGGTACTACACCGTGACTCAGCATTTGTTCCCATTCTTCTACGGGAGTACCACGATAGCCGTGTTGGTGGACATTCAGGGGTGGAGAAGACTTATCGGAGGGTGAAAGCCGATTTTTTTTGGAAAGGGTTAAGAGGTGATGTCGAAGACATGGTAAGCAAATGTGACATTTGCCAACGGAACAAGTATCAAGCTTGTACCCCTAGTGGGTTGCTGCAGCCCTTGGTTCTTCCAAACAAGATTTGGGAGGAAGTTACCATGGATTTCCTTGAGGGATTACCCAAGTCTGGTGGGTATACGGTCATAATGGTGGTAGTTGACCGGTTGAGCAAGTATAGCCATTTCATTCTACTACGGCACCCTTTTTCAGCTCATACTGTAGCATCTACTTTCATCAGAGAGGTGGTTAGATTGCATGGGGTCCCCACTTCTATTGTCTCAGATAGGGACAATGTATTCTTGAGCTCTTTTTGGAAGGAGATCTTTAAAATGCATGGTATATTCTTGAAGCGCAGTACAACATACCACCCACAGACAGACGGACAGTCAGAGGTGGTGAACCGGAGCGTGGAGACTTACTTGAGATGCTTCGTTGGGGAGCGGCCTAAGCAGTGGGTCAAATGGCTACCATGGGCAGAATACTGGTACAACACTTGTTACCATACCGCAACTCAGTTCACACCTTTCAGGATTCTTTATGGAAGGGATCCACTACCGTTGGTGAATTATCAGAAGGGGACGACCCCTGTATATCTAGTGGATCAATACTTGGAGGAGAGGGATAAGGTGTTGGGAGAATTGAGGGAACACCTATTGAGAGCCCAACAGATCATGAAGACCAAAGCGGATGCTCACCGCAAGGATGTGACATTTGAGGTGGGAGAGATGATATACCTGAAGCTACGGCCTTACCGACAGAAGACTTTAGCTAGCAAAAGAAGTGAAAAGCTCTCTCCTCGATACTACGGGCCTTTCGAGATCGAAAAGAAAGTTGGGATGGTGACCTACCGTCTCAAGTTGCCTCCTCATTCCTCCATCCACCCTGTATTCCATGCATCACTATTGAAGAAGAGCATATGGGATCATACCGTGACCACTCCTACTATACCCCGAGGCCTCACCGAGGATATGCATCTCTTACTAGAGCCACTACAGGTGAAGGAAGTGAGGAAGAATGATCAAGGCAAAAGGGAGGTTCTCATCGATTGGAAGGACTTACCGACACACGAGGCTACTTGGGAGATATACGAAGCCATGCAGGCGCAATTTCCAGATTTCAACCTTGAAGACAAGGTTGATCTTCTGGAGGGCGGTATTGATGGACCGGTTCACCCGGTCCATCCTAGACCCGTTCGGGTCTATAGGAGGCGGGCTGACCGGCTGGACAAAAAGGGGCCCACCCACTTAAGTGGGGGTAATTTTGGGATGTGAGGGACTTTTGGATTGTATGAAGGGGGCCATTAGGGTTTAGTTGGAGGCATTATGAAAAGTGTATTCTCTTTATAGTTTTCTTCTTCTAGTTTCCTTCTTTTTCTTTTCTAGGGTTTTCTTGTGGGAGATCTTGTCCTTCTCGAAGTGGACAAACTTATCTTGTTTTCTCTTGGATTTCTAATGCAAAGGTTCTTATTTTTCATCCCAACAATCTTGTGATTATTTCTCTTTGGTTTTGGTGGAGAACTTCCTCTCTTTTGGGGAAAATTAGGGCAAAATCGAAATTGTGAAACCCTAGGGCGTATCAGTATCTTAAGCATTTTGCTTATTAGTCTTCTCATATAAATCCTCTATCCTTACAAGATCTTGGTATTGTCTTATTGTCTAGTTTTATATCTAAAATTCATTATCCTCATCATTTATATGCTAATGGTTGGAAGTGTTGAGGCTACATGTACCAAGGTTTTAGACTTTTTGATCTCTCTAGTCTTGAATTAGCCAATAATATCTGTGGCTAGAGAATGAAGCGGGAAGAAAACTGGTCAGCTTGCTCTCAATATTTTGCAAGCACTCCGCTTACCAAAGTTCTCACATAAATATTTTATCCTTAAATTTTTTTGGTGAATATCTAATATCAATATTGTATCTAACCTCATCACTTAAACTTGTGGTTTTTAGGTTTGAGGCTGCATGAAAATATTTTATTATGGGTATATAACTGAATACCATAAGTAGTTCTAGAGAGTAGAGTGTTTAAACAAAGTATTTCACTCATTGTGGGATTATGATAGGCATTAGTATTAAATTTGCGTGTTTCTACTAGTTATTTTTTTTAGCTTTGAAAGTATTTTATTTTGATAATGTGATATGATCTTTTTTCGAATAATTCACCTGTAAAATAATGCATGAATTCTTTAGAAGGTAAAAGTATAGAATAGTAAAATAAAGAGTAAGTCGGTACATATGTCGTGCTAATTTAGTGGTGTCAAATTGATATTTATCTATCTATATTATTGGAAGATAAATTTATATCTATTAGTGGATGAGAATTCTCTTGTGAATAATCCTGTGTGATTTCATAAACTTGTTTTTATTCCAAAATGATAATTTCTACTATAGGTGATAAAAAGCATATGTGGGCTGTGACATATTGCTAGATGTATTGCTTAAAGTTGATGGCTCTAATCTTGTGGTTTATAAGTTTTGTTTTAGCATGATAAAAAAAATTAATAAAATTCTGTTTATGGGCTTTCAATTTACTTATTAGGCAATCAGCATACCAAACTTCGAGAATTCACAGATTATATATCTTAATTTGCTTTTATTTTCCAGTTTGAGATGGGTGCTCAAAAAGAATTTATGGGTGTTAACCACTTTAGAATGTATTTCTTGCAAATCAGTTGATGCTGGTTTTTCTCATTAATATTGTTAATGGTTTGCATGCCCATCAATCTATCGTGCTTTACGAGTGCTTTTTTGTCTTTAAGAATTGTAGCTTTTTGGCTGTGGTGTGGCATAATTAATTATGTTTCTAATATGACTTAATTATAAAAGGTCATGCAGATATCACTTGAGAGATTCCATTGTTTTAGAATTTTAATTTATTTCTTTTAACTTGTGTTAGACAAAATGGAAAGAATATTATTGGACCAACTTTTATGATTTTTTTAGGTGATTTGCTTTTGAGCTTTCTAAACCAGTACATTTTCCCTTTTAGGGTTCTTGAGGGCTATATGAAAAGAAATAGTGTGGTGTCAACCACTTTTCAATGGCCTTCTTACATATCAGTAGTTATTTTTTTGTTTTGTTAATAATCTGAGCAACAATGATGAAATCATCCGGCCATTTTGCTATACCACACTTCAAATTGTGTCATTCTGTACTCACACGCTCATTTCAAAACATCAGACCTTTAGTTAGCATTTTTTTCGATATAACTAGTTTGCTGTAAGTAAATATGTTGCAGATTTAATTGAATTAAGAACAAGGCCATCTATTTTTCACTTGGGGTTTAAGTTTTTTTTTTAAATTTAATTTCAGTTATATTTATGACAATATGCAGGATATTCTACATCATTTTGAGTAGTGATTGAGCTTGTGCACTTTTGATCACCTTGTCTTATATTTTATGAAGGCATTCGACTGTTTACCCTTCCATAATTCTTGTCATCTTTTACATTCATGAGATATTGATTTATAGGCGTTCTAACACCTTTATTGGAGATTTGCAACCTAGGAGAAGAATAATTTATGCCATTGGGCCAACTACCGTATTAGGAGGCACTATTAACTCTTGTCATCAGATTATTATTGTGTGAAATGCTTTGACATGATCGCTTTATTTTTATAAGCACAAGTTTCTTTTCTTATTCATTTAGATAATTTGTTATATGGTGCAAAATTTTATGAAAGCCATAGAAATGTTCTTTCGTTCTTATTGCACCTTAACCTATTGTATCACAATAGTTAGATTTCAATTAAGGGGCTGTTTGGTTGCCTGAATTATGAGGGTAAAGTAAAACAAATACGTGTCTTTACTAAATTCTCCTGTTTGATTAATTTTGAGCGGAGCAAAACAAAAACCTCAAATGTATTAGGCGTGTATTTTGAGAGGCAGATCCTGCGACTTCCAAAACCGCTCAAAATGAGCGGGTTTGAAATTCTTCGCCTCGTGCCATCCCGCGAAGAGCGAAGTCGAACAACCAAGAGGGAGCCGAAGTCGAACATCAACGAAGGAAAGGAAGGAGCGACAGACCGTCGCTCTCGCGCGGATGAACGAAGTCGAATGACGACAAGGGAGCCGAGAAGCGACGGTGCAATCTATGCACCCCCTGCGAATCCCCGCCCATTGGGGGAGCTTTCGTCGCCGACGATATAAGAACAAAAAAAATGGAGATAGTGGATATACCGCTTCGTCGAAGGTGGAAGCGGCAGCGCTGGGGCCAGAAGAAGAGGCTTCCGGTGATGAAGAGGCGGAGGCGGAGGCGGCGGCGGAACTGTGAGATGGTGCCGAAGAATCTGTTTTTTTCTTCATCTCCTTCTTTCCCTTCTTTCTTGGAGCAGGGGCCGGCACATCAGCAGGCTGCAGCGGGGATATAGTCGGTGCCGGAGTAGCGGCGAAAGGCGCGGTGGTTGAAGGCGGTAATGCCGGTGCCGGAGCTGGTGGAGAGTTTATCAGAACGGGGGATGGAGGCGAGCAAGATAGTTTCGGCGTCGCGGCGGGGGCATTAACAGGGGACAGGGAAGGCACAGGCGCAGTGGTCTTCTTAGAGGCAGGGGAAGGAGCAGGGGAGGATACTGAGATCGCCGGAGCCAGGGCTGGGGGGGAGGCGGTGGCGGCGGGGAGGGCGCAAGGACGGCTTTTTTTGGGGCGGCGGGTGTGGGGGCCGGCGTTTGCACTAGTTTGTATTAAAAAGTTGTGTTTGGGCTGCTCTTGTCAGGGCGGCGGCCGGCGGTCTTCTTAGAGACGAGTTAGGCGCAGTGGCCTTCTTAGAGACGAGTTATGTGCACATACTAATTATATGATATTAATCAGTAATATAATATTGTTAACTTAATTATCTATTTATCAAATAGACATGCATAAAGTCAGCATGATGTATATTTGCATAACTTAATTTATTATATTTAATTATTTAAACATTGGTTTTTAATTGCTTTTAAAAAAAATAAGTTTTAATTTTGGGACATCTTTGTAACTACTTTCTAAAAAAGCTTTTTAATACAAAAATTATAATTTTTATACTAAAAAATTATTATAAAAAATAATAAAAAGTAGTCCTAAACAAAGTTTTAGTAATAGTAAATTATATTTTAAAAGTTACTTTTATCATAGTAGTTTTATAGTCATCTTTATTAAAGTTATAGCTGCCTCAAACAGAAAAGAAATTTTTTTAGAAAGTTTTGATGAAAATACTAACAGATGATTGCATGAATATCCATGGTTTTTATCAAATTATTAAAAAAAAATAACTTTTACTTTACTTTGGATCTTCCTAACCAAACAAGGAAACAGTTCTCCTGTGTTTATTTTGCAGACAACCAAACAATCTCAACGTATTCGGAATACAATACATTTACTTTACACTGCATTTACTTTTCAGTCAACCAAACAGCCCCTAAGTGTAAGCCTTCTCCAGTCTTGAAATTTGCACTTGAACATTATACTTCAATGTTGAATCTTTTCTATTTTCCATTGAACCCTTCAAAATCTCTTATAATATGTAAATAAACATAAACTTTAAATCTTATTCAAGTTTGTGAAAACCCATTAAAATATTGTATAGGAAATGTAAATGATCAAGTATAATGAAATTATTTAATAAACAAAGAAATAAGAGTACAGAAGACAAAAAAAAAAGGAGTTGGCCTATCAGTTTTAAGAATAGCTATAGTGGAGTAGCAGTGGGGTCAGAGTAACAGTGGGGGTACAAGTTCTTGTGGCATGCGATGCTGCGTGCCCATGAGATATAACTCGTATAAGGCTCCCGGTTTAGTACAGGAAATATAAATGATCGAGTAAAATAAAATTAATTAATAAACAAAAATAATAGTAGAGATTAGAGAAGACCAAAAAAAAATGGAGAAGTGGGTGTCAGTGTTAAGAGTAGCAATAATGGAGTAGCCATAGCATTAAGGCAACATTTGGTTTGAGGTGCAAGTTCTTGTGGCATGCAGACGTGCATGCCCATAAGGTAGAAGGCTCTCAGTTTAGTTCTTGGGTTTTTTAAAGAAATATGTTTAGGCTTTAAATAACCTTTGGGTTTATAAATTAATTCAACATTTTTGACTTATAAATAAAAAAGTTTAGAAGAACCTAACATTTTCTAAATAGTTTGGAGGCATGCCTCACTCCGACTAAGGCGTACACCCTAGTTTGTTTGTATACATGAGGCATATGCCTCATAGCATTCTATGTACCTCCGACAGAGGCATGCCTCGAATTGGACAAATTTAAACCATAATTTGGACAACAAAAGATTTGCTAAAACATTAAGATCGATCACAACGTCTATCTAACAATATCTCAAGTGTGTAATGATCAAAATAAGTCAAATATCAATAATGGCTTTGGAGATAGGGGTGTGCACTATTTGGATAAAACCTACAAAATAAATTGAATTGATTTTGTTTGATCAGTTTGGTTCTAGAGTTAAATTACTTTTGTAGTTGTTGATTTTAGTTTTTGCCTTTGTTTTTTTGAACAAACTAAAAATTATATTATATTATATTTTTCATTTTTATTTTGCTGTTGACCCAATTTATTAAGTTATCGATGAACCAAAATGTTGCCTCTTAATTTTTATTTGTTTCCATGTTGACTAGACATAATGGAATCTCAACCAAGCAAATTGGATTTGGCCATTTAATTCAAGATATATGTTAAACTAAATAAGGAAAAGTTTGCTTTGGTTTTAAAAATTGTTTGGTTTGTTTAATTTTTTAGATTTTATAATCAAAATTGATTTGTTCACCAAACCAACCAAAACAATTGAATGCACGCTCTTATTAGGAGTGCTATGTTTGAACCAATCACATTCAAAATCGAAGTGGCTGGCCCTCCAAATTTCAAGGTTCAATTCATGGTTCAATTTCACATTTCAAGGCTTCTTCCGTAAATTTTACACATGGATAACATATCCATATTTTGTGGAATGTTTTTGACCCATTCTTCTAAAGAGGCTGACGACTCTGTTGAATTGCATTTGAACCTATCTTCATGGGATTATTTGGATGTTGATGTACTTATATATTGGACTTGATTAATGCATTTAGTTTAGCTTGGTTTTATTTGCAGTTGAGCTTCTTCCTTGTTTGGGATGGCTTTGTAGCCTACCAATAGCAAATATTATGAGTACTTTTTTATCTATGATATGATGAAAACAGTTTTGTTGGTTGATGATTTTAGTTGTAATTTATCATTGGAAAATTTTACAATTTTTTTTAAGAATTGTTGATAAACTAAGCATGTATTTTAAGAATTATTGAGGGATATGTTTTGCAGATGGATTTGCTTATAATATATTAATTAAAACAAAAATAAAATATTTTTATAAACTGGCCAGTTCTTTCCAACCCGGACCGGTTCAACGGTTCACTGGTTGAACCGCAGGTTCAATCTGGTTTGATCCGGTTCGATGCAGAGCCGATTCTGAAGCTTGATCGGACCGGCTACCAGACCGGTTCATGGTTGAACCGGTTGAACCGGCTGGTCCGGTCTGGTTTTCAAAACAATGGATACACCTGTGAATAATGATGTTAAGAGCAAGCCAATTCAACAGGTCATTGTAGAAAAGAATAATGGTGGAGACGAATGCACGGTAAATGTTAATGCCATGATTCCTGCATTTGAATGTGTTCATGATGGCTGAGATGTTACTGAACTCATGGTGAAAAACAAGTTTTGTCTGACGGTCTACTTTAGATGTGTGGATGACAAGAGATGGAGAGCTTTAGTCGATCAAGTTAAATCGGGTTTAAAATAGTACCCAAAGCTACGGCTATCTCCAGGAAGAAAGGTGCTAGAGATTCGCTCCATTATTAAATGGGATAAAGGGAGGGCCATGGAGTTCCTGTTAAAGTCTCTTTGATTAGTAGATTGCAAGGACGGGTTGCCTATTTATATTGGTGACGATCTAACAGATGAAGATGCTTTCTCAATCACAAGTACTCCATCTGCTTATGCTACTCCTGAGAGTTTGAGGATTGGTAGGCAAGTTGATACCAGATGGACCTATCCATACCGGTTTAGCCAACCAAACCCGCCTCCCTATGGCCAATCGGACATCTTTTCATGAGCTTGAAGTTCCTCCTACCCTGGTAGAATGACGCCAGAGTTGAGCCATTAATTGTATTAACTTCATGATAGTTTAATCCATTTGATAGTTTATATGACTACATAGGATTTGTGTGTAGCCTAGTAGGTTCCTATGGTTTGTCTATAAATACATAGTCATTAAGTGTAGTGAGGTAGATTTTAGAGAATAAAGAAAATGAAGGCTTTTGCCTTGTTGTTTTGGATTCCTGTATCCTGAGAGTGATCTTAGGTGGTGGATTCATTCTCCAAGTTCTTGGAGACTTGCTCGGCCTCGGTCGCCGGATTGTCGACGTAGATTTTTCGAGCCCCCTCTGGTCCGGTGTCAATTTCTCTCTTTATCTCTCATTTGTTAATGTCCTCGCTATGAACGTCTTTAACTTCGTTGGTGAGGTGGATTAAAAGCAATTGTATGCATTGGCTCTAACATGCAGCAAAATTCGCCGACCGCCGGCTTTTATTTTTGTTGGTTTCTGGATGGTTGCTAGCACTTATCTTCAGTTCATGTACTTGTGGAGCTAATTTTAATATCATGGCTTCCTAGATCAGTTGCCTGATGAACCTTGGCTTGGCAAAGGGCTTCCCTCTTTGTTTTCTTTCTTCCCCTTGAGAAATTTCACCCTCATCTACAAATCGGATTATGTGGGTATGCACGACCAGAACTCGTTGCTTCTCCTATTGAGCTTTAGTTGGGTTGTCTTTTTTAATCTAGTAAAGTTTTGCTTAGATATTTATAATATCATTTCATAAAAGCATTAACGGTTATTATATGTAATCATTATTGCGAACTCAGAATATTCAAAATTTATATGATCTTTCTTAGAACTAGGATATTGTTTTTTGTTATCCTTTGTTTTACAATTACTATTTTTTCACCTCTTTATTTATTGGTTTTTCTATCATTTTAAACACACAGTAAGATGTTAACTTCTAATTATTATAAAAGTAATGAATGTAGTTATAATATTTATTTTGGGTTGTGTTGGAGTGGAGTTTTATCGCCATAATTGAAGATATGATTTTGTTCATTTTGTTACTATTTTATGCTAAGGAAAGTTCTAGTAGGAATCCAAATTCTGCTCATATGCTCCCTTTTTAGTCGAGGCCTCTCCTATACGTTGTCGATGTTTGTGCCAATATTTAGTAATCAAGCTAATTATCTCACTTGATGTTTCTTATTATTAATTTTAGCTTGTGGGGGTGGATAATATAACTTTTAAAAAAGGGTGAAATCTAGTGTATTTAGCTCCAATGTAGGATTGGGGTGGGGGTTAGTGCATACAATCTTACTGTTGTATTTGCATGGTGATTATTTTTGTGACTGAAACCTCTGACATCTCAGATTCAATGGATAAAACTTTAACTATTTATCCAATCCCTACACTCCGCGCTCGTCTCGGTAGGAATATTACTTATGTCATATATTGTATCTAAAATCTTTATTTTCAGCATTTATGTTAGTGTTTTGTTGGTTAGAGGCTACATGTTCCAAGGTTAGAGATTTTGATCTCTTTAACCTTAAATTAAGCGATACTGGCTATAGCTTTAAAAAGATGCTGGCAGCAAATTGGTCAAGTTGCTCTTCAATATATCTCAAGCATTTTGCTTATGAAACTTCTTACTTAAATGCTCTATCTTTGATATGCTTTACTCTGATTTTCTTCTTATATCATATTATGCATGTAAAATTCATCATCCTTATCTTTTTTTGTTAGTTTTCTGAGGCTACCTGTACCAAGATTAGAGATTTTGGTCTCTCTAGTCTTGAATTAGCCAATGCTGGCTGTAGCTAGAGAAAGAAGCGGGAAGCTAACTGGTCGGCATGCTCTTCAATATCTCACAGGCATTCCGCTTACCAAACTTCTCACATAAATTTTCTATTCGTGATTTGCCTTGGTCTGAATATCATCTTAAACGGTTAAATTTTTTTTTTTTTTTTTTTCATTTTGAAAAGTTATATAACTGAATACCAAAAATATTGATGATTTAAGTTCTAAAGAGGAGATAAGTCATGAAAAAAATGATTTTATAAAGATTATCTATGATGAAAAATGGGTGTTTTTAAAAGTAGTTTAGACTAAATATACAAAATTTTAACTCATTGTAGGCTTATGACAGGAATTAGAATCAAATTTGTGTATTTTTATTAGAATATTTTCTTCATAGTTGCAGTTTTTTTTTTAAATCATAAAATTCAATGGTTAAAATCTTTTGTGAACAATTCAATAGTAAAGCAATGCATGAATTCCTTGGAAGATAAATGCTTAGAATTAATAAAATAATGAGTATGTATATATTTTTTATTGCTGTTTAGTGAACGTGAAAGTGATATATATTAATTAATATTATTGTAAGATTAAGGATCCGTCTGTTTGAACTTTTGCACAACTTTACTTTTTGTGCTTGCTCAGACCATTGCCGCACTTCACTCACCTATAGCTTTTTTGCCACTTTTCAAGAAATTTCTGTTGTGAGAAGCAACTTTTTTTAACCAAATCTGTTAGAATATGCTGTAATGTAGATGTTGTCTAACTTTTTTGAAGGGAAAAAAATCATAATACCTGTAATAACTTGCAGAAAATTTACTTTCACCAAAAATGATGGGGTATCAGCGGCTTTTGCATGCACTACTCATATCAATTGTTGTTTACCTTATTTTGTCATTAGTCATATAAACGACTATGAAATCATCCAAACAAGCTGTTATGTAGCAGAACATTGGGCCCTATTGTAGCATCTTCTAGTAGTTAGGTATATTTTATCTTTTTCAATTATAAATAGTTTGCTGCAAGTATTTATTTGTAGATGTATTTGAAATAACAGGGTCTTCTGCTTTTCATATGAGGATATTCAATTTTTAATTATGCATATGGTATCCAGTAAACTATCATGCATGGATGAAATATGCAGTGTTTGTTGATTTTTTAAGTAGTTGCAAGTCACCTTAATTGGTAAATCAGGAGTTTCTTAGTGATTCAGTACTGTGGCCCTGTTCAAATTTATCTGGCATTTCTATTAGTGGTTTGCAAGCTTGATGTTATGAGATTTCATGTATCAAGGTTAGAGATTTTGGACTTTCTAAGCTTTGACTAGCCAATACTAGTACTATTAGAGAAAAATGAATGAAACAAATTGCTTAGCAAATTGTTAGGCCTGAACTTCTCAACTGTGTATTTTGATTCATTGGAATATGGAGCACAAGAAGCTTTTGAGGGGGAGTAAATCTGTGCATTATGATGAATGAAGAGCAATTTAATAGTATTTTAAATTCAGAAGACAAACTTGTCAATTCACTCATCATCCCTTATAATTTCTCTCATAATCTCTTATTGTTTGTGTCCTCAACCTCAACATCTTTGACTTTGTGGCGACGGCGTCGCATGACAATTTGTCCACTTTCAGCTTCCATTTTGTGCTGTTTTCGCAATAGTTGCAGTCTCCTTTCATCAGTTCATTTACTTATCAGCTAATTTTGATGCTCCAAGTGTTTAGCTGCTTAGCCCGGCAATATTTAGACTTCATTTGGAACGGTTTTTTTATTGCATTTTAAAGTAAGCTTTAAAAAGTTGTAAGAAAACAATCTCAAATGAAGCCTTAGCCTCGGCAAAAGTGTTCCCCTTATGGTTATCCTTTCTTTCCCTTGACCTCTTTTGTGCTTACATCTACAAATATAGTTACTGCTTTGTATGATTGATGCTACATGTACCAAGGTTAGAGAGTTTGATTTCTCTAGTCTTGAATTAGACAATACTGGTTATAGTTAGAGAAAGAAGAGGGAAGCAAACTGTGGTCCAATTGCTATTGAACCTCTCTCAATAACTCTGCTTACAATACTACTTTTATTTTGATAATCAAAATAAATTTGTCATTCAAAAATATTGAATAAATTAAGACAATTTTTATAAATGAAATTATCTTTTTAAAACATAACATATAAAATTAAAGTATATATACAAATATGTAATAAATAAAAAAAATTATGAAACCTTCATTCAAATTATTTCTTATTCAGCTTGCATATAAAATTATTTAACTTTTCTTTTTTAAATCCTATGAACTTTTTTTTTATCTACTCAAATCAAGAAAGTGTGGGCTCCGAAAATTCGGCCCCAACCTTCCCGTCGCGCGATTTCTTTTTAATTCGGCGAGCTAGTTTTAACGGATTAAGTTCCGGGGTAAATTTTGGAAGGCAGATGGATTTGTAGATAAAACACTACCCAGAGATTTTCTCCTCATTTTGCGAGGATTTTATGATCTGAGTTCTGGTTTCCTATAGGCGCAAGCCCCTATAGTTAATTACCCCTCCCGATAACGAGAGAGAACTTTCGATTAAGGCTAGTCGTCAATCAGATACGTATAGAATACGTGCATCTGGCATATAGTAGCAGCATGAGTTTGGGTTTTTGAGAACTGGATTTAGATTTGGGAATCTGGAGAGTTTGATATTTAAAATAGACATTTCACCATCTTGCACTTAAAGCGAATGGTGGGGGAATGAATGATGGCCTCGATCAAGATCCCATGGTTTCGTTGTCCCGGGCCATCGTGGTCCCTGGTCTACTTAGTCAGAGGAGGTAGTCGACCCAACCTGACAGAAGGATCCTTGTTGGCAGCCATGGGTTGCTTCGTCCAAGGGGACCTTGTAGACCGGGGTTGAATGTTTGTCTAAGGGGACAAATTTGAATCCACATTAGCTGACAGAGGGCTTTGTGCCCTATCAATCATATCCTATTGATTCATATCTCAAGGATTTGATGCCAATAAGGAGTGTATTGGCTCTGGCCATAACCGGTATATCGTGGTGCCATTTGGCGGCAAAACCATTCGGTTCAGAGGGCCTCGGGTCGTCGTAACCGTTTATCCTGCGGTGCCGTTTGGCGGTTAATCGCCGGTTAGAGGACATGTATCACGTCCTTACTGACAGGAGATTGTTTTGAGAATGGATCCTAATGATATTTTCGACTAGGCATTTTGCTCTTTGTGAGCTGAAGTAAATTTTGATTTGTCCACCCCGGCAAACGGTTGCGGAGGGTGGATGGATTTTGCTTTAAGAGTTGATGGTAAATTTCAAATTTTAAATATTTTTTTTGGATTTGTAGAGTTTTGGGTTTTTGAAATATTTTGTGAACCCCTCCGGTTGAGATCTGCATTCAACACGGCCATCATCGGGGTGTTTGGGGGTCATTTCCATTTGTTGATTGAACCTTGTCGACCCTATCAACTTAATGATAGGGGATCGGGTTTCTCGTAGGCTTTATGCCTTTGTTAATGAATTTTCTTTGTTGAAAGGCCTTGAAAGCCGAATATGAATATATAAGATAAATATTCTGGTCAACTTTCGCTCGTTGCTCGTGGTGGAAGAAGCGGTGGGTTTGAAGCTGTCATCAGTAAGATGCCCTTCGTATCCGTTAGCCGAGAACAGTTGAAAGATCTGTAGTCGCCAAATGGAGTAGTTGTCACTAGTGAGTTGGTTGGAGATGATGAGCTTGAGGTTGTTCATTAAGAACTTGAGAGAAGGGGGAATAACAATCTCGGACATCGCTGGAGGGATTACAGTAGTAGGAGGCGACTTTTTCGTCGAGGACTGAGTTGGTGACAAGTAGGTCATGATTTTTCAGAGGAAGCGACTTCCTGTTGAATCTCTGATACCATGAGAGAACCTGCAAAACAGTTAGAAGGAACAAGGAGGAAGATAGCAGAGAGAGCTGTGTAGGGAGAAATGCATTTCCAATATCATGAAAGGAAGCCTATGGTCATGGTACATTGCTTGTGTATATATAGGAGGATTGCACCCATGTGCACATGATACCTTTACCATATGATGGCTTGGCCGTTATGTGCAAGTGATAACAGAGAGGTGGAAAACAATAATGATTTTAATGTGGTATGCTATACCGCAGTGCATATAAGTCCTAACAGAAACAAGGTTGAGAAGCTCTTGCTCGGCCCAGATCAGAGAGGGGATGGGAGCCAACAACTTACAGTAGGGCAGGAGGTCGAGTAAAGGCTAGGTGGAATGGGTAGTCGCGGCTAACTGTGGAATGTGATCGATAGAGGGAGATCAGGGCTTGAGGTCGTTCGTTTGGGCCGGATCGGAAAACAACGGAGGTCGAGGAGATGGGATGGACCTTTAGCTCTTCAATACGTCTGGTTAGGAGAAGGGGGAGGGAGCGGGCGGAGAATTCGAGAGTTAGAAACAGGGGCTGGGTCTGCGAATAATCCTGTAGAAAGCTTTGTCAAGTAATGTTGTTGAAGCTCAGTTTCACTCTCATCGAGTTCTTACAAGTGCAAATTTGGAGAAATACCTGAACGACTCCGATGTACCAGAGGATTGAGCGTCATGCTACAACGAGGAAGAAATGGTCGCGGAAGTTTGTCAGGATGAGGAAGATTGGGCATATAACTGTAAGGGTATTGACATATTTCTTATACTTTCGAACAGCGGGAAGCAGGCGAAAGCAGGGATGTTCTTTTCGACGGGAAAAGCAACCGCATGACATAAAAATTTAAAAAACGGAGCACCACCGCTTGTCCCCAAAGGACCTCTCGGTTACGTTCGGTGACGCACAACAGGGAAAAATCCGTCTCAAACGAGACCTCAAAGATGTTTTTGTGCTAAAAAAAAGCCGTAAAAAATAATAATACAAAAATTATCCCAAACCAATCCTTAATATTTTTTTTCTTTGCAATTAGTCATTTTATACTAGTTGCTTTTTCACCACCCATGACCCACCCATGTTGCATTGTTGGTCATCCCTTTTACTCTTCCTTTCTCATTAAATCCTTGGTTTTTAATTTTATTTTGATGTTCTAATCTCAAATAAATGGAAATCATCTTAACTCCATTGTTGTTGCTTGAATCCTGAATGTCATAGTTTCTCAATACATGGTTCATTACGAGATAAGAGTCGCCAAAGGCTTATATCCTTCTTATTCCAATCCTTGGAACAAGGTCATTCGAAGAGCTTTATACTTAGCTCGATCATATAGTCTTAGGGTATTATTATTATTATTATTATTATTATTATTTAGCATATTAAGGGATTCAAGCACAAAAGAGTTAGAGTGGAAATTTTCTTCTGGCCTCCAACTTGATCTCAACATAGTTTGCTTATTGCTTTCTAAATTAAATTTTTAGGAGAAAATTTTTTTGAGCTATAAATTTTTTAATTAAAAATTATTTTAAAAATAATTAAAAAAAATGTTATAAAGGAAACCTTAAATAAAATCTACTTATGGGTTATTTGGTATCTTATTTAGTCTCAGATTTACGCCGGATTTATGTTAAATTTCGCTAAACAGTTTCTAATGGCATCATAAATCCGAATGTCGTGTAAATCCCAGATTTATGGAGTAAATTCAGAGTTTAGTAAATCTCTTCGGTTGACAGATTAATAGACTCAAATTTTATCAGAAGAAGTGCCCGAAAGGGGAGAAATATCGTTACCTTTGCGGCAAACTTTTGTTGCAACTTCTAACCCGACAAGAACAACGTCTTTGAGGAGGCGGAGATGTTTCGATACTTGCAAAACTCAACTTCAGCGTGAATAATTAATACTATTGGGGCTTCTTGTAAGAGATCAGATGCTCTTAAAAGTATTCAGCATGAGAAAGTACTTCTTCATCTTAAAAATGGAAATCTCATAAGTGACAAATGTTTGAATCAGGAGACAAATTTACAAAAATCTAATGATACTCGTTGGAGTTCGCATTTTCATTCTCTGATTAGTCTTATGCATATGTATGCTTCTGTGATCGTGGTGCTAGAGATTGTTAAGGAAGAAGGGGTTCATGATCAGCTATCAGTTGAAGCGGGTGTTCTGATTGATATAATGGAGTCTTTTGATTTTATCTTTACAATGCATTTGATGATTGATATATTGGGCATTACGAATGAGTTATCACAATCATTGCAAAGAAAAGATCAAGACATTGAAAATGCTATGAAATTGGTTCAAATTTCCAAACAACGACTGTAACTTCTAAGGGAGAATGGATGGAATGATTTACTAGATGAAGTGTCACGTTTTTGTGGTGTTTTTGAAGTTGTTGTTCCAAATATGAATGAAACATATAAAATTCGTCGTCGATCAGTAAGAGGAGGTGAAGATAAAACAAATCTACATCATTATCATGTTGATTTATTTTATATAGTAGTTGACATGCAACTTCAAGAGCTAAATAATCGCTTTTCTGAATCAAGTGCTGAGTTGCTTCTGTGTATGTCATGCTTAAGCCCAAGTGATTCTTTTCGTGCTTATGATGAGAAGAAATTGATATGTCTAGTAGAGTTATATCCAAGTGATTTTGCTACAATTGAGGTTATTGCTCTTAAAAATCAATTAGCAACGTACATTATCGATACGCGGACCAGTGAAGAGTTCTCCTCTCTAAGAAGCATTGCTGATCTTGCAAAGCAGATTGTTAAGTTCAAGAAGAATGATGTGTATTCTTTGGTTTACAAACTTATTACTTTATAATTAACCTTACCAGTTGCAACTAAGGATGTAAGTGAGCCAAGCTGGCTCGTGAGCCGGCTCGAACTCGACTCGTTAACGAGCTCGCGAGCCGAGCTTATCGAGCTTCGAGCTCGAGCCTACAATCGAGCTCGAATGATTAACGAGCTCGAGTTCAAGCTCAGCCTGACTTGACTCGAAAGCTTATCAAGCTACTCGATAGAATTATATATATTATATTTTTAATATTAATTATATATATAATAATACTCATCACATGCGTTGGTGCTTCTCAAACGAGCTCGATCTCGAGCTCGAGCTTTCGAGTCGAGCTCGAGCTTGATATTTTCTAAACGAGTTGAGCTCGAGCCCACTAATCGAGCTCGAGCTCGAGCTCGAGCTCATTAAGGACTAAGCGAGCCAGGCTTGATAAGGCAAATACTCGACTCGACTCGACTCGTTTACACCCCTAGTTGCAACTGCTACGGTGGAGAGAGCATTTTCAGCCATGAAAATTATCAAACATCGATTGCGTAGTAGGATGGGTGATGATTGACTCAATGATTGTCTTGTGCCTTACATTGAAAAAGATGTTTTTGATTTGATTCCCAATGAAGATGTTATCAAATATTGTCAAAAAATGCAAAATAGATTGATAAAATTGTAATTTTCAATTTTCCTATCATAATGGAATACATGATTTCACTTTGAATTATGTCATCTTTTTTTTTATATTAGGCTATTATACTAAGAATTTTTTTTTTTATATAAATTAATTTAACTCATATTTATAATTTGTTGGTTATTATATTTATTGGTACTATAATTGTTATTAAATTTGTTTAATACTTAAATGTTTAATTAATTAGGATTTAAATAAGCTAGTTTCTAATTTTATAACTGACACATAAATAACTAATATGATAATTAATTATAATTAAGCTAATTTCTAATTATATTAATTAATCTTAACCTTATTAAATGTAATTAAAATTAAAATTGATAAGAAATTATGTTGTCAAATAATTTCTCAAAATTTATCCGAATTTAACATATATATTATGCCAAATAGTTTTGAAATTTTACGCTCACCCTAATTTTTTTTTGAATCCAGCTTCACCGGGCAGTAGAGCGGCCGACTCAACACCCATCCTCTCTGCGGCCGAAAATCTGTTCAAATTACAGGAGAGATAGATCTCTCCTCCGGCATCGCCGGCTTGTTTTTAGAATGATGGCCGCCGCGTTTTCTTCTTCTGCTCCCCTTACCTCCTTCACAAAAAGCAAATCTCGCCCACCTTCCAGTAAAGCCCGCAGCAATCCAGCCTTCACTATCAATTTCATAAGGATTTCAAATAAAACTCATCTCAAATTTGCTACATCTCCAATGAAATCCATACCATCCATCAAGCCCAAAACCCCCAGTTTCACCGTCAAATCCCTTTTCACTGGCATCGTCGAGGAGATGGGCCAAATCCAGCACTTGGGTCCTAACCTCGAAGGCGGCTACGAACTTCGGATCGCAGCAAAAACAGTTCTTGGTGGCGTCCAACTAGGCGACAGCATCTCCGTAAACGGGACTTGTCTCACCGTCATGGCGTTTGATCCCGTAGCGTCCCATTTTTCCGTGGGTCTCTCGCCGGAAACTCTTCGGAAAACTTCCCTCGGTGAACTTGGCCCTGGGTCTCCTGTCAATCTGGAGCGGGCGCTGCAGCCTACCTCGAGGATGGGCGGACACTTCGTGCAGGGCCACGTTGATGGGACTGGTGAAATTGTGAAGTTTGAGCCGGAGGGGGATTCTATCTGGGTGAAGGTGAAGACTTCGCCGGAGCTGCTCCGCTATATTGTGCCGAAGGGGTTTATATCTGTAGACGGAACGAGCTTAACGGTAGTTCAAGTTTATGATGAGGATGACTGCTTTGATTTTATGCTGGTGGCTTACACACAGCAGAAGGTGGTCATTCCTACGAAAAAGGTGGGAGATAAGGTTAATTTGGAGGTGGACATACTCGGGAAGTATGTGGAGAAGCTACTAAGGAGCGGCATTGGATCTGGTGTTGCTTTTGATTCTTCCTGATTTTGAAAAGAAGAATTGATTTGAGGTTGTTAAATTTCCTATCAACTGCATTTTATACACATTTACTTTATCTATCATAATATTAGAAAGATTATGTTGAAATTGAAAAAAAAAGATTGTCAAATATTTCGATCATTGCGTGCTATTATTTATGTAATTTGAGGATTTTTTGCTGAGTTTAGGTTGTCCTTTATACAACAGTTTTAGCATAATTTGCAACTTAATTTTTCTTCTGAATGAACTACCAGTCCTAGTTGAAAGTTCATTAGTAAAGTTCAAAGTTCATATTGCCTCCAAGAATAACTAAATCTATATTTGCAAGATCTAAGTGGAAATCAATATGAGCTTTGAACTTTACTAAACCTCTAATATAAGTATTTAATTTTATACAAAGGGAAGAAAATGATATCACAATGGCATTTTAAGGTTCTCACTCTCTCCAACAAGATAGTAATGGCTATTAGTTGTGCTTTGGTCAGTTTCTATAAGGCTAATGGCTTTGGTGAACTCTAAAAAACTTTGACGTTGTCGATATACTCTAATGTAGCTCTAATTATCTTAAGCGACTATTGTATCTCTCATACTGGCTCTAATTATAAGTAATTAAAGGTATTTAAGAGGCTAGAATCCATATTAAATCCATCCAAAGTGGATTTTAAAATATAATTCAAATTAGTTGAAGTCCCCTCCTGCCGGTTCGGAAACGTTCCAATAAACATTTCTTAAACTCCCTCGAACTCTGTATGGGCCTCCTTATGTTTCTCCACTGGTACCAAGCCAACACATTCCCTTCCAAATATATGCCAACTTCCATCAATTTCTCCTCCTCATCAATCCATTGAAGGCGAAATATCTCTCTACCTTGTAAATCCACACATGTGCATCACCTCCTTAAAAAATGAGCACCTTCAACTTTTGAACCTTCAGATCTCCCCCATTTTCCTTGATTCCTCTATAATTTCCCTTTCCCCAAGTGTTTGGTCACCCCCAACTGTCTCAATCCTTCCTTCCACTCTTATACCCATATCCATCTTCACTTTCTCCTCTCCTTCCTTTAAAATTAGCACACCTCCTATCATAATCTTCCTATTTTCTTTCCAAATAAGAACCCCTTAGTTCATGCCCTCATACCTTCCATGTCTCTCCTCTATGATCTCAACATTTTTTTCACTCATACGAATTTCAAAATTCGTATGTCTTCCTACCGAGCCACTTTCCTCCTATGCTGTCGTTTTGTTTTGATTGTCCATTATCTTTTTCACCACCTCATGAAGATCTGAAACTTTGCCTTCCATGTAGGATATTCTATCATCCACCGTTGCTTTCATTTGACTCATCTCCCCCTCAGGGTGTTCTTCCAACGCATCAACTATCTTGGCCGCCATCGATACATGGATTTTTGTTTGACTCAAAAATTTGGATCTTGACCCCAAAAATAGCAAAACAACCCATCTTCGGACAAAAATCAGCCCCCAGATTTCACAAAAAAGCCCAAAAACAGTCCCAAAAACTGCTCTGATATCAATTTGATAGGAAACACTTGAAGATCTCAAGTGAAAACCTATCAATCTTGGAAAAACAGCGGGGAATATCCACAAAACTTTGAGTAAAACCCATAAAACATTAATTTTATTACAATAATCAAAGATAACATAAGGAAAATACTAAGATACAGTTGATCCTCAATTCAAGAGGAGTATTTATCTCTCCCAATCGCCGCTATAGCCCAAGACGCTAAGCATCAAAAACAACAAAATAAGCCACAATTTTTCGATGCCCTAACCATAATACAAACTACTACTTAAAGCAAATACAAAAATAACATAAAAGGCCTGAGCAACCCTCAAACAATTAGCTTTAGGTAGTGGACCCCCACCCCAAGGGGGCGGGATTTGGAGCTTGCGGACCAGCATGCTCCTATTGTATTGTGGACTAGTTCAGGGTGGACCGGTCCAAGCATATCACTTTCTTACTAATTTTTAAAATATTTGTGGTTATAAGTAGCTTTTTCAATCAGATTTGCTAGAGTATGCTTAATTTAAAAAAATCTACTTTAATTATATCAGTTGTACAATTACTCTTACTAGGAATTGTGTGTAGCCACTCAAACAAATTCTTAGTTATATTTATTAATGGATGTGGTTCTCTTGTGAATAATCCTTCATCACTTGAGAAAGGTGAGTTTATTCCTTTTGTTGATTTATGGTATAAGTGATAGAAAATCATGTATTAGGTGTGGTATAATGCTAGATGTGTTGTTTAAACTTTAAAGTTGATGGTTTTAATCTTGTGGTTTTTAAGTTTGAGATAGAAGAGAAAAATTGAAAAAAAAAAAACTTGTTTTCAAAATATTTTTTAGGCAGTAATTCACGCTTTCAATTTATTAGCTAGTTTTCCTTTATGATATTGAGATGGGTATGTAAAAGAAGTGGCGAGCGTTAATCACTTTTAACTGCCTTTCTCACAAATCAATTGCTGAAGGTGTTTGTTACTTATCAGCAGCAAGTACATCATCCAGGCAAGTTGTTTTGGTATTGTTAACAATTTGCGTCATTTGATGCCCATAAAACAATAATGCTTTTTTAGTGTTTCAGCTTTACGAATTAGCTTTGTTTGCTGTGGCATAATTAAACATGTTTCTAATTTAACCTACTTATAAATGGTTTTCCAACCTTGACCATATTCGATTGCTTTTAGAGTTTATTTTATTTCTTTTAACATGCGTAGAGCCAAATAAAAATAATATTGTTGGATCTATTTTCATAATTTTGTCTTGTAAGCTGTTTACAAGCTTTTGTAAATCTATTCATTTTATGCCTATATATTTTTTTTCTTGTTCATAGTTTGAGTGGGCCACATGAAAAGAGATGGTGGGGCTTTAACCACTTTTCAAAGGCCTTCTTACATATTAATTGTCTTTTTTTATTTTTTTCATAATTCTTAGCTACTATGATAAAAGAAGATAAAATTAAGTAGTGTAGAGATGAGGATGCTCAGGTGTATGAGTGGTTTTACACTTGGAGACAAAACAGAAAATGAGTATATACGTGAGAAGGTTAGAGTAGAGTGACATATAAGATTAGAGAAAGTCGTCTTTGATGGTTTGGTCACATAAAACATTGGCCTTTTGATAATTTTGTTAGGAGAGTAGATTTATTAGACTTGGTTTATGTTAGGTAGAGATAGACCTAAAAATACTTGGTTAGAAGTATTAGACATTTTTTTAATAGATTTAAATGAGAATTTGACTCTTCACAGGAAACAATGGAGAAAAATGATTCATGTGGCGGATTTCAAATAGTTGGATAAAGGCTTGATGTTGTTATTGTTTTTCAGCAACAATGATCAAATCATCCTACCAATTTGCTATATTACACAACGACTTGTTTTATTAATGTTAATGTGCAGCATATTGCTTTCAATATCCAAAATTCCATCATACATCAAGTAACATTCTTAGATTGAAGATTGAGGCTTCGTTTGGGACAACTTTCTTACCGCAAAAAAACTTTTGTACTAAAAATTTAGTTTTTTAAACATATGAAAAATTGTCTCAAAGAAAACCTCAATCTCCCTCTACTTTGTGAAGAAGCCTTCCATTCTTTTGACTTTTAATTTTTTGCAATAAAATCTTTTTTTGGTGTATGTACATTTAGGATTTATAGCTATCATTTTATAAGTCAAATATGCTTTAGCCCTAACATAAAATCTACTAAACTTATTTTCCATATTGACTGTGTTCATCTGATTGTTAATAACATTTATTTAAACAAAGAACACCTTCATTGCATTCTATATGTTGCAGCCGCACCAAATTTGTTTTATTATAATAATTGCCTAAGCAAAAAAAAAAAAAAAGTTGGATCTGCCTGCATTTGAGGTTTGCCATCTTCTCGTTGTTAGAAAGAAAATGATTTTGGCTCGAAGAAGGCCCCGCGAAAAGCATTTGCCCCTATGGCTCTTATATAACTCTTATTAGGCTTTGGACAAATGCGGTTACTTTTTGTTTTCTTATCTTTCTTTGGCCTTTAATCAGTCTATTCGTTGCTAAAACTGGGAACACGTTAGATAAATTATATGATTATATAATACTTGTTGTGAATTACAAGAAACTATTTCTTTTCAGAATATGAAACAGAAGAGAAAGGTCTATCAAAATGGGGTGCTGGAGCTTTGTAGTTCAAGTGGCAAGGTATGAAGTTCAATTCCTCCAATGGTTATCCAAGCTAAATTATCTTTGGTAATATCATTACTATATTATGGTTGAGAGTTTCTGGTACTATAACTTTTGTCACGACCCGACCCGGTGAGCTTGCGCAGGCGAGGCGGGAACAAAGGTCGGACAATAGGTTAAATTATCTAATCTCTAAATCTATGTCCATAATAATTTGAAAGAGCCTCTAAAACATCAAATTGAAAACACATAAACATAAACCTCAATAAATTCATAATTACCTTTCTTCTGGAGCTCCTCCCCTACGATAAACATTGCGGCCTCTTCTACTCATTATTAATTTAAGCTTACCTGAAAATGTTAACAACTAACATTAAGCTAAAGCTCAGTAAGTAATACACAATTCTAAACTACAATAATCAAGATAAACTGAACAATATGCTAAATGCCAATTTCATATGAACATAACATAAAAAAAATGATTTCATACAACATAACATTAAACATATCATATCATAAACCACATCTTTCATTTTCCTTTCCATATTCATATCATTATACATATCTTTCTCGTTTCATATATAATACAACCGTCACATGAGTCACCGTCTGTACCATAAAGGTATTCCTTTTCCATTTTTCTTTTCCATATCCTTTACCATTTTAACGTGCACGAGTACAGCATCCCCAGCTAGTACCATAAGGGGGTGAATTCCATCCTTTCAGCATACACATACAAGCATTCAAATAACATTCATATCGTATCATATCTTTTCATCTTATTGCATATAACATATAAACTTATAATATAATGCCATAAAATGTACATGTAATTATATGATAATTCATTTGGTGAGAGTTAAGAAGCATGATTGGGGCTATCAAATCATAAACATATGAGAAAACAAGAGATATTACTGTAATTAAAGAACTATGCATACTTACAGAAGTTTGGAATCTGATTTCCTCTTGCTAGTCCTTCTTCCTTCAAAGTCACCACGATTAATCACCTATAAGTATCAATTTCTCATTCTTAAAATCTATAAACTAAATCAAAATAGCATTCTCCTTCTCATATTAAATTATCCTAAGTTTTCTCTCCCTCACTCTCTCTTTCTCTCTCATTTAAAACAAAAAGGCAATTATACATATTTTAAAAATTCATAGTTTTGTCTAATTAATTAATATTAATCAAAATAACACTTTCTCCATAATCTAAATTAATTTAAAATAATTCTATTTTCGGATTTAAATTAAACTAAAATTATAAAAATTAGTATTTTATGAAAAATGTCAATCTTTCATCATTAGAACACTCCACAACCCTTAGGAACAAACTGTGTTAAGAGATTTTCTAAAAAGCAACATTTGGGAAAAACCCTAATTTTAGAAACCCTAAAAATCCTTAGAGAAAAGCACATTCTCAAGTATGAAATCGTTTCATAGATCTTCCCTCTTAATTCCTTAAAAAATTTCCATGATTGCACAAAACCCTAAATTCTTCATCTCAAAAATCTATGGAAAACATAAAGATTTCTAAGTTTAGAAATGCACCTTAATGTTCCTTAGGCTTTCTCCTACAAATCCCTTCCAAGAATCTCACTGGAGAAGTCGCTGGAGCCGCTGCCCGTCGCCTTGCGTGCGTCCGCCCTCCCTTCCGTGCGCCTTCTCTCGATTTCGGCCGCACGGATCGAATGAGGGACCGAATAAAATTCGGTCCCTTAAAGCTTTGGTGGTTTAGGGATTTTGCAATTGACCATTTTACCCTCACTTAAACTCTCCAAGCCTTAATAACCTCTAAGGGTACTATTGGTATTATGAAACTTATATGAATTTTAATTCCTAAATTAAACAAAATTAATTAAAAGTTTTATATATCAAATTTCTTAGAATTTTGCGTAAAATTTTATAAAATTATTCCCGTCGAAATTCGACAACAATGAATTTTTACTTAAAACTCGTCGCGGCGCTTTGAAAAGCGTGCGAGGTCTAAAACGGCATTTTCGGGTTTTCACAACTTTGACCTTAAAAGTCTATTATATGTAGTAAGCTATAAGTGACTGTAACAGGTTCTATGTTTTGCTTGTAAATATTGCCAGTTATTACACATTTCGCAGAGCATTGATTTTATTTGGAGGTAGCTTTTATAACGACTATTATATTGGAAAGTTAAGCTGTTTAATAACTCTGAATACTAGTTGTGGAATTGCTCATGAGGAACTGTCCCTAGATTCATGTCTGGAGTAATTATTGTATCCGTACACCGAACATATCCAAAGAACAATAAAAATGTACCACATCACTAGGCACTCGGTACCGACTACAGTACCGCTCGGTACCCTGTCTGAACACAATAATTTTTCTCATGTATGGGACCCTGCCTGCCTAGGCACTTCCTCTCTGTTGTTCACCTCATTGATTCATGAGGTCCCTTTTATCAGAGAAATTATTCTGTACGGACGCCGGGCCATCAAACTATCGTGCTTTAAGAGTGCTTTTTGTTTTTATGAATTATAGCTAGTTGGCTGTGGCATAATTAATTATGTTTCTAATATGACCTAATTATAAAAGGTCATGGAGTTATCACTTGGGAGATTCCATTGTTTTTAGACTTTTAGTTTATTTATTTTAACTTACTTTGGACGAAATGGAAAGAATATTGTTATACCGATTTTAATGATTTTTCTAGGTGATTTGCTTTTGAGTTTTCTAAACCAGTACCTTTTTCCTTTTAGGATTCTTGATAGCTACATGAAAAGAAATTGTGGTGTCAACCACTTTTCAATGGCCTTCTTAAATATCAGTTGTTTTTTTTTTTTTGTTAATAATCTGCGCAACAATGATGAAATCATCCGGCCAATTTGCTATACTACAAATTGTGTCATTCTGTCCCCACATGCTCATTTCAAAACATCAGACCTTTAGTTAGCAACTTAGCATTTTTTTCGATATAACTAGTTTGCTGAAAGTCATCAGCCTCTTTAGAAGGATGGGTCATAATTTGGATATGTAATCCATGTGTATAATTTATGGAAGAAGCCTTGAAATGTGAAATTGAACCATGAATTGAGCCTTGAAATTTGGAGGGCCAGCCACTTTGATTTTGAATGTGATTGGTTCAAACATAGCTCTCCAAATAAGAGTGTGCATTCAATTGATTTGGTTGGTTTGGTGAACAAATCAAATTTGATTATAAAATATAAAAAATCAAACAAACCAAACAGTTTTTAAAACCAAAGCGAACTTTTTTAACCTATCTTCATGGGATTTTTTGGATGTTGATGTACTTATATATTGGACTTGATTAATGCATTTAGTTTAGCTTGGTTTTATTTGCAGTTGAGGTCCTTCCTTGTTTGGGATGGCTTTGTGGCCTACCAATAGCTATTATTCTGAGTACTTTTTTATCTATGATATGATGAAAACAGTTTTGTTGGTAGATGATTTCAGTTGTAATTTATCATCGGAAAATTTTACAATTTTTTTAAGAATTGTTGATAAACTAAGCATGTATTTTAAGAATTATTGAGGGATATGTTTTGCAGATGGATTTGCTTATAATATATTAATATATCAACAAGTATATCCACCATTAATTAAATCTTACATTATTATAAAAATTATTGAATTTTTCTACTTGAATTCTGAGTGCAAAAAAGATTTTTGATTCATTGGAATTTAGAGCACAAGAAGTTTTTGAGGGGAAAAATATTTGATTTTTATGAATGGGGAACAATTTAATAATATTTTAATAGGGCTATATATGCAAATGTTTGAAAATTAAAATATGAAATCTATAAATATTCAGGCAACATCAGATTCAAGCATAAATTTAAAGAAAAAGAAGTTGATTGAGAAGGCATACTCATCAATTCAGTCACCATCATGCTTAATTTCTCACTTAATCTTTCATTTGTTTACGTCCTCACTATGAATGTCTTTAACTTCTTGGGTGAGGACCCTGAGGTGGAGCAGAAGGAATTGTATTCATTGATTATAACATGCATTGAAATTGAAGGCCGACTTTTATTTTTTTTGGTTTCTCAATGGGTGCTATCACTTATCTTCAGTTCATGTACTTATGGAGCTAACTTTTTAATACCATGGCTTCCTAGATCGGTTGCCTGATGAACCTTGGCTTGGCAAAGGGCTTCCCTCTTTGTTTTCTTTCTTCCCCTTGAGAAATTTTATCTCATCTACAAATCGGATTATGTTGGTATGCACCATTAGAACTCTTTGCTTCTCCTATTGAGCTTTAGTTGGGTTGTCTTTTTTAATCTAGCAAAGTTTTGCTAAGATATTTATAATATCATTTCATAAAAGCATTAACGGTTATTATATGTAATCATTATTGCGAACTCAAAATATTCAAAATTTATATGATCATTCTCAGAACTAGGATCTTGTCATTTGTTATCCTTGTTGTACAATTACTATGTTTTTCAACTCTTTATTTATTGATTTTTCTATATATATATATTTTTTAATTTTTCTATCATTTTAAATACATAGTAAGATGTTAACTTCTTATTAGAAATAATGCATAATTATTATTAAAAGTAATTAATGTAGTTATATTCTTTATTTTGGGTTGTGTTTTGGGGGAGTGTTTGTCGCCATCTTTGAAGATATGATTTTGTTCATTTTGTTTCTACTTTATGCTAAGAAAAGTTCTAGTAGGAATCCAAACTCTGCTCATATGCTCTCTTTGATTTAGTCCGGGCCTCTCCTATACGATGTCGATGTTTGTAACAATATTTAGCAATCAAGCTAATTATGTCACTTGATGTTTCTTATTATTAATTTTAGCTGGTGGTGATAGCTAATATAACTTTCAAAAAGGGTGAAATCTAGTGTATGGAGCTCCATGTAGGATTGGGCTGGGGTTTGGTGCATACAACCTTACTGTTGTATTTGCATGGTGATTATTTTTGTGACTGAAACCTCTGACATCTCAGTTTCAATGGATACAACTTTAACTATTTATCCAATCTCTACCCTCCGCGCTCGTCTCGGTAGGAATATAACTTATGTCATATATTGTAGCTAAAATCTTTTATCTTCAGCATTTATGTTAGTGGTTTGTTGGTTAGAGGCTACATGTTTCAAGGTTAGAGATTTTGATCTCTTTAACCTTAAATTAGGCAATACTGGCTATAGCTTTAAAAAGATGCTGGCAGCAAATTGGTCAAGTTGCTCTTCAATATCTCTCAATCATTTTGCTTATGAAACTTCTTACTTAAATGCTCTATCTTTGATATGCTTTACTCTGATTTTCTTCTTATATCTTATATATGTAAAATTCATTATCCTCATCTTTTTTTGTTAGTTTTCTGAGGCTACTTGTACCAAGATTAGAGACTTTGGTCTCTCTAGTCTTGAATTAGCCAATAGTGGCTGTAGCTAGAGAAAGAAGCGGGAAGCTAACTGGTCGGCTTGCTCTTCAATATCTCTCAAGCATTCCGCTTACCAAACTTCTCACATAAATTTTCTATTCCTGATTTGCCTTGTGGTCTGAATATCATCTTATTTCTTATATTGTATCCAAAATATTTTTTCCTCATATTTTATACTCGAGTTTGTAAGTTGGAGGCTACATGGAAGGGTTTTTTTTTTCATTTTGAAAAGTTATATAACTGAATACCAAAAATATTGATGATTTAAGTTCTAAAGAGAAGAGATAAGTCATGAAAAAAATGATTTTATAAAGATTATCTATGATGAAAAATGGGTGTTTTTGAAAGTAGTTTAGAGTAAATATACAAATTTTTCACTCATTATAGGCTTATGAAAGGAATTAGAAACAAATTTGTATATTTTTTATTAGAATCTTTTCTTCATAGTTGCAGTTTTTTTTTAATGATAAAGTTCAATTGTTAAGATCTTTTGTGAACAATTCAATAGTAAAACAATGCATAAATTCCTTTGAAGATAAATGCTTAGAATTAATAAATAATGAGTATGTATATATTTTTTCATGCATGTTTAGTGAATGTGAAAGTGATATTTATTAATTAATATCATTGTAAGATTAAGAATCCGTCTGGTGGAACTTTTGCACAACTTTACTTTTCGTGCTTGCTCAAACCATTGAAATTTCTGTTGTGAGAAGCCATTTTTTTAACCATATCTGTTAGAATAAGCTGTAATCTTGATGTTGTCTGGCTTTTTTGAAGGGAAAAAATTATAATACCTATAAAAACATGCAGATAATTTACTTTCACCAAAAGTGATGGGGTATCAGCGGCTTTTGCATGCACTTCTCATATCAATTGTTGTTTACCTTATTTTGTCATTAGCCATATCAACAACTATGAAATAATCCAAACAAGCTGTTATGTAGCAGAACATTGGGCCCTATTGTAGCATTTTCTAGTAGTTAAGGTATATTTTATCCTTCTCAATTATAACTAGTTTGCTGCAAGTATTTATTTGTTGATGTAATTGAAATAGCAGGGTCTTCTGCTTTTCATATGAGGATATTCAAATTTTAATTGAGTTTTTTTCATTTTAATTTCTAAAAAAATTCATCTACTTCATTTTTTTTGCCATTCATGCATCTTGGATCCAGTAAACTATCATGCATGGATGAAAATTGCCATTCATGCATCTTGTAACAGAGTTGGAGGCAGGAAATATGAAAAGCTGAGGCTAAGGTGGCTTTAAGTTGAAGAAGGGAAAAAATGGAGAGGGTGAAGAGGAGGGCTTGGGAAATTTAGGTAAGAATATGATTTTTAGCATTTCTTTTGTTAATTTAGTTTGATAGGCTTAAGGCTTGAATGAGGAGTAATTCTTCAAGATCAAAATATTATTTCAGATTATTTTGTGTTAGATTGGATTGTTGATTTAGGAATTGTTTTATATTTAGGAAATTATTATTTTAGGTTATTTATGAAAAGACAACAAGACTACGGGGAAATATAGTTAAGAAAATTTATCCTGAGAAATATCTTGTGATTGTGATGTGATATTCAATATCTAATATATGGAGCAAATTATCCTTAGGCTTAATGTTTATTAATTTCTATAATTTGATCAAATTATTATATGCTTATAAATAGAACTTTTTTCAGATGGAGCATGTCATTAGCACCTGATGTTGCTTGTAAAATTATTGTATTTTAAATATCACTTGTTCAACTAATTTCAATATATTTGAAATAAACTCAATTCATATGATTGTTTAATATAATATTCTACTTATTTAAATACCTAGATGTTGATTAATGCATGAAATGCTTTATATTTGATGCATATTAATACAGGTTTATTCATGTGGATATCATTGTTAAATAATTTAAATGCCTACGATAATTATAGTAAAGTTATAGGAAGCCAATGAAAAGTCATGTAATGTGGGATAGGTTGGTAAATAATGAAGTCCTGTGCAGAGAGATGCAAATTATTGTTAGTAGTTTGTAAGCTCGAGGCTACATGTACCAAGGTTAGAGACTTTGATCTTTTTATTCTTAAATTAGCAAATATTGACTATATCTATTGAAAAAAACAGGAAGCAAATTTGTTTGATTGCTCTTGAATATCTCTCAAGGATTCCTCTACTAAACTTATCACATAAACCCTCTATCCTTGATGAATATTTTTTTAAATATCATATATATATATATATATATATATATAGTATCTTGATTTCATTATCCTCATTATTTGTGCTGGTGGTTTGAAGCTAAGCATACCAATGTTTGAGACTTTAGTCTTCTTTTGCATGAATTTGCCAATATTGGTGGTTGCAAGATAAAGAAGCAGCAAGCAGATTGGTTAACTTGCTCTATAATATCTCACAAGCATTCTGCCTGCGAAACTTCTCAAATGAATCGGCTATTCTTGATATGCCTTGGTCTAAATATAGCTCTATGTCTTATATTGTATCTATAATTCTTTATCATCATCATTTGGGTTAGTGGTTTTTAGGTTTGGGACTATATGTACCAGGGTAGAGATTTTGATCTCTATAGTCCTGTATTAGCCAATACTGCTTGCAGCTATAGAAAGAAGCAGAAAGCAAACTAGTAGGATTGCTATTGAATCTCTCTTAAGCATTCTACTTACCAAGTTTTCTCATGTAAATTATCTTTCCTTGATATTAGTTGGTAATTATGTTATTTTATATATTTTATTGTATGTAAAATTCATTATCTTTATCATTTATTGTAGTGGTTTGAACGTTTGAGGCTACATGTACCAAGGTTAGAGAATTTGATCTCTCTAGTCTTGAATTAGCCAATACTGGTTGTAGCTAGAGCAAGAAGGGGGAAGCAAACTGGTCGGCTTGCTCTTCAATATCTCGCAAGCATTCCGCTTACCAAACTTCTCACATAAATGTTCCATCCTTGATATACCTTGTTCTGAATATCATCTTATGTCTTGTGTTGTATCTAAAATATTTTTTCGTTATCCTTCATGCTATGTTGGTCGGGATTGAGGCTTCTTTTAGCAAGTTCAGAGATCTTGATCTCTGTAGCTTTGAATAAGCCAATCCTAGCTGTAGCTATCACTAGAATCTAGAATCAAACTGGCTGGATTGTTCTTGAATGTATCTTAAGCATTTTGCTTACCAGACTTCTCATATAAATCCTCTATCCTTACAAGATCTTGGTATTTTCTTATTTTCTAGTTTTATATCTAAAATTCATTATCCTCATCATTTATATGCTAATGTTTGGAAGTGTTGAGGCTACATTTACCAAGGTTTTAGACTTTTTGGTCTCTCTAGTCTTGAATTAGCCAATAATATCTGTGGCTAGAGAATGAACCGGGAAGAAAACTGGTCAGCTTGCTCTCAATATTTTACAAGCACTCCGCTTACCAAAGTTCCCACATAAATATTTTATCCTTAAAATTTTTTGGCTGAATATCTAATATCAATATTGTATCTAACCTCATCACTTAAACTTGTGGTTTTTAGGTTTGAGGCTGCATGAAAATATTTTATTATGTGTATATAACTGAATACCAGAAGTAGTTCTAGAGTGTTTAAACAAAGTATTTCACTCATTGTGGGATTATGATAGGCATTAGTATTAAATTTGCGTGTTTCTACTAGTTATTTTTTTCTAGCATTGAAAGTATTTTATTTTGATAATGTGGTATGATCTTTTTCGAATAATTGACCTGTAAAGTAATGCATGAATTCTTTAGAAGATAAAAGTATAGAATAGTAAAATAAAGAGTAAGTCGGTACATATGTCATGCTAATTTAGTGGTGTAAAATTGATATTTATCTATCTATATTATTGGAAGATAAATTTATATCTATTAGTGGATGAGAATTCTCTTGTGAATAATCCTGTGTGATTTCATAAACTTATTTTTATTCCAAAATGACAATTTCTACTAAAGGTGATAAAAAGCATATGTGGGCTGTGACATATTGCTAGATGTATTGATTAAAGTTGATGGCTCTAATCTTGTGGTTTACAAGTTTTATTTTAGCATGATAAAAAAAAATTAATAAAATTCTGTTTACGGGCTTTCAATTTACTTATTAGGCAATCAGCATACCAAACTTCGAGAATTCACACATTATATATGTTAATTTACTTTTCTTTTCCAGTTTGAGATGGGTGCTAAAAAATAATTTATGCGTGTTAACGACTTTAGAATGTCTTTCTTGCAAATCAGTTGATGCTGGTGTTTCTCATTAATATTGTTAATGGTTTGCATGCCCATCAATCTATCGTGCCTTTCGAGTACTTTTTTGTCTTTAAGAATTGTAGCTTTTTGGCTGTGGTGTGGCATAATTAATTATGTTTCTAATTTGACTTAATTATAAAAGGTCATGCAGATATCACTTGAGAGATTCCATTGTTTTAGATTTTTAATTTATTTATTTTAACTTGCGTTAGACAAAATGGAAAGAATATTGTTGGACCGATTTTTATGATTTTTTTAGGTGATTTTCTTTTGAGCTTTCTAAACCAGTACATTTTCCCTTTTAGGGTTCTTGAGGGCTATATGAAACGAAATAGTGTGGTGTCAACCACTTTTCAATGGCCTTCTTACATATCAGTAGTTATTTTTTTGTTTTGTTAATAATCTGAGCAACAATGATGAAATCATCCGGCCATTTTGCTATATACTACACTTCAAATTTTGTCATTCTGTACCCACACGCTCATTTCAAAACATCAGACCTTTAGTTAGCATTTTTTTCGATATAACTTGTTTGTTGTAAGTAAATATGTTGCAGATTTAATTGAATTAAGAACATGGCCATCTATTTTTCACTTGGGGTTTAAGTTTTTTTTTTTCTCTTTAATTTCAGTTATATTTATGACAATGTGCAGGATATTCTACATCATTTTGAGTTGTGATTGAGCTTGTGCACTTTTGATCACCTTGTCTTATATTTTGTGAAGGCATTCGACTGTTTACCCTTCCATAATTCTTATCATCTTTTACATTCATGAGATACTGATTTATAGGCGTTCTAACACCTTTATTGGAGATTTGCAACCTAGGAGAAGAATAATTTATGCCATTGGGCCAACTACCATATTAGGAGGCACTATTAACTCTTGTCATCAGATTATTATTGTGTGAAATGCTTTGACATGATCGCTTTATTTTTATAAGCACGAGTTTCTTTTCTTATTCATTCAGATAATTTGTTATATGGTGCAAAATTTTTATGAGAGCCATAGAAATGTTTTTCCGTTCGTATTGCACCTTAACCTATTGTATCACAATAGTTAGATTTCAATTAAGTATAAGCCTTCTCCAGTCTTGAAATTTGCACTTGAACATTATACCCTAATTTATCATTGGAAAATTTTACAATTTTTTTAAGAATTGTTGATAAACTAAGCATGTATTTTAAGAATTAGTGAGGGACATGTTTTGCGGATGTATTTGCTTATAATATATTAATATATCAACAAGTATATTAAATCTTACATTTTTAAAAAAATTGGTGAATTTTTCTACTATAATTCTGAGTGCAAAAAGATTTTTGATTTATTGGAATCTAGAGCACAAGTTTTTTTAGGAGAAAAATATTTATTTTTTATGAATGGGGATCAATTTAATAATATTTTTATAGGGCTATATATGCAAATGTTTGAAAATTAAAAGATGAAGTCTATAAATATTCAAGCAAAAAGAAGTTGATTGAGAAGGCAAACTCAACAATTCGGTCACCATCATGCTTAATTTCTGACGCCTCAATTTCAGCCGCAATCCTCTTCTTTCGATTCTTGAAGTACAGTGAAGGGTGACTGTCTGACGTCATTTCTGAAGATTCAAATCTTTCTGTGTTCACCCATCCCAAACCCCACCAAATGTGATTGTCCAACTGCTAGCAGCCATTTGTACAACCCGCAGGAACCAACTGTGTTGTTCAACTGTTGTCCATTTTCTTCCAAGTCATCACAACTGTTGTAAGTTCTACTGTTGTAAGTCACAAGAACAACAACAAAAACAATTTTTCCGGCTGCTGTCCAGCTTTTCCAATCATACGACATCTCCAACCGCAGGATTTTCGTAGACGTTCTTTACTGCCTTAAATAATTTCTTGAAGAATAGCATTATATGCCTTCTAGATGGACGTTGCAAGGATCACGTCAAGGCGCATAAATAGAAGATATTCAACAAGAAATTATTCGACTCAAATGACGGTTGTTAAGGCTTGAACGAAGGACAGACTGGAGCACCCTCGGCCAAGACTTTGATGGTTTCCAATCGTGGGACAATTATGCTTCGATGACGGATTCAAGATCCTTTGTTCCAATTAAATCCTTACGAACCGACGGTGACGACGACGACGAGGGCATTGCAGATGATCAGATCTCTTCCACCCCACCCTCGATCGAGTTCAACTTCAAAGAATTTGAAGATCTGTTGCCGAAATCGTCATCTTTGCCTATCTTTGATGAACCCGTGTATGACATGTATGAAGACGACATGTTCTTTGAAGTTCTTGATGTTCATACACCTTTGAATAATGATGATAAGAGCAAGCCAATTCATGAGGTCATTGCAGAAAAGAATAATGGTGGAGACGAATGCACAGTAAATGTTAATGCCATGATTCCTGCATTTGAATGTGTTCATGATGGTTGGGATGTTACTGAACTCAAGGTGGAAAACAACAAGTTTTGTTTGTCGGTCCACTTTAGATGTGTGGATGACAAGAGATGGAGAGCTTTAGCCGATCAAGTTAAATCAGTGTTGAAAGAGTACCCAAAGCTGCGGCTAACTTCAGGAAGAAAGGTTCTAGAGATTCGCTCCATTATTAAATGGGATAAAGGGAGGGCCATGTAGTTCATGTTAAAGTTTCTTTGATTAGTAGATTGCAAGGACGTGTTGCCTGTTTATATTGGTGACGATCTTATAGATGAAGTTGCTTTCTCAATCACAAGTACTCCATCTGCTTATGCTACTCATGAGAGATTGAGGATTGGTAGGCAAGTTGATACTAGATGGACTTGTCCAGACTGGTTTAGCCAACCAAACCCGCCTCCTTGTGGCCAATCAGACATCTTTCCACGAGCCTGAAGTTCCTCCTACCCTGGTAGAATGACGCCAGAGCTGAGCCATTAATCGTATTAACTTCAAGATAGTTTAATCCATTTGGTAGTTTATATGGCTACATAGAATTAGTGTTTGCCTATGTTGTGTGTAGCCTAGTAGGTTGCTATGGTTTATCTATAAATACATAACCATTAAGTGTAATGAGGCAAATTTTAGAGAATAAAGAAAATGAAGGCTTTTGCCTTGTTGTTTTGGATTCCTGTATCCTGAGAGTGATCTTAGGTGGTGGATTCTTTCTCCAAGGAGTTCTTGGAGACTTGCTCAGCCTCGGTCACCGAATCGTCGACGTGGATTTGTCGAGCCCCCTCCGGTCCAGTGTCAATTTCTCTCTTTATCTCTCATTTGTTAATGTCCTCACTATGAATGTCTTTAACTTCGTTGGTGAGGTGGATCAAAAGGAATTGTATTCATTGGCTCTAACATGCATCGAAATTCGCATACTGCAGGCTTTTATTTTTGTTGTTTCTAGATAGTTGCTATCACTTATCTTCAGTTCTTGTACTTCTGGAGCTAGTTTTAATATCATGGCTTCCTAGACCAGTTGCCTGATGAACCTTGGCTTGGCAAAGGGCTAGTTGCCTGATGAACCTTGGCTTGGCAAAGGGTTTCGCTCTTTGTTTTCTTTCTTCCCCTTGAGAAATTTCACCCTCATCTACAAATCGGATTATGTGGGTATGCACGACCAGAACTCGTTGCTTCTCCTATTGAGCTTTAGTTGGGTTGTCTTTTTTAATCTAGTTAAGTTTTGCTTAGATATTTATAATATCATTTCATAAAAGCATTAACGGTTATTATATGTAATCATTATTGCGAACTCAGAATATTCAAAATTTATATGATCTTTCTTAGAACTAGGATCTTGTTTTTGTTATCCTTTGTTGTACAATTTCTATTTTTTTCACCTCTTTATTTATTGGTTTTTCTATCATTTTAAACAAATAGTAAGATGTTAACTTCTTATTAGAAATAATGCATAATTATTATTAAAAGTAATGAATGTAGTTATAATATTTATTTTGGGTTGTGTTGGAGGGGAGTTTTTATTGCCATAATTGAAGATGTGATTTTGTTCATTTTGTTACTACTTTATGCTAAGGAAAGTTCTAGTAGGAATCCAAATTCTGCTTGTATGCTCCCTTTTTAGTCCAGGTCTCTCCTATACGTTGTCGATGTTTGTGACAATATTTAGCAATCAAGCTAATTATGTCACTTGATGTTTCTTATTATTAATTTTAGCTTGTAGGGGTGGATAATATAACTTTTAAAAAAGGGTGAAATCTAGTGTATGGAGCTCCAATGTAGGATTGGGGTGGGGGTTAGTGCATACAATCTTACTGTTGTATTTGCATGGTGATTATTTTTGTGACTGAAACCTCTGACATCTCAGTTTCAATGGATAAAACTTTAACTATTTATCCAATCCCTATACTCCGCGCTCATCTCGGTAGGAATATTACTTATGTCATATATTGTATCTAAAATCTTTATTTTCAGCATTTATGTTAGTGGTTTGTTGGTTAGAGGCTACATGTTCCAAGGTTAGAGATTTTGATCTCTTTAACCTTAAATTAAGCAATACTGGCTATAGCTTTAAAAAGATGCTGGCAGCAAATAGGTCAAGTTGCTCTTCAATATATCTCTAGCATTTTGCTTATGAAACTTCTTACTTAAATGCTCTATCTTTGATATGCTTTACTCTGATTTTCTTCTTATATCTTATTATGTATGTAAAATTCATTATCCTTATCTTTTTTTGTTAGTTTTCTGAGGCTACTTGTACCAAGATTAGAGACTTTGGTTTCTCTAATCTTGAATTAGCCAATACTGGCTGTAGCTAGAGAAAGAAGCGGGAAGCTAACTGGTCGGCTTGCTCTTCAATATCTCAAAGGCATTCCGCTTACCAAACTTCTCACATAAATTTTCATTTCCTGATTTGCCTTGGTCTGAAACTCTGAATATCATCTTATATCTTAATATTGTATCCAAAATGTTTTTTCCTCATCTTTTATACTGGAGTTTGTAAGTTGGAGGCTACATGGAAGGGTTTTTGTTTTTCATTTTGAAAAGTTATATAACCAAATACCAAAAATATTGATGTTTTAAGTTCTAAAGAGGAGATAAGTCATGAAAAAATAATTTTATAAAGATTATATATGATGAAAAATGGGTGTTTTTAAAAGTAGTTTAGACTAAATATACAAAATTTTCACTCATTATAGGCTTATGACAGGAAATAGAATCTAATTTGTATATTTTTATTAGAATATTTTCTTCATAGTTGCAGTTTTTTTTTTTAAATGATAAAGTTCATTGGTTAAAATATTTTGTGAACAATTCAATAGTAAAGCAATGCATGAATTCCTTGGAAGATAAATGCTTAGAATTAATGAAATAACGAGTATGTATATATTTTTTCATTGCTGTTTAGTGAACGTGAAAGTGATATATATTAATTAATATTATTGTAAGATTAAGGATCCGTCTGTTTGAACTTTTGCACAACTTTACTTTTTGTGCTTGCTCAGACCATTGCCGCACTTCACTCACCTATAGCTTTTTTGCCACTTTTCAAGAAATTTCTGTTGTGAGAAGCAACTTTTTTTAACCAAATCTGTTAGAATAAGCTGTAATGTAGATGTTGTCTAACTTTTTTGAAGGGAAAAAAATCATAATACCTGTAATAACTTGCAGAAAATTTACTTTCACCAAAAATGATGGGGTATCAGCGGCTTTTGCATGCACTACTCATATCAATTGTTGTTTACCTTATTTTGTCATTAGTCATATCAACAACTATGAAATCATCCAAACAAGCTGTTATGTAGCAGAACATTGGGCCCTATTGTAGCTTCTTCTAGTAGTTAGGTATATTTTATCTTTTTCAATTATAACTGGTTTGCTGCAAGTATTTATTTGTAGATGTAATTGAAATAACAGGGTCTTCTGCTTTTCATATGAGGATATTCAATTTTTAATTGAGTTTTTTTCTTTTTAATTTCTAAAAAAATTCATCTACTACTTTTTTATCCCATTCATGCATCTGGTATCCAGTAAACTATCATGCATGGATGAAATATGCAGTGTTTGTCAAATTTTTTAGTAGTTGCAAGTCACCTTAATTGGTAAATCAGGAGTTTCTTAGTGATTCAGTACTCTGACCCTGTTCAAATTTATCTGGCATTTCTATTAGTGGTTTGCAAGCTTGATGTTATGAGATTTCATGTATCAAGGTTAGAGATTTTGGACTTTCTAAGCTTTGACTAGCCAATACTAGTACTATTAGAGAAAAATGAATGAAACAAATTGCTTAGCAAATTGTTAGGCCTGAACTTCTCAACTATGTATTTTGATTCATTGGAATATGGAGCACAAGAAGCTTTTGAGGGGGAGTAAATCTGTGCATTATTATGAATGAAGAGCAATTTAATAGTATTTTAAATTTAGCGTCAATTCACTCATCATCCCTTGTAATTTCTCTCATAATCTCTTATTGTTTGTGTCCTCAACCTCAAAATCTTTGACTTTGTGGCGAGATTTTGTGGCGAAGGCGGAGCAGAAGAATTTGAGCTTACACTCGCATGGCAATTTGTCCACTTTCAGCTTCCAATTTGTGCTGTTTGCGCAATAATTGCAGTCTCCTATCATCAGTTCATTTACTTGTGAGCTAATTTTGATGCTCCAAGTGTTTAGCTACGTGGCCCGGCAATATTTAGACTTCGTTTGTGACAGTTTTTTTATTGCTTCTTAAAATAACTTTTTAGTACAATAATTAAAAGTTTTATACTAAAAAGTTGCTTTAAGAAGTTGTAAGAAAACAGTCCCAAACGAAGCCTTAGTCTCGGCAAAAGTGCTTCCCTTATAGTTATCCTTTCTTTCCCTTGACCTCTTTTGTGCTTACATCTACAAGTATAGTTACTGCTTTGTAGGATTGATGTACTCACTTACTTTTCATGTTTATTGAACGCAGTCTGTCACAGATTGATGGCCGTTAAGCTTGTTGCCCTTTGTCATGATTGTAAACTTTTATGACGCATGTTAGAATTTATCGTAGTTGCAATATGGTTAAATGCTGCACATTACATAGTGAGGATTGTAGTAATATGAGATATATGTTGATTAGCACGGAAAGGAGAAAGCGCTAGACTGATTGACCAAACAAGGAGAGGAGATAGTGTTGTATATTGCGGCCAAACGAGAATGTATGATTATACTATTTACAAAAGTTTAGCACCTTGTTTTACTTTTTTTTTCTCGCCGTTTTTGCGAAGGATCTACTTTTTATCTTTGCAATGTAAATATTGGGTATAAGAAATTCTTCTTATTGTTTTTGTGATGGATCAATGTAGGTATTTGCAATGTGAATATTTACTCTTATAAAGTATTTCATCTCATTTCTTGTGTAGTATTTGTGTAGATCTTTCGTTCTCCTTTTATTTTATTCTAACAAAAATCTGAGAAGAATGTGTTGTTCTCATTTTTATTTTGCAAAGTTAGAAAGTCACTTAAGCTGATCATTTATATGTAATTTGGTTTATAAACGTCTCATGAAAATTTGAAATGGAAAACTCTTCAATTTATGGTAATAAATTTCAAGGTTTAGTTTTTATTATTTCCAATCTAATCTATATATATATATATATATATATATCTGAGAAATTTTGATTCATGGTTTGTTATATTTATAAAAGAATCTTACAGGTTCTAGAAATCATGCCCACAAACCAACTTAGGTGTGGGTTCCAAAAATTCGGCCTCGGCCTCCGCTCGCTTTTTTTATTCGGCGAGGGAGTTTTAACGAATTAAGTTCCGAGGTAAATTTTGGAAGGCAGATGGGTTTGTAGATAAGACACTACCCAGAGATTTCGCCCTCATTTTGTGAGGACTTTATGATCTGAGTTCTGGTTTCCTATAGGCGCAAGCCCCTATAGTTAATTACCCCTCCCGATCACGAGAGAGAACTTTCGATTAAGGCTAGTCATCGATCAGATACGTAGAGTATACGTGTTATCTGGTGTATAGTAGCAGCAATGAGTTTGGATTTGGAAATGTTTGAAGGTTTAGAATTTGAAGGGTTTAAAGATTTGAAATTTGAAGGTTTAATATTTAAAATAGAAATTTTCACCATCTAGCACTTAAAGCGGATGGTGGGGGAATGGATGATGGACCCGATCAAGATCCCATGGTTCCGTCGTCCCGGGCCATTGTGGTCCCTGGTCTACTTAGTCAGAGGAGGTAGTCGACCCAACCTGACAGAAGGATCCTTGTCGGCAACCATGAGTTGCTTCGTCCAAGGAGACCTTGTAGACCTGGGTTGGATGTTTGTCTAAGGGGACAAATTTGAATCCACCTTAGCTAACAGAGGGCTTCGTGCCCTATCAATCATATCCTATTGATTCATATCTCAAGGATTTGATGCCAATAAGGAGCGTATTGGCTATGGCCATAACCGCTATCTGTGGTGCCATTTGGCGGCAAAACCACTCGGTTCAGAGGGCCCCGGGTCATAACCGTTTACCTGCAGTGCCATTTGGCGGCGAAACTGCCGGTTAGAGGACACGTACCACGTCCTTACTGGCAAGAGATTATTTGAGAATGGATCCTAGTGATATTTTCGACTAGGCATTTGGCTCTTTGTGAGCTAGAGTTTATTTGAATTTGTCCACTCCGACAGACTGTTGCGGAGGGTGGATGGGCTTTGCTTTAAGCGATTGATGGTTTGATTTCATTTTTAAATATATTGAATTTGGATTTTTGGGATTTTTGTGGAGTTTTTCTGGATTTTTGTGGGTTTTGGATGGAGCTTTGAAATATTTGAAATAAACTTTGGATATTTGGAAGATGTTTGAAAATATTTGGGAACCCCTCCGGTTGAGATCTGCATTCAACACGGCCATCATCGGGGTGTTTGGGGTCATTTCCTTTTTCTAGATTGAACCTTGTCGACTCTATCTACTGGTCGATAGAGGATCGGGTTTCATAGGCTTTGTGCCTTTTGTTCATGAATTTTCTTGATTTTAGACCTTGAAGGCCTAAAAAGAATGTATTTAAACAAATACACCGTTCGCTACAACCGTGTATTTTGTTAGATTGTTTGAATCTTGTCGATTTCTATTGATTCGTATAGAATGATCAGATTCGAACTTGAATTCACTTGTCAACCCGCGTAGCATCCATAGGCGTCACGTGTGTACAAATAACACGCTCGCCAGGGCCCATGCGAGTTGAGATTGTATTTACCCCTTGTGTACCTATATGTATACAAACTAAGGTGCACGTGCAGGGGTACTTTGAAACAATTATAGACGCCTTCTGTCTGCTTGTACGAATGTTGCAGATCCGGTGGCTTCTAGTCTTGACATTGACTCCCCCCTTTCTCAATCACCGGGGAAGGTTTTCTTTTGGACTTTGAAGTCTACTGATTGTTGCTTTGCTTTGAGAAGATCTCCTTTCATGATCTTTAGTGTAGTAGAGTTTTTTTCGTACATCGGGTTGCTATTGTACTCGAGATACTTGAAGATCTTGATCACCGTTGTCGTAGGTGATATATATACTTGTGCCCACAGTGGTTCGTTATACCTACGACATACCCACTGTTGTTATCCACAAGTGATTTGTGCTCATTTGTAGGGGACCGTTGTACTCACTACGACTTCCTGAAGGTATTTGTAGGAGAGCCCTTGCTTCTGCGTCATATCCACCCTTTCACCAATCTCGGGTGGGCGTTTTGATGTATTTGCTTGTAGGGAGGCGGATCCTCCATCATTGGTCTCCTGTGTCGCCATCTCAATCAACAGGCGTTGTAGGTTGTTGAAGGAGTTCATGCATCAAGGTCTTGTTCGTCACGAGTCCCCCGTTGTTTGTTTGTATTGAAGTATGGTTCAGGCTCCTGATGAACCTTATTTGAATCCCATTTCGAACGGCAGATCGTCGTTGCATCTTATGAAGCAAATATGCTTGTTATCTTTGATTAGCATCACATTAAGAGGCCGGTCCTCCTTTGTTGGTTGCATTCTAAGAAGACCGTGAAAACTCCTTCAAGCTTTGCCTTCAATGATCTTAAACATTCAATCGATACAACCTAATGCCACAGAACAACCAGTAAGAACACCTCAGTAAATGAAAAGCCACAAAGAGCGATTCAAACGAGAATGTACCCGTACAGTAGAACATCAGTAGCGTACCAGAACAGCAGTGACGTACCAAAACAGCAGCGACTCCCCACCACGCTACAAGAGCGTGTATAGAGCTCTCCCGTCTCGTCGTATGCTTCGCACCGGGCTCCCTCCTACCGTGCTACAAGAGCGCGTATAGGTGGTTCTCTGGTCCGCTACAAACGTCGAGAACGGGATTGGAGTTAGAAATTATACCTTACGTAGCAGTCGTCGGCGGTGTCGATGTCAAGGTCGAGGTCGAGGTCGAGGTCGTCCCCACCACGCTACAAGAGCGTGTATAGGGCTTACCCGCCTAGTCGTATGCTTCGCACCGGCTCCCTCCTACCGTGCTACAAAAGCGCGTATAGGTGGTTCCCCGGTCCGCTGCAAACATCGAGAACGGGTTTTGAGTTAAAAATTTATACCTTAGGGTCGTCGGCGACTGTCGGCGGTGTAGGCACGGAAATCAAGGCGAGAAGGGTACACACATTTTTTTGTTATAATTAATATTAATTATAATGGTAATTATATAATTATAATTAATAATTAATTACTAATTATTAATTAGTTTATAATTAATAAATTAATTATAATTATAATTAGTTAGTAATTAATTATAATTAATCGAAATTAATTATAATTAATTGAACAATTATAATTAACAATTAACTATTAATTATAAATTAATCACAATTAATTAACTAATTATAATTATAATTAAATAATAATTTGAATATAATTAATATTAATTAAGATGGATTAACCATCCCCCCTTCTTCTCTGTTTACTGGATTTGGCCAAAGAAGCGTGAATGGGAGAAGGATACCTTCACAGCCCGCGAGCTCCTGGTTGTTGCTTCCGATCAAAATGTTAACTTCCGATCCAACGTGAGGAGAAGTCAGTCGAAGGAGCGAAGCTTGACAGCACGAAGGAGGCGGGGAGGCACTTGACAGCCGGCGAGCCCCTGTCTTGCTTCCGATCAAGCTGTCGTAACTTTCGATCCGACTGAAAGGGTAAGTCGTCGTCAGAACGAAGTCGTCTAGCCACAAAGGTGTCGGAGAGGGCGCGTGAAAGGGGAGAAAGTTAACTTCCTAGTCGGCGAGCTCCTGTTGTTGCTTCCGATTTGGATGCCGTAACTTCCAATCCCAACAGGAATGGAATGTCGTCGAAGCAGTGAAGTCGAACAACTCAAGGAGCCGAAGAACCGATCGAAAGGGAGAAAGCTATATTCACTGCGAGCGGCTCCTACAGCTGCTTCCGATCAAAATGTCGTAATTCCAATCCGACTGGAAGGGCGAGTCGTCGAAGGAGTTACGTCGAGCAGCCACTGAGGGGCGGGAGAAGCCACGCAAGGGAGAAGGTTACTTGCACAGCTAGCGAGTTCTCGTTGTGGCTTCCGATTGAAATGTCGTTGATGGAGCGGAGTCGAACAGAGAGAGGGAGAATCAGGAGAGAATCAGAGCGGAGGAATGAGAGCAGTGAGAGCGAGAGTGAGAAGAACCGAATGCCTTTCTTCCCTCTCCCTATTAACGACACTAAATCGTGCGGAGATGTGGGGACGCGACATCAGTTGTGAGCAACGTGCGGAATTCGGCGCTCGAACGTGGCCGGACAGGTAGGTAGGATTTTATATTTTTTTTTCTCGATACAGAGGTCAACAAATGCCCCCCAACAAATGTGGTAGGCGTTTGGAGCGGGCCATGTTTGTTGCATGCTGATTGACCCTGTGGATTTCTAGATATCTATTCTAGATGTCACACAAGGGTTTTCATTTAGTGGATCTCCAAAATCTGTTTGGATGTCACACTGGAATTTTCGTTTAGTGGATCTCCAAAAGTTGTTTGGATGTCACACTACTCTCTTTTAGTGGATCTCCAAGATTTTATTTGGATGTCACACTAATCTTCCTTCTCCATAGCGGTTCTAGATGTATCCATATATGGTTGATATCTTGTCGAAATTTTAAATATTTATTTGGGGATCTCGGCATATAGCACGATGTCAATCCAAATAAATATTTAAAATGCCCCCAGTCTTTAGGGACATTTGTAGATATCATCTAGGGTGCTCATTCTACAGCTCTTTGCTAGAGCCCTGAGATTTTGACTCCTTCTGTCCTGTGCTTTGTGCTGCGGACTTGGTGAAGGATTGTCTGATCTGTCTTTACTGACTTGTTAGAAATTTTGTATTCATTCTGCCCTTTGCTTCTAGCTTTGGCGGGCTTATTGAAGGAGTAGATGCCAATGACCTATAAACCCTTAGGTTTGTATTAGGTCAATGGCAAGAAGTCATCGGTCCAGAGCTTTGTGCATAGCGGACTTGTTGATGACGAAATCCTTTTGGTTCAGCCTAAGGCTTTTCATGGACTTTGGGATAATTTTCTTCGGTCCTTTGCTTTGTGCTTTGACGGACTTGTTGAAGAAAAATTCCTTCGATCCTCGCTTTGTGCTTTACGGATTTGCTGAAGGATTTGCAGGTTTTGGATTCGAATGATAATACCGAACGTGGGTAGTATCTTGATCCTTAACCACTTGAGAAGACTTTAATCTGAATCACTTGAGTTCATCAGATCGGGGGAGCTGAAATTTGACAGCTCTTCGTCCTCTGGTTGCTGAAATGGGGGTTCCTCTACTGCGGCCTTTTTTATGGCTTGTTGAGTAGACGGAGCTGCCAGCAATCCGGTCATATTTGGGCGTGTTGGATCCGACCTCTTACACCCATTCAGGCTTCAGACTTGAGCTATGGGAATTGTGCTTCCCAATGCTGATTTTGTTGAAGTTGGTAGATTTAGAGTTCTCTTTCGTGATTTTGGATTTTGGAGCCTACGAACATTCTGTAGTTGCTCGAGACTCATCTACCACTGGAACTTTGATTCTCCAGTCATTTTGGAGAACTTTGTAGACTACGATCACTTGAACTTGTCGAGTCAAATTTGCCTTCGTTCTTCCTTCAGTCCTTACTGACGGGTTGACGAAGTGGGGGTTCCGCTACTACGGCCTTTTTTATGGCTTGTTTAGTAAACGGAGCTGCCAGCGATCCGGCCATATTTGGGCTTGTTGGATCCGACCTTTTACACCCATTCAAACCTTAAGCTTCAGGCTGTTGAAAGACTTCAAGCTTTTCTGGCTCAATTTTGTAGGAGTGTGTAGCCACAAAAGTCTCTTTCTTGACATTTGAGTCTTGGTTTTGTTGGAGAAGGTGTTGTCTCGATATTTGAGAAATCACCTGCATAGGCTTTAAAAAACAAGTATCTGTGTATTCTTTAGCACAAAAAAAATTTGGATTGATAATTTTAAATATTCATTTGGGGATCTCGGCATGCAGCGCGATGTCGACCTGAATAAATATTTAAAATGCCCCCTGTCTTGTAGGGACATTTTAGAATGAAATAGAATTAGAATCTTGAAATTTTAAATATTTATTCGGGGATCTCGGCACACAGCGCGATGTCGACCCGAATAAATATTTAAAATGCCCCCAGCCTAACAGGAGGATTTTGAAATGTATTCTCATAACATAAGATAGTTTTAAAATATGAAATGTATATGTTAATAAACAGACATGAAAGCATAATACACTAAACATAGCATTTCATGCGTAGTATTTTTTTAGGTAACGGCCATTGATCGGCGGCATGGGCCTTTGACCATTCAGATCGATCAGTTGATATGCTCCTCCTTGGTACACTTTCTCGATGACGAAGGGGCCTTCCCAATTGGATACGAATTTGCCACCAATTTTTCTGTGCGGGATGATTGACCTTCTCTGCACCAGGACCAATTCTCCTTCTTGAAATGATCGAGGACGCACCATTCGATCAAAGGATTTTGTCATTCTTGCTCGATAGATCTCCAGGTTCTGCTGAGCTTGTAACCTGATTTCATCGAGTGCATCGAGCTCCTCCATTCTTAGACGAGCATTTTGTTCTTGAGTCAGCTCATTCTGGACAACAACTCGAAGAGATGGAAGTTCAACTTCTAGTGGCAGTACGGCCTCAACTCCAAATACTAGAGAGTAAGGAGTGGCTTTGGTTGGCATTTTGTAAGTTGTACGATACGCCCATAGCGCTTCTGCCATCTTCGTATGCCACTCTCTTTTGTTCTTGGAGAGAATCTTTTTTAACAATTTCACTAGTGTTTTGTTGAAGGCTTCAGCTAAGCCATTTGCTCTTGGATAATATATAGAGGAATACCGCCAATCGATTTTGTGCCGATCAACGAACTTATATATTTTTGTACTCTTGAAAGCAGTTCCATTGTCTAAGATTATGCGGCGTGGCACACCGAATCTGTTAACAATATTATGGGTAAATAAATTGATTACATGCTCAGATGTAACTTCTTTGAATGGAACTGCTTCTGCCCACTTAGAAAAATAGTCGGTTGCTGCCAAGATGAAGCGGTGTCCTGCTGATGACGGCGGATCTATCGGCCCAATAACATCAGTACCCCAGCATTCGAACGGCCAGGATGCTATTGTAGGGTGCAGCGGATTTGGCGGTTGATGTATAACATCACCGTGGATCTGGCACTCATGGCACCTCTTAGCATGATTGATACAATCTCTGACCATGGTCGGCCAATAGTAACCCATTCTTTTAATTTTGATTGCCATCTTGGGACCTGATTGGTGTGCTCCACAAAGTCATTCGTGAACTTCTGCTACCACCTTATCAGCTTCTCGGGTTCCTAAGCATATTAGCCACATTTGATCGAAAGCACACCGATACAATGTGTTGTTGACGAATGCATATTGTAGTGCTCTCTTTCTGATTTGAGCAGCTAATGATTTGTCCGTTGGTAGTATACCTTCCTTAAAGTAATCAACGAAAGGCTGCCTCCAGTCATTTTCTTCCTCGACATCTAGGCAATGCCATCATGATTCTGAAGCTTGACTGGCTTTGCGCATTTTCTTAGGAACTTGCTGTTCTTCAGACTGATCTTCAGCATCAACTGGTTGGGGAGGTTGAGGATCAACCGGAGTTGTATCCTGCTGACTTGAATCGGGTATTCCCTCTGCCTGCGGGAATTGTAATAATGCTGGCTCTAGGATCCGACGATTGTGCACCATAATTATTATAGGCCATTCGTCGTCCATATTCGTCATTTTTTTAGCCAATTTAGCAAGAGAATCAGCTTTGCCATTTTGACCTCGGGAACTTGAGTTAACTTGACAATTGGAATTTGCTTCATAAGCTCAAGAACTCGCCGATGATAACAGGCCAACTCGAACTTGGTGATTTTGTAAATTCCTGATACTTGATTCACAACCAGTTGAGAATCACCGAAAATTTGGAGATTTTGAATTCGGACATCGATTGCAATCTCCAATCCAGCTATTAGGGCTTCATATTCGGCTTCATTGTTTGTCCGAGGTTCAGTCAGACTAAATGAGAATCTCATTATGCCTCCCTCGGGCGCCACGAAAATGAGTCCGATTCCGGCTTGAGCTTTCTCTAGATTTGGAGGCCGAGCACGCTTGATTGACGATGCTCCATCAAAATACATTTCTCATACTCGTAGCATCTCCTCTTTTTCAACATTCATGATCTGCTCGTCAGGTAGATCGTCGTTGAGCGGAGAATCTGCAGGGATAGGATGTGCAGCGAGAAAATCTGCCAACACTTGCCCTTTCACTGCCTTTTGAGGGACATATGTGATATCAAACTGTAGCAGTATCACTGCCCACCTTGCCAAACGACCTGTCAACGCTGGTCTTGTCATCAAGAACTTCACCGGATCGATCTTTGATATCAAGGTGATTTTGTGAGATAGCATATAATGGCGGAGCTTCCGAACTGCGAAAATCAGAGCCAAACAATGCTTCTCAATTAGAGAGTAGCGGATTTCTGCTCCTATCAACCTCCGACTGATGTAGTAGAGTGCATTCTCCTTGCCTTCTTCATTATGCTGGGCCAATAGTGCTCCGAGAGACTCTTCTAGTGCTGTCGTATACAGTATAAGAGGCTTCCCGGGGATTGGCGCCGCAAGAATGGGAGGATTCAACAGATATCTTTTAATGCTGTCAAATGCTTCTTGACATTCTTCGTCTCATTTGAAACGGACATCTTTCTTCATTAGTTTTGAAAATGGTTGGCACCTACCTGACAGATTCGATATAAATCGCCGAATGAAAGCCAACTGCCCTTGTAAGGAGCGGAGTTGCCGAAGGTTCTTTGGAGGTGGCATCTCCACGATCGCCTTGATCTTGTTGGGGTCGACTTCGATTCCTCGATGTCGAACAACATATCCCAGAAATTTTCCTGAGGATACCCCAAATGCACACTTGAGAGGGTTCATCTTCAGATCGTACTTTCTGATTCTTTCGAACACGATCTTCAAGTCATCTAAATGGTCTTTTCGGTCCATGTTCTTAATGACCAAGTCATCTACATAGCATTCGACTTTTTGATGAATCAAATCATCAAATATATGAGTCATTGCCCTTTGATATGTGGCACTAGCATTCTTCAAGCCGAATGACATAACTGTGTACAGAAGATGCCGATGGGTGTTCTGAATGACGTATGCTTTTCATCTTCAGACGCCATTTTGATTTGATTGTATCCCGACGATCCGTCCATAAAGGAGAACATATCATAGTTGGAAATGTTGTCAACTAGAAGTTCTGATACTGGGAGCGAAAAGTATTCTTTTAAGCATGCCTTGTTGAGGTCCCTGAAATTAATGCAGATACGAATCTGGCCATTCTTCTTCTTTACAGGGACTATATTGGCAATCAAGTCAACATATTTTCCTTCTTGGATGAAGCCTGCATCTATTAGCTTCTTCGTTTCTGCGATCACCTGTTCTTCAATCTCCAATCTCATTCTCCTTGGAGCTTGTTTGACGGGTGCTACTTCCAGTTTGATTGCTAATCTGTGAACTGCTACTTCAGGGGATAAGCTAGGCATCTCAGCATATGTCCAGGCAAAGCAATCCCTGAATTCACAGAGAAGTTCTTTTATTTCTTCTATTTGGTCTTCGGGTAGAACGACACTGATGAAGATCAGGCAAGGATCTTCTTTAGTCCGAAAAGATGTAGTTGAAAAGCGATGAGATTTCTTGAAGGATTCTTCAAGGTGTCGACCATCGAAAATATTGTCTGTAGGGGCCATCTTCGGAACCCACTTTTGACGAATTTCTTTAATAGTGGGTCTCTAGGAGTACACACTAGATATCACACCATTATTTGAATATATTTTTTTTCGAGAGATGTGAGTCTCTATATTTATTTTCTTTACGCCGGGACCTTTCGACAGTGGATTCTTGGATATGCATCCAAGTGTCACACCCCGATGCTCACCGTATAGAGCATAGTATAGATTAGCTACTACTATAGCATATAAGTGACTAGCCATAGATGGAAAGGGAAACCATTCCCCAGCGGAGTCGCCAGAAATCTGTGGGCTCCGAAAATTCGGCCTCGGCCTCCGCTCGCTTTTCTTATTCGGCGAGGGAGTTTTAACGAACTAAGTTCCGAGGTAAATTTTGGAAGGCAGATGTGTTTGTAGATAAGACACTACCCAGATATTTTGCCCTCATTTTGTGAGGACTTTATGATCTGAGTTCTGGTTTTCTATAGGCGCAAGCCCCTATAGTTAATTACCCCTCCCGATCACGAGAGAGAACTTTCGATTAAGGCTAGTCATCGATCAGATACGTAGAGTATACGTGTTATCTGGTGTATAGTAGCAGCAATGAGTTTGGATTTGGAAATATTTGAAGGTTTAGAATTTGAAGGGTTTAAAGATTTGAAATTTGAAGGTTTAATATTTAAAATAGAAATTTTCACCATCTAGCACTTAAAGCGGATGGTGGGGGAATGGATGATGGACCCGATCAAGATCCCATGGTTCCGTCGTCCCGGGCCATCGTGGTCCCTGGTCTACTTAGTCAGAGGAGGTAGTCGACCCAACCTGACAGAAGGATCCTTGTCGGCAACCATGGGTTGCTTCGTCTAAGGGGACCTTGTAGACCTGGGTTGGATTGTCTAAGGAGACAAATTTGAATCCACCTTAGCTAACAGAGGGCTTCGTGCCCTATCAATCATATCCTATTGATTCATATCTCAATGATTTGATGCCAATAAGGAGCATATTGGCTCTGGCCATAACCGCTATCTGTGGTGTCATATGGCGGCAAAACCACTCGGTTCAGAGGGCCCCGGGTCATAATCGTTTACCTGCAGTGCCATTTGGCGGCGAAACTGCCGGTTAGAGGACACGTACCCAGGGGCGGAACCAGCCCTAATTTTCAGGGGGGGCAAATTTATAAAGCATATATGTCGGGGGTCCAAGGGGGCAGCGTCCCATGGCAGGGTTCGATCTGTTGGGGGCAATTGCCTAAATACCATAGTATTTTAAAATTTTTAGGGGGGGCAATTGCCAAAAAAATCCTTATAATAAAGACTAAAAAATGGACGAAGAGAAATAAATTACCTAAAAACCATGTAATTTTTTTAAAAAAAAAATTTTGAGGGGGGGCAATTGCCCCCCCTGACCCCAATGGGGTTCCGCCCATGCACGTACCACGTCCTTACTGGCAAGAGATTATTTGAGAATGGATCCTAGTGATATTTTCGACTGGGCATTTGGCTCTTTGTGAGCTAGAGTTTATTTGAATTTGTCCACTCCGACAGACTGTTGCGGAGGGTGGATGAGCTTTGCTTTAAGCGATTGATGGTTTGATTTCATTTTTAAATATATTGAATTTGGATTTTTGGGATTTTTGTGGAGTTTTTCTGGATTTTTGTGGGTTTTGGATGGAACTTTGAAATATTTGAAATAAACTTTGGATATTTGGAAGATGTTTGAAAATATTTGGGAACCCCTCCGGTTGAGATCTGCATTCAACACGGCCATCATCGGGGTGTTTTGGATCATTTCCTTTTTCTAGATTGAACCTTGTCGACTCTATCTACTGGTCGATAGAGGATCGAGTTTCATAGGCTTTGTGCCTTTTGTTCATGAATTTTCTTGATTTTAGACCTTGAAGGCCTAAAAAGAATGTATTTAAACAAATACACCGTTCGCTACAACCGTGTATTTTGTTAGATAGTTTGAATCTTGTCGATTTCTATTGATTTGTATAGAAGGATTGGATTCGAACTTGAATTCACTTGTCAACCCGCGTAGCATCCATAGGCGTCATGTGTGTACCAATAACACGCTCGCCAGGGCCCATGCGGGTTGAGATTGTATTTACCCCTTGTGTACCTATGTGTATACAAACTAAGGTGCACGTGCAGGGGTAATTTGAAACAATTATAGACGCCTTCTGTCTGCTTGTACGAATGTTGCAGATCCGGTGGCTTCTAGTCTTGACATTGACTCCCCCCTTTCTCAATCACCGGGGAAGGTTTTCTTTTGGACTTTGAAGTCTACTGATTGTTGCTTTGCTTTGAGAAGATCTCCTTTCATGATCTTTAGTGTAGTAGAGTTTTTTTCGTACATCGGGTTGCTATTGTACTCGAGATACTTGAAGATCTTGATCACCGTTGTCGTAGGTGATATATATACTTGTGCCCACAGTGGTTCGTTATACCTACGACATACCCACTGTTGTTATCCACAAGTGATTTGTGCTCATTTGTAGGGGACCGTTGTACTCACTACGACTTCCTGAAGGTATTTGTAGGAGAGCCCTTGCTTCTGCGTCATATCCACCCTTTCACCAATCTCGGGTGGGCGTTTTGATGTATTTGCTTGTAGGGAGGCGGATCCTCCATCATTGGTCTCCTGTGTCGCCATCTCAATCAACAGGCGTTGTAGGTTGTTGAAGGAGTTCATGCATCAAGGTCTTGTTCGTCACGAGTCCCCCGTTGTTTGTTTGTATTGAAGTATGGTTCAGGCTCCTGATGAACCTTATTTGAATCCCATTTCGAACGGCAGATCGTCGTTGCATCTTATGAAGCAAATATGCTTGTTATCTTTGATTAGCATCACATTAAGAGGCCGGTCCTCCTTTGTTGGTTGCATTCTAAGAAGACCGTGAAAACTCCTTCAAGCTTTGCCTTCAATGATCTTAAACATTCAATCGATACAACCTAATGCCACAGAACAACCAGTAAGAACACCTCAGTAAATGAAAAGCCACAAAGAGCGATTCAAACGAGAATGTACCCGTACAGTAGAACATCAGTAGCGTACCAGAACAGCAGTGACGTACCAAAACAGCAGCGACTCCCCACCACGCTACAAGAGCGTGTATAGAGCTCTCCCGTCTCGTCGTATGCTTCGCACCGGGCTCCCTCCTACCGTGCTACAAGAGCGCGTATAGGTGGTTCTCTGGTCCGCTACAAACGTCGAGAACGGGATTGGAGTTAGAAATTATACCTTACGTAGCAGTCGTCGGCGGTGTCGATGTCAAGGTCGAGGTCGAGGTCGAGGTCGTCCCCACCACGCTACAAGAGCGTGTATAGGGCTTACCCGCCTAGTCGTATGCTTCGCACCGGCTCCCTCCTACCGTGCTACAAAAGCGCGTATAGGTGGTTCCCCGGTCCGCTGCAAACATCGAGAACGGGTTTTGAGTTAAAAATTTATACCTTAGGGTCGTCGGCGACTGTCGGCGGTGTAGGCACGGAAATCAAGGCGAGAAGGGTACACACATTTTTTTGTTATAATTAATATTAATTATAATGGTAATTATATAATTATAATTAATAATTAATTACTAATTATTAATTAGTTTATAATTAATAAATTAATTATAATTATAATTAGTTAGTAATTAATTATAATTAATCGAAATTAATTATAATTAATTGAACAATTATAATTAACAATTAACTATTAATTATAAATTAATCACAATTAATTAACTAATTATAATTATAATTAAATAATAATTTGAATATAATTAATATTAATTAAGATGGATTAACCATCCCCCCTTCTTCTCTGTTTACTGGATTTGGCCAAAGAAGCGTGAATGGGAGAAGGATACCTTCACAGCCCGCGAGCTCCTGGTTGTTGCTTCCGATCAAAATGTTAACTTCCGATCCAACGTGAGGAGAAGTCAGTCGAAGGAGCGAAGCTTGACAGCACGAAGGAGGCGGGGAGGCACTTGACAGCCGGCGAGCCCCTGTCTTGCTTCCGATCAAGCTGTCGTAACTTTCGATCCGACTGAAAGGGTAAGTCGTCGTCAGAACGAAGTCGTCTAGCCACAAAGGTGTCGGAGAGGGCGCGTGAAAGGGGAGAAAGTTAACTTCCTAGTCGGCGAGCTCCTGTTGTTGCTTCCGATTTGGATGCCGTAACTTCCAATCCCAACAGGAATGGAATGTCGTCGAAGCAGTGAAGTCGAACAACTCAAGGAGCCGAAGAACCGATCGAAAGGGAGAAAGCTATATTCACTGCGAGCGGCTCCTACAGCTGCTTCCGATCAAAATGTCGTAATTCCAATCCGACTGGAAGGGCGAGTCGTCGAAGGAGTTACGTCGAGCAGCCACTGAGGGGCGGGAGAAGCCACGCAAGGGAGAAGGTTACTTGCACAGCTAGCGAGTTCTCGTTGTGGCTTCCGATTGAAATGTCGTTGATGGAGCGGAGTCGAACAGAGAGAGGGAGAATCAGGAGAGAATCAGAGCGGAGGAATGAGAGCAGTGAGAGCGAGAGTGAGAAGAACCGAATGCCTTTCTTCCCTCTCCCTATTAACGACACTAAATCGTGCGGAGATGTGGGGACGCGACATCAGTTGTGAGCAACGTGCGGAATTCGGCGCTCGAACGTGGCCGGACAGGTAGGTAGGATTTTATATTTTTTTTTCTCGATACAGAGGTCAACAAATGCCCCCCAACAAATGTGGTAGGCGTTTGGAGCGGGCCATGTTTGTTGCATGCTGATTGACCCTGTGGATTTCTAGATATCTATTCTAGATGTCACACAAGGGTTTTCATTTAGTGGATCTCCAAAATCTGTTTGGATGTCACACTGGAATTTTCGTTTAGTGGATCTCCAAAAGTTGTTTGGATGTCACACTACTCTCTTTTAGTGGATCTCCAAGATTTTATTTGGATGTCACACTAATCTTCCTTCTCCATAGCGGTTCTAGATGTATCCATATATGGTTGATATCTTGTCGAAATTTTAAATATTTATTTGGGGATCTCGGCATATAGCACGATGTCAATTCAAATAAATATTTAAAATGCCCCCAGTCTTTAGGGACATTTGTAGATATCATCTAGGGTGCTCATTCTACAGCTCTTTGCTAGAGCCCTGAGATTTTGACTCCTTCTGTCCTGTGCTTTGTGCTGCGGACTTGGTGAAGGATTGTCTGATCTGTCTTTACTGACTTGTTAGAAATTTTGTATTCATTCTGCCCTTTGCTTCTAGCTTTGGCGGGCTTATTGAAGGAGTAGATGCCAATGACCTATAAACCCTTAGGTTTGTATTAGGTCAATGGCAAGAAGTCATCGGTCCAGAGCTTTGTGCATAGCGGACTTGTTGATGACGAAATCCTTTTGGTTCAGCCTAAGGCTTTTCATGGACTTTGGGATAATTTTCTTCGGTCCTTTGCTTTGTGCTTTGACGGACTTGTTGAAGAAAAATTCCTTCGATCCTCGCTTTGTGCTTTACGGATTTGCTGAAGGATTTGCAGGTTTTGGATTCGAATGATAATACCGAACGTGGGTAGTATCTTGATCCTTAACCACTTGAGAAGACTTTAATCTGAATCACTTGAGTTCATCAGATCGGGGGAGCTGAAATTTGACAGCTCTTCGTCCTCTGGTTGCTGAAATGGGGGTTCCTCTACTGCGGCCTTTTTTATGGCTTGTTGAGTAGACGGAGCTGCCAGCAATCCGGTCATATTTGGGCGTGTTGGATCCGACCTCTTACACCCATTCAGGCTTCAGACTTGAGCTATGGGAATTGTGCTTCCCAATGCTGATTTTGTTGAAGTTGGTAGATTTAGAGTTCTCTTTCGTGATTTTGGATTTTGGAGCCTACGAACATTCTGTAGTTGCTCGAGACTCATCTACCACTGGAACTTTGATTCTCCAGTCATTTTGGAGAACTTTGTAGACTACGATCACTTGAACTTGTCGAGTCAAATTTGCCTTCGTTCTTCCTTCAGTCCTTACTGACGGGTTGACGAAGTGGGGGTTCCGCTACTACGGCCTTTTTTATGGCTTGTTTAGTAAACGGAGCTGCCAGCGATCCGGCCATATTTGGGCTTGTTGGATCCGACCTTTTACACCCATTCAAACCTTAAGCTTCAGGCTGTTGAAAGACTTCAAGCTTTTCTGGCTCAATTTTGTAGGAGTGTGTAGCCACAAAAGTCTCTTTCTTGACATTTGAGTCTTGGTTTTGTTGGAGAAGGTGTTGTCTCGATATTTGAGAAATCACCTGCATAGGCTTTAAAAAACAAGTATCTGTGTATTCTTTAGCACAAAAAAAATTTGGATTGATAATTTTAAATATTCATTTGGGGATCTCGGCATGCAGCGCGATGTCGACCTGAATAAATATTTAAAATGCCCCCTGTCTTGTAGGGACATTTTAGAATGAAATAGAATTAGAATCTTGAAATTTTAAATATTTATTCGGGGATCTCGGCACACAGCGCGATGTCGACCCGAATAAATATTTAAAATGCCCCCAGCCTAACAGGAGGATTTTGAAATGTATTCTCATAACATAAGATAGTTTTAAAATATGAAATGTATATGTTAATAAACAGACATGAAAGCATAATACACTAAACATAGCATTTCATGCGTAGTATTTTTTTAGGTAACGGCCATTGATCGGCGGCATGGGCCTTTGACCATTCAGATCGATCAGTTGATATGCTCCTCCTTGGTACACTTTCTCGATGACGAAGGGGCCTTCCCAATTGGATACGAATTTGCCACCAATTTTTCTGTGCGGGATGATTGACCTTCTCTGCACCAGGACCAATTCTCCTTCTTGAAATGATCGAGGACGCACCATTCGATCAAAGGATTTTGTCATTCTTGCTCGATAGATCTCCAGGTTCTGCTGAGCTTGTAACCTGATTTCATCGAGTGCATCGAGCTCCTCCATTCTTAGACGAGCATTTTGTTCTTGAGTCAGCTCATTCTGGACAACAACTCGAAGAGATGGAAGTTCAACTTCTAGTGGCAGTACGGCCTCAACTCCAAATACTAGAGAGTAAGGAGTGGCTTTGGTTGGCATTTTGTAAGTTGTACGATACGCCCATAGCGCTTCTGCCATCTTCGTATGCCACTCTCTTTTGTTCTTGGAGAGAATCTTTTTTAACAATTTCACTAGTGTTTTGTTGAAGGCTTCAGCTAAGCCATTTGCTCTTGGATAATATATAGAGGAATACCGCCAATCGATTTTGTGCCGATCAACGAACTTATATATTTTTGTACTCTTGAAAGCAGTTCCATTGTCTAAGATTATGCGGCGTGGCACACCGAATCTGTTAACAATATTATGGGTAAATAAATTGATTACATGCTCAGATGTAACTTCTTTGAATGGAACTGCTTCTGCCCACTTAGAAAAATAGTCGGTTGCTGCCAAGATGAAGCGGTGTCCTGCTGATGACGGCGGATCTATCGGCCCAATAACATCAGTACCCCAGCATTCGAACGGCCAGGATGCTATTGTAGGGTGCAGCGGATTTGGCGGTTGATGTATAACATCACCGTGGATCTGGCACTCATGGCACCTCTTAGCATGATTGATACAATCTCTGACCATGGTCGGCCAATAGTAACCCATTCTTTTAATTTTGATTGCCATCTTGGGACCTGATTGGTGTGCTCCACAAAGTCATTCGTGAACTTCTGCTACCACCTTATCAGCTTCTCGGGTTCCTAAGCATATTAGCCACATTTGATCGAAAGCACACCGATACAATGTGTTGTTGACGAATGCATATTGTAGTGCTCTCTTTCTGATTTGAGCAGCTAATGATTTGTCCGTTGGTAGTATACCTTCCTTAAAGTAATCAACGAAAGGCTGCCTCCAGTCATTTTCTTCCTCGACATCTAGGCAATGCCATCATGATTCTGAAGCTTGACTGGCTTTGCGCATTTTCTTAGGAACTTGCTGTTCTTCAGACTGATCTTCAGCATCAACTGGTTGGGGAGGTTGAGGATCAACCGGAGTTGTATCCTGCTGACTTGAATCGGGTATTCCCTCTGCCTGCGGGAATTGTAATAATGCTGGCTCTAGGATCCGACGATTGTGCACCATAATTATTATAGGCCATTCGTCGTCCATATTCGTCATTTTTTTAGCCAATTTAGCAAGAGAATCAGCTTTGCCATTTTGACCTCGGGAACTTGAGTTAACTTGACAATTGGAATTTGCTTCATAAGCTCAAGAACTCGCCGATGATAACAGGCCAACTCGAACTTGGTGATTTTGTAAATTCCTGATACTTGATTCACAACCAGTTGAGAATCACCGAAAATTTGGAGATTTTGAATTCGGACATCGATTGCAATCTCCAATCCAGCTATTAGGGCTTCATATTCGGCTTCATTGTTTGTCCGAGGTTCAGTCAGACTAAATGAGAATCTCATTATGCCTCCCTCGGGCGCCACGAAAATGAGTCCGATTCCGGCTTGAGCTTTCTCTAGATTTGGAGGCCGAGCACGCTTGATTGACGATGCTCCATCAAAATACATTTCTCATACTCGTAGCATCTCCTCTTTTTCAACATTCATGATCTGCTCGTCAGGTAGATCGTCGTTGAGCGGAGAATCTGCAGGGATAGGATGTGCAGCGAGAAAATCTGCCAACACTTGCCCTTTCACTGCCTTTTGAGGGACATATGTGATATCAAACTGTAGCAGTATCACTGCCCACCTTGCCAAACGACCTGTCAACGCTGGTCTTGTCATCAAGAACTTCACCGGATCGATCTTTGATATCAAGGTGATTTTGTGAGATAGCATATAATGGCGGAGCTTCCGAACTGCGAAAATCAGAGCCAAACAATGCTTCTCAATTAGAGAGTAGCGGATTTCTGCTCCTATCAACCTCCGACTGATGTAGTAGAGTGCATTCTCCTTGCCTTCTTCATTATGCTGGGCCAATAGTGCTCCGAGAGACTCTTCTAGTGCTGTCGTATACAGTATAAGAGGCTTCCCGGGGATTGGCGCCGCAAGAATGGGAGGATTCAACAGATATCTTTTAATGCTGTCAAATGCTTCTTGACATTCTTCGTCTCATTTGAAACGGACATCTTTCTTCATTAGTTTTGAAAATGGTTGGCACCTACCTGACAGATTCGATATAAATCGCCGAATGAAAGCCAACTGCCCTTGTAAGGAGCGGAGTTGCCGAAGGTTCTTTGGAGGTGGCATCTCCACGATCGCCTTGATCTTGTTGGGGTCGACTTCGATTCCTCGATGTCGAACAACATATCCCAGAAATTTTCCTGAGGATACCCCAAATGCACACTTGAGAGGGTTCATCTTCAGATCGTACTTTCTGATTCTTTCGAACACGATCTTCAAGTCATCTAAATGGTCTTTTCGGTCCATGTTCTTAATGACCAAGTCATCTACATAGCATTCGACTTTTTGATGAATCAAATCATCAAATATATGAGTCATTGCCCTTTGATATGTGGCACTAGCATTCTTCAAGCCGAATGACATAACTGTGTACAGAAGATGCCGATGGGTGTTCTGAATGACGTATGCTTTTCATCTTCAGACGCCATTTTGATTTGATTGTATCCCGACGATCCGTCCATAAAGGAGAACATATCATAGTTGGAAATGTTGTCAACTAGAAGTTCTGATACTGGGAGCGAAAAGTATTCTTTTAAGCATGCCTTGTTGAGGTCCCTGAAATTAATGCAGATACGAATCTGGCCATTCTTCTTCTTTACAGGGACTATATTGGCAATCAAGTCAACATATTTTCCTTCTTGGATGAAGCCTGCATCTATTAGCTTCTTCGTTTCTGCGATCACCTGTTCTTCAATCTCCAATCTCATTCTCCTTGGAGCTTGTTTGACGGGTGCTACTTCCAGTTTGATTGCTAATCTGTGAACTGCTACTTCAGGGGATAAGCTAGGCATCTCAGCATATGTCCAGGCAAAGCAATCCCTGAATTCACAGAGAAGTTCTTTTATTTCTTCTATTTGGTCTTCGGGTAGAACGACACTGATGAAGATCAGGCAAGGATCTTCTTTAGTCCGAAAAGATGTAGTTGAAAAGCGATGAGATTTCTTGAAGGATTCTTCAAGGTGTCGACCATCGAAAATATTGTCTGTAGGGGCCATCTTCGGAACCCACTTTTGACGAATTTCTTTAATAGTGGGTCTCTAGGAGTACACACTAGATATCACACCATTATTTGAATATATTTTTTTTCGAGAGATGTGAGTCTCTATATTTATTTTCTTTACGCCGGGACCTTTCGACAGTGGATTCTTGGATATGCATCCAAGTGTCACACCCCGATGCTCACCGTATAGAGCATAGTATAGATTAGCTACTACTATAGCATATAAGTGACTAGCCATAGATGGAAAGGGAAACCATTCCCCAGCGGAGTCGCCAGAAATCTGTGGGCTCCGAAAATTCGGCCTCGGCCTCCGCTCGCTTTTCTTATTCGGCGAGGGAGTTTTAACGAACTAAGTTCCGAGGTAAATTTTGGAAGGCAGATGTGTTTGTAGATAAGACACTACCCAGATATTTTGCCCTCATTTTGTGAGGACTTTATGATCTGAGTTCTGGTTTTCTATAGGCGCAAGCCCCTATAGTTAATTACCCCTCCCGATCACGAGAGAGAACTTTCGATTAAGGCTAGTCATCGATCAGATACGTAGAGTATACGTGTTATCTGGTGTATAGTAGCAGCAATGAGTTTGGATTTGGAAATATTTGAAGGTTTAGAATTTGAAGGGTTTAAAGATTTGAAATTTGAAGGTTTAATATTTAAAATAGAAATTTTCACCATCTAGCACTTAAAGCGGATGGTGGGGGAATGGATGATGGACCCGATCAAGATCCCATGGTTCCGTCGTCCCGGGCCATCGTGGTCCCTGGTCTACTTAGTCAGAGGAGGTAGTCGACCCAACCTGACAGAAGGATCCTTGTCGGCAACCATGGGTTGCTTCGTCTAAGGGGACCTTGTAGACCTGGGTTGGATTGTCTAAGGAGACAAATTTGAATCCACCTTAGCTAACAGAGGGCTTCGTGCCCTATCAATCATATCCTATTGATTCATATCTCAATGATTTGATGCCAATAAGGAGCATATTGGCTCTGGCCATAACCGCTATCTGTGGTGTCATATGGCGGCAAAACCACTCGGTTCAGAGGGCCCCGGGTCATAATCGTTTACCTGCAGTGCCATTTGGCGGCGAAACTGCCGGTTAGAGGACACGTACCCAGGGGCGGAACCAGCCCTAATTTTCAGGGGGGGCAAATTTATAAAGCATATATGTCGGGGGTCCAAGGGGGCAGCGTCCCATGGCAGGGTTCGATCTGTTGGGGGCAATTGCCTAAATACCATAGTATTTTAAAATTTTTAGGGGGGCAATTGCCAAAAAAATCCTTATAATAAAGACTAAAAAATGGACGAAGAGAAATAAATTACCTAAAAACCATGTAATTTTTTTAAAAAAAAAATTTTGAGGGGGGGCAATTGCCCCCCCTGACCCCAATGGGGTTCCGCCCATGCACGTACCACGTCCTTACTGGCAAGAGATTATTTGAGAATGGATCCTAGTGATATTTTCGACTGGGCATTTGGCTCTTTGTGAGCTAGAGTTTATTTGAATTTGTCCACTCCGACAGACTGTTGCGGAGGGTGGATGAGCTTTGCTTTAAGCGATTGATGGTTTGATTTCATTTTTAAATATATTGAATTTGGATTTTTGGGATTTTTGTGGAGTTTTTCTGGATTTTTGTGGGTTTTGGATGGAACTTTGAAATATTTGAAATAAACTTTGGATATTTGGAAGATGTTTGAAAATATTTGGGAACCCCTCCGGTTGAGATCTGCATTCAACACGGCCATCATCGGGGTGTTTTGGATCATTTCCTTTTTCTAGATTGAACCTTGTCGACTCTATCTACTGGTCGATAGAGGATCGAGTTTCATAGGCTTTGTGCCTTTTGTTCATGAATTTTCTTGATTTTAGACCTTGAAGGCCTAAAAAGAATGTATTTAAACAAATACACCGTTCGCTACAACCGTGTATTTTGTTAGATAGTTTGAATCTTGTCGATTTCTATTGATTTGTATAGAAGGATTGGATTCGAACTTGAATTCACTTGTCAACCCGCGTAGCATCCATAGGCGTCATGTGTGTACCAATAACACGCTCGCCAGGGCCCATGCGGGTTGAGATTGTATTTACCCCTTGTGTACCTATGTGTATACAAACTAAGGTGCACGTGCAGGGGTAATTTGAAACAATTATAGACGCCTTCTGTCTGCTTGTACGAATGTTGCAGATCCGGTGGCTTCTAGTCTTGACATTGACTCCCCCCTTTCTCAATCACCGGGGAAGGTTTTCTTTTGGACTTTGAAGTCTACTGATTGTCGCTTTGCTTTGAGAAGATCTCCTTTCAAGATCTTTAGTGTAGTAGAGTTTTTTTCGTACATCGGGTTGCTATTGTACTCGAGATACTTGAAGATCTTGATCACCATTGTCGTAGGTGATATATATACTTGTGCCCACAGTGGTTCGTTGTACCTACGACATACCCACTGTTGTTATCCACAAGTGATTTGTGCTCATTTGTAGGGGACCGTTGTACTCACTACGACTTCCTGAAGGTATTTGTAGGAGAGCCCTTGCTTCTGCGTCATATCCACCCTTTCACCAATCTCGGGTGGGCGTTTTGATGTATTTGCTTGTAGGGAGGCGGATCCTCCATCATTGGTCTCCTGTGTCGCCATCTCAATCAACAGGCGTTGTAGGTTGTTGAAGGAGTTCATGCATCAAGGTCTTGTTCGTCACGAGTCCCCCGTTGTTTGTTTGTATTGAAGTATGGTTCAGGCTCCTGATGAACCTTATTTGAATCCCATTTCGAACGGCAGATCGTCGTTGCATCTTATGAAGCAAATAGGCTTGTTATCTTTGATTAGCATCACATTAAGAGGCCGGTCCTCCTTTGTTGGTTGCATTATAAGAAGACCGTGAAAACTGCTTCAAGCTTTGCCTTCAATGATCTTAAACATTCAATCGATTCAACCCAATGCCACAGAACAACCAGCAAGAACACCTCAGTAAATGAAAAGCCACAAAGAGCGATTCAAACGAGAATGTACAGGTCTTCTTGAAGTCCAACTCAAGTTCTTGCTTGAGTTCAAATTGATTTGAATTTGGGTTCAATCTGAGTTTGAGTAGGAGTTCATAACCCCCACTTAATTTTATATAGTTCGAGCTCAAAGTACAAGTTCAAGTGTCCCATGTAGTCCAAGTCTTGTATTTGCTTGAGTTCAAATTGTTCAAGACATCAACGCTCAACTTGGGTCCTGAGTGCGAGTTCAAGTTCCAAGAACTAGTTCAAATTGACTATCAAGGGTCCTCTGAAATCTTTTGAGTTCAATTTCTTGTTCAAATGATTTGAATTGGGCTTCAGCTTGATTTTATTTCATTTGAATTTGGTCTTTAGAAATCATTTGAATTTTGGTTCTGATTTAGGTCCACAAGTCCTCTGTTCTTGTACAGGTCATCTGCTCATTTTAGTTTGAGTTATGTACATTTTTGTTCAGATACAAGTCTTTTATATTGTTGCCCAAGAAGGTCTTCAAATTATTTCAATCTTGTGTACTTCAGTGAAAATTTCGGCAGCACCCCGGCATATCCCCCGTTTGGGGGAAAATAGGGGAGTTGGGCCTTCCCACCACGCTACTAGAGCGTGTATGGTAGGTGTCCGTAAACACCGCGGCCGTACAAAATTTCATCCCACCACGCTACAAGAGCGTGTATGGGGCCTTCAGCAGTACCCGTACAGTAGAACATCAGTAGCGTACCAGAACAGCAGCGACTCCCCACAACGCTACAAGAGCGTGTATAGGGCTCTCCCGCCTCGTCGTATGCTTCGCACCGGGCTCCCTCCTACCGTGCTACAAGAGCGCGTATAGGTGGTTCTCTGGTCCGCTACAAACGTCGAGAACGGGATTGGAGTTAGAAATTATACCTTACGTAGCAGTCGTCGGCGGTGTCGATGTCAAGGTCGAGGTCGAGGTCGAGGTCGTCCCCACCATGCTACAAGAGCGTGTATAGGGCTTACCCGCCTCGTCGTATGCTTTGCACCGGCTCCCTCCTACCGTGCTACAAGAGCGCGTATAGGTGGTTCCCCGGTCCGCTGCAAACATTGAGAACGGGTTTTGAGTTAGAAATTTATACCTTAGGGTCGTCGGCGACTGTCGGCGGTGTAGGCACGGAAATCAAGGCGAGAAGGGTACACACATTTTTTTGTTATAATTAATATTAATTATAATGGTAATTATATAATTATAATTAATAATTAATTACTAATTATTAATTAATTTATAATTAATAAATTAATTATAATTAGTTAGTAATTAATTATAATTAATCGAAATTAATTATAATTAATTGAACAATTATAATTAACAATTAATTATTAATTATAAATTAATCATAATTAATTAACTAATTATAATTATAATTAAATAATAATTTGAATATAATTAATATTAATTAAGATGGATTAACCATCCCCCCTTCTTCTCTGTTTACCGGATTTGGCCAAAGAAGCGTGAATGGGAGAAGGATACCTTCACAGCCCGCGAGCTCCTGGTTGTTGCTTCCGATCAAAATGTTAACTTCCGATCCAACGTGAGGAGAAGTCAGTCGAAGGAGCGAAGCTTGACAGCACGAAGGAGGCGGGGAGGCACTTGACAGCCGGCGAGCCCCTGTCTTGCTTCCGATCAAGCTGTCGTAACTTTCGATCCGACTGAAAGGGTAAGTCGTCGTCAGAACGAAGTCGTCCAGCCACAAAGGTGTCGGAGAGGGCGCGTGAAAGGGGAGAAAGTTAACTTCCCAGTCGGCGAGCTCCTGTTGTTGCTTCCGTTTTGGATGCCGTAACTTCCGATCCCAACAGGAATGGAATGTCGTCGAAGCAGTGAAGTCGAACAACTCAAGGAGCCGAAGAACCGATCGAAAGGGAGAAAGCTATATTCACTGCGAGCGGCTCCTACAGCTGCTTCCGATCAAAATGTCGTAATTCCGATCCGACTGGAAGGGCGAGTCGTCGAAGGAGTTACGTCGAACAGCCACTGAGGGGCGGGAGAAGCCACGCAAGGGAGAAGGCTACTTGCACAGCTAGCGAGTTCTCGTTGTGGCTTCCGATTGAAATGTCGTTGATGGAGCGGAGTCGAACAGAGAGAGGGAGAATGGGGAGAGAATCAGAGCGGAGGAATGAGAGCAGCGAGAGCGAGAGTGAGAAGAACCAAATGCCTTTCTTCCCTCTCCCGACACTAAATCGTGCGGAGATGTGGGGACGCGACATCAGTTGTGAGCCACGTGCTGAATTCGGCGCTCAAACGTGGCCGGACAGGTAGGTAGGATTTTATATTTTTTTTTCTCGATACAGAGGTCAACATCAGGCCCATGTAACAAGACATCACAATGTTCTATAATTGGATTTCTTGCATCCCCTATGAGGATTTAACTTGAGCTCTCACTGATTTTTTGTCCATTGTAGCATATCTATCAACAATGGGTGTGCCTTCAGTATCATTTCCCTCGTGGAAATGCTGTGTTTGTTGGTGGAGCTCAAACATCAGTACGCCTAAATATGTTCGTTCACTAACGCTTGCACGTGCTTTTGCATATGGTTCAAACAATGTCAGACGCTTGCTTAAACTTAAACACCCTACACATTGGTTCATGCAGTAGTGAATGTTAATTAACATTAAAGCAACGTCCTGTGTAACATTGGGTAGTGGAGTTGGCCTGCAACTCACAATTTAATATAATAGTGATGTTTAAATTCATACTTATCAATTTGGCTGGACCATGATGTACATCAAATTTAAATTACATGCGTAAAACCTATAAAGTTGGGAAGAGAGTGTTGGTTCATGCTGCTAATACTTATGCATGTCTTTGCAGTTGCTCAATTTGAATATAAATCATCAAGATACGCCGTCGAGCTTCATTAAGTATAAACTTACAAATCTTACGTCCATGACTAGAACTGTTGTGTAACATCTATTATTCGGAATATAGCATATAAGGTTAACTCTGCTTGTTCCACTATCATGCACAATGTTTGAAGAATTTCTATATTCAAATGTTCAAGTGTAAGATTCTCATTTATTTCGATGGGATGGGTCATTCCATTGTTGTATAAAAGGTATGAACTCCTCTTTAATATGCAAATCACCATCATAATACAAATTGAAACGTGACATTATATGTGATGTGATCTTTGTATGTTCTCTCAAACAACAAATAAATGCTCGTGCTAATCAACAAATCATTTACAATACTAAATTGGAAGATGTTTTTTTTAAACATTATCAAAATTAAAGTGGAATTTAATTGAAATTAAATTATATTGAAATCAAAATAAATATTAAATTTTTTTATTTACTGATAATTAAGGTAAATCAGTTAAAAAAGTATATTCTGTTATGAAATATAGAATAAACATACACAATATTTTACAAAATTAAAACTTAGATAATTAAAATAGTTATATATGCTAGAGTAATACTTTGCTAATAACTAAAAAATAGATATTATCTATTAAAATTTGCATATCTTTTTTTTTTGAAAACTAAAGTTATAAAATGAAATTAAAGATAGCCTTCGATTAATATATACCAAAATAATTCGCATATTATTTCAACTACTCTTATTTTATCTAAACATTTAATTATCTTATTTTACATGCTATTATAATTTTAAAAATATGAGATGAAAAAACCTATTTGATTAAGTTTTTTTTTTTTTTTTTTTTTTTTTTAACCTATTTGATTTAGTTGTTTACAACTTATTTCCAAACATTTCATTATTTCATAACATCATTAATTAAATAACATAAATACAGATTTATTGCATTTTTATTATAAATAGTATGCATAGTTGATAAATAATTACATAAAACAATATTTCACATTAATAAGAAGGATTTACATACATACCACTTTATTTCATGCTATTTACATATCTAACACTTAAAGCTTTAATATTACATACAGGGGCGGAACCCCCAAGTGCCGAGGGGGAGCAATTGCCCCCCCCTAAAAAAAATAAATTTGTTTATTATATGGCTTTTTAGGTAGTTTATAGGAGTCTTTAGGCAATTGTCCCCCCTAAAAAAATAAAATATTATGATCTTTAGGTGATTGCCCATAAGCAAAATTATACACATTGTGTAGATGTATTATTATATGAATTTTTTGGTAATTGTCCCCCCCCCCCCCTCCTAAAAAATTTTAAAATACTATGGTCTCTAGGCAATTGTCAAATATAAAGAGAAATAGTAAAAAAAATCTAAAAATATCCTTACAACCAAAATATCCTTGACCGCGCGACTTAACCGGGCAGGTTGAACCTCGTCAAGAGGTGCTGCCTCGGACCTTCGACATATCTGCGAAGAGTACAACGATCAATGCTTTGAACAAATATGGGTCGAGCAAAATTCAAGCAACTCTAACATACATTTTGTAGAAATTGAATGATTACATCATTTTGATTTTTTTCCAAACAAATCATCCATACTTCAACCTAATTTTGTTGAAGAATAATTCTTATTATATAAGATGTTGATGATATTTTAAAAATGTATCATGTATTATAATATTACATGCTGATCACTTATAAAATAAATATGAGTGCATAGAATAAAATATTAAAATTTATAGAATATTTTGTGTGATAATAATAAAAAATATGAGTTATATATTTGATATTAAAATTTTATATAAGTTATAGAAATATGATATTAAATTTTTTGATATTAAATACGTAAATAGAATGCCTTTTTATAAAGGAGCCACTATAAAATTAATGAATTAGCTGGACCTCCTAGTTTGCGCGGGACGCCATTTTCAGCTTCTATCTCTCTCGCTTCTTCATTGCGCTCGAAGACGGCGATGGCTGCAGGGGAAGAGAAAGAGGTACTTTCACCGATAGAATTGCCTGACTTTTAAAATTATTTCCTAAAAAAAATGTTGGATCTGGCCACATTTGAGGTTTGTCATCTCATCTTTTTTAGAAAGAATATGCAGCGAAAATCATTTCCCGAATGACTTTTATTAGGGTTTGGACAGATGCGGTCATTTTTTGTTTTCTTATCTTTCTTTGGCCTTTAACCAGTCTATTCGTTGCTAAAACTGGGAACACTTTAGATAAATGCTATGATTATGTAGTACTTGTGAATTATAAGAAGCTGTTTCTTATCAGAATATGTCCACAACAAGATGGTTAGTAACTTACACGAAGCATATGAAACAGAAGAGAAAGGTCTATCAAGATGGGGTGTTGGAGCTTTGTAGTTCAAGTGGCAAGGTATGAAGTTCAATTCGTCCAATGGTTATCCAAACTATATTATCTTTGGTAATATTAGTACTTTATTATGGTTGAGAGTTTCTGGTATTATAACTTTGACCTTAAAAGTCTCTTATATGAAGTAAGCTGCAAGTGTCTGTAACAGGTTCTATGTTTTGCTTGTAAATATTGCCAGTTACACATTTAGCAGAGCATTGATTTTATTTGGAGGCAGCTTTTATAACGACTATTATACTGGAAAGTTATTGTTTGGGATGAACATAACTCTGTGGTGACGTCCTGAATACTAAACTCTATGATTTTGGCTCCTTTCAGCAAGAAAGCTAAGGATATGATAAATCTAATGTATTCTAAAGTTTTTATTGTTGCAGAAGTCTATAAGTTTAGATTAAAATTTCATCTACAAAGAAAGGAGGAACATCCATCACATAATGCTCTTATCTATTATTAATTCCATGGCGGGAGATGGAACATTATTTATTCTTTAAGATGGAATGCAACAAAAATGTGGCTCTTTTTAAAAGATTTGCTAAAAAAGATCTAATATATGATTTTCACACTGGATTAAATAATGAGTTTGATGCTGTAAGGTTACAAAACATTGAAAATGAGGACTTCTCATCACTAAATAAAGTTATTTCTATTATGCGAACAAAGGAAGTGAGGAAAAGAGTCGTGATCAATAAGAAACTCATGAAGGGTTTGGCCTTATATTGTTCAAGGCCTCTGGCATCAAGAACTTCTACTTAAATCACTCTCATATGCCAAGAACGTCTACTTAAAGCACTCTCATATTAAGGGCTAGAAATAATCAAGTCTAGCAACTGTGATCAATGAAGCTACTCTTTGGTGTAAATATTGCAAAAAAGTTTAACATACAAAAGAAGTATTTTGAAAACTTCATGATAAAGTAGATGATTGAAATTGAAATGTGCAAGGAGGAAATATGAAGTAGCAAAAACATGTAAATATAATACACGTGTCAGAAGATAACGTCAAAGAATAATACATTGAGTTCCACTAAGAAGAAATAGAAAAAATTAAAAACTAGTTAGATTCACAAAAAATTTCATGACAAGACTTGTACTCTACCATTCTCTGATATGACCTCATTTTCTCGTTCTTTTAAAATCTCAAAGATGCCTAATTCTAGCTCTTGGATCATTAATTTAGGAGCTACATACCATATGTCTAACTCATAAATTTTCTTTGTACACTCCCATCAATGAAAAAATAATAATTGTTAATGGATCCATGAAAATTGTGGCCAATCAAGGAGATATACTTACAAATAAATATCTCATACTCCAAAATACTCTCCTTGGACCGGTCCTGCCTGGATCGACCTTGGTTGGCGGAGCAGAAGTTCTGCCCCAGTCATTGCCGCCTTCTGTGGGGGCGGGCCCAGTAGTCATATTAAGGAGGGATTAATGAGAAATTAAGAGGAAAATTTCAAATTGAGGAGTTGTTTTCACATTAACTATATTTTGTATGCTTTAAATATATTGTTTACTTTAGGTTTAGATTTTTATCTTGTGTTTTCTGAAATTTGGAGGGTGCTTTGGATTTGTTTGGGCTCTAGCGCGTCTAGAAATTTGGGAGAGCTGGATCCTCCTTTCCAATTGAGGATCCATTGTATCTTGTTGTTTTCTTTCATCTATTATCAATAAAATCCTTTCTCGTTAATTTTTTTCCACCAAATTTCCTCTTAATTTCTGGGTTGGACTTATCTGAAATTCAAATTCAGCCATGAGAATTCACTTTCTGTTGGAGTGTTTCCTATTAAATGGACTTGATGTGAAACAATCAACAGGAATAAGAGGAATTAATAAGAAAGTTGTTTTAAGCAATACAATTATAAGTTAATGTTTCACTTAAGAATAAATTCTCAGTTTCCGTAGTTGTTAATTTTGATTTGGCATGCGGTTACACTTTAAATTAACGAGACAAATCAAAATAACAACAAAAGATGGTAAAACTAAATATGCAAATAACAAGAATCCGTCACCTAACAAATAAAAATTATTATCTTTAGAGTTTCCTTCTCATGCACTCTTGATAGTTGGGTTAGCAGAGGAAGAACTTCAACAATCCTAGTGATGTCACTGAAAGACAAAGGACGCCTACGGCCTTGATTGACGGGAAGATAACCGGAGGAGGTGGGGGAACTGGTGGACGTCAGATGATCTGCCACTGCTCGGATGATTGTTGCTCATCGATGCTCTTAGCCAAGCATAGGAGAATGCGATCAACTTACCCCTCGACGGTGTCGTCAGTTCCAAAGCTGAGATCAAAGAATGGTGACTGAATAATATTGATTTGTCCGTGAGAATCGTACAAGAACCCGTGGTCGACTTTAGAATCGGTCATATATGAATTGGATATGGTTCTTTGTTGTGAGCCTTGGAGGAACCGGCGGTGATTGGTGGGAGGAGGAAGGAGGGCAGTGACTTGGGTTGGGTGGATGAGGGGACAACTAGGTTAATGGTAATTTGGATGTATTTTTCTTTTAAGTTAATTACCAAGGAAGGTAATTAATTAAAAGAGTTAATGGAGGTGGATGGAAAATTTTAATTTAATTTGAATTCAAAAAATTTGGTTCAAGGGAAGGGCCGATGGCATAGGGAGAGAGGGAGGAGATTAGGAGGGAATTTAAGAGCTTCCTAATTTACTATTCTAATATAGGGATGAGGTAAATTAGATTCAAATCTAGAAACTTTCCTAATTTAGCTTTCTTAATTTTGTAAAGTATTTGAATTCAAATTGAATTTCAAATTTAATTAAATCTCTCCCCAAATTAATGATGCTAATTTAGGTAGGTGCTAATGATGATTGAAATCATCATAAGGGGGCAAGGAAGAGGAGCTTGGGGATGGAAAGACCGGCGGCAAGGGTTTGTGGGTGGAGAGTGGCCGATGGCTTGGAGTTAGAAGAGGGTTTCGCTGGCGGTTTAAAGGGGAATTTGGGAAGGGGGGGCCGACGGGTGGGGCGGTGGGTTGGGTTGGCCGGCGGTGGGGAAAGGAGGAGAGGGTGGCCGGATGTGAAGGGGAAGAAGGAACGACAAACCGCGAGTCTCGAATTCACCGGCGGTTGAAGGGTGATGCAAGACCCTCTTATAAGGTTTCTCCTCTCAAGAACTCACAAAGCGATCAAACAAGAAAAGCTGAAATTTTCATTCATAATCATCATTAACTTAATACAATGGTTCAAGCCTTTTATATAGGCATCTAAGATAAAGAAAATAAATGACTCAAATATCCTCAGAGTTACAACACAAAGAAATCCCTCATAGGGGTACAAATGAAAAAACTGAAATATAAATAAAAGAAAATACAATAAAACATCATAAATAGAGACTATGAATTGTAGTCGTCGATCTACGATTCCTCCGATGGTAGGTGCTTCGAAACCTTCTGCCGATGTCTTTATCAGGACCAAAGTGCTTAGAGAAGCTGAAACGATTCTAATTAGCCAGGTTGTCCTGTTCATGTTGGTTTTTTTCTTTTACCAGTTATAAACAGGATCTGATAGAAATTCTGAATGGATTTGTGGGTTTAGTTATTAAAGTAGATTGAATAATGATTTCCTGAAGAGTGTGGTGCTCTTTGTGATCTTTTGTACTTTGGTTGCTCTTAAGTAAATCCTTTGTCATATGATTTTTGATGCGTCTGGTGATTTCATAGAATTTTATTTGGTTACTATATTTGAAATATTTCATAAGTTATGTTGAGATTGATAGTTTTTATGAAGTGAATTGGTGTTGGAAATTTCTCTAGATTTTTCTTTTTTGGGATGAAATGACATATCTTGTCTAAATTGTCTCTTTTATTAATGTTTACTTTTAAAATATAAGGTTGGAAGAATGTGGCGATTGGAAGCATGTTTTGCTTTTGTTCAAGTTTTGGGAACTTGAGTTTCCCTTGTTGCTTTGAGTTTGGTAAGGAATAGTTTGGGTAGTCGAGTCGGGTTTGTATCAAGTGCCTTATTTGGATTGTGGGAATAGCAAAGGACATTGAATGTTGCTTTAGGGTACACTTGACTTCAAAGAAGTGTGCTCAATAACAACAATGCCTACATCCCTTTTTCGTATTTGATTTTCGTTCTCTTTCTTTCTTTTGAATTTAGTATTCTTTTGCTTTGCTTTTAGTGTTCTTTGTCGTTTCTTTTGCGCTTGGATACTAAACACTTGCAAAACGAAGAGAACCCAAAAGACAAATGGCTCAACAAATGACAAAAATGTACGTTCTAGTTTTTATTGCATTTCCATTTCTTTATATTATTATTTGCTTATAGAACATGCTCTAATACACATCTCTTTTGTATTTTGCGAGGTACTTTTTGGAAAGCAATGGATAAGGAGCACTGGAGCACTTGGAGAGGGTGCTAGGACAACTGGATCCGAGCATCAGTCGCCCCTATTCATTCCGGTAGGGGCGCTACGGGCGGAACAATCATGTCATAGCCCCCGGTGTTGTAAGCTTTCTTAAAAACTTAGAAAACCTTTAGGGGCCTAGATGATTGTACGCCTCCCACCCTTAGGGCCTTGTAGAAACTTCATTTATAATTAGGATTGCTTTTCTTTTATTAGCCCCCTAAAACCTTTTGACACACATATATAAGTTTTAAGGGTTAGAAAACAACACTGCCTTTAGTCCTACAACTTTAGTGACATCTAAGGACAAAAATTAAGGACCGAGTTTTAGATAATATAGACTTAGGATGCATGCTCCCTATAGGATAGAGACATTAAAATAAAAATTTAGTGACACGTTTTTTTTCCTAGATTTTAGTTTTCTTTAATTCACTAATAATCAACCAATCAATCCTAATCTAATTCTAAGAAGCTGTTAAAGCACTTAATTTTTAATCAAATTATAATTAACATTCATAATTATTAAATTGTAAATCTAAAACATAAACCTAAACCAATTCTAACTAATCTAATAATTAACTCCTAATAAATCTAAAATTTAAAATGTGTAGATTTAATTAGGAGATCAAATTTTATACTAAAATTCATTAGGATAAAGACTCCTAAAATATCAAACCTTAGACAATCTTTAAAATCAATCAACGAATCTTCTTTTAATAAAATAACTAATATATCTTTCTTTTCTAATTTATAACTAATTAAAGTAATCCAACAAAGTTAATTATCACTGGGTAACCCAGGCCTACGAGGCTATTAAGTTAGCCCTAAGGAGGGTGAAATAAATCTCACGGCCTTGGTGTGAAACAAATGTGATAAGTAATCAAATCCTAAAAATAAAAATCTATAAAATCAATCCTAAATTACTAATATTTTAACTTCAATTAAAATCTCTGTTGCCCTTTCAACAAACAAAAATGCAAGCAACCTTAATTAACTTATCCCTTATAGGACCTATCAAAACCACACGACCTACACTTAGATTGATTTGCTAGGACACGACTACTAGCTTTATGATAGGTTGATGTTCTGTCTTTCTTTTCTGTGCTGTGTTGTGATGCTCTGCATGTGACCCGTATGCTGGTTATTTTTGTTACTTGCTTTAGCTTTTATGTGACGTGTTTTCTAGCTTTCTTTCTGCACTGTTGTTGTGAGCGTTATAATACCCATAGGTTAGACACACTCTTTTTATACTGATACTGTCTTCCTACAGGTAGCCGTGCTCACACAACACTAAAGGGGCTAAAATTAATAATAATTACTTATAACCGTTTTAGGTACTCGCTTCAGCTGCTTAGCCCCAATAATTAAACCACGGCCAAGTGTGATTTATTTTTGGCATTTTCATATATATATATGACTGCTTGGACGATGTTTGATTTTGATTATAAATGTTTAGGATAACCTCTGCAGAAGAGTCTAGTTTTTTGGAGCATTCACTACAAAGAGCCAGAAGGACTGAAGATGATCCAAAAAGGAATCAAGGAAGGGAAGACGAAGACTGAAGATGTAAAAATGCCTTATTTTAAGATTTGCGTCGTTCCCGGGTTGTTGTCGGTGGAGCCCGGCCACCACTACTTTTCTGTACTTTGTGATGTAATATTATATGACACTTGCCATGGACACTCTTTTTCGTGGGCTTTTTGTTTTGTTGATTGTTTGTTTACTTTGATTGCGCAGTAGAACCAGCATGTTTTTTATAAGTTTCTTTCTTGCATGTGCTTGTGCCTGATTCGCCAGGCTTTTTTAGGAATAAAAATTCTTCTACTCATAATTAATAATAAAAATTTAAGATTAACTCACATATAAAATATAACGATTCTAGTGAATAGCCGAAATCGTCCGGGGTCACATACATGCATTCTCTCTCCTTTTAGACAACTTCCCCGCCTGCGGGTAGAGTCCGGATAATCTGGCCTATGAGGATGAAGTGCCGGACCTGGGGAAGTTTAGTTATTCTTAAAAATTATTTTATAAGCATTTTTAAAATTTCATACATTCCTGATTTGGAGACTTTGACCAGCATAAACTGCATTAGCAACTAATTAAAATTAAAATTTAAATTGCATTAGTATTAGAAGCATAGTATCATTCATAAGTATGGGATCACTTAGGAGCTTTCTTTAGTTGTTGATCCCAAATTCAAATGTCTAAACTACCCATCCATCTTTAATACAGACCGGATAACATGAATTTAATACGATTAGGTGATTTTAGCTGACTTCCTTTTTCAAACAAGGAATAAGTCCAAGATTGCATTAGTTAGGTCGTAGATGCTAGTGTTGTGTGTACGAGACTACTTCTTTTATAGATTTAAAGTCTAAAGGTGAGTGGTACAAGTGTATCACTAGACACCTTATTGGTGGGTAAGCTCTCCATTCTTTCGGAAGCTATAAATCCTACCCATCCGCGTCACACAGATGACGCCACCTTCTTTCACTCGTGCTTGCTTGAGGTGTGTTGCCTCTTTCTTTTCTCCAGTTTTATCTTCTTCAGACCGGCCGAATGTTGACTGAACCACGTGTGATTGATTGAACCAAGTTGGGACATTCTTTCCTTTTGTTTAGGAAAGCCTAAAATTTTGCCTTTGCACTAAACCCATTAAAGAAGATAATTCAACATTTTTAATCGAGAGTTTTCTTAGATTGAGGTCTAAAATGTAATTAACTACGGGGGCTTGCGCCCGTAGGAAACCGATCCCCACAATCAAATAAACCCCATTCGAGCTTATGTATTGAATGAGGGAAATCTCGTGGGTTATACATATTATTATCCATCGAAGTGCGTTGGCGAAAGTCACTATCTTTCATGACTAATCGTATGTATAACTCCATCGGTCTTCTTGTGTCGGGTGTAAAGGTCTACGATCATTTTGTCCTACGGGATAGTGCGATCATACCTATGTATTCGAACCACATAAGCAGAATCCTTTCGGAGACCCACAAATTTATGACGACTATGATGGGACAGGTTTCTCTCTCCATCTTCGAATGTTAAATTATCTTCTTTTGTGTGCACTCCGGATTTAGTGCTCTTTAGTTAGGTTCTTCCTTTTCTAGCCTTTATAGGCTATTCCATCCCTTTCCTTCTCGTTCCCTCCGGTGGTTTTTGTCTTACGCTAATTGTTACAGTTTGTGTTAGCAGACAGTGCAATGGCGTACTATGGTCCTTCGGTTACTTTCTGTTTTGGCTCTGACTCGCGGGTGACACTCCCTAAGTCCCTACTGTCGAGCCCAATGTTTTAAAAGGCGAAATCGGGAATCGAGGCGTTTTTTCTAAGCGAGGCGAGGCGTAAGCCTCGAGGCGGATCGAGGCGTAAGCCTCAAAACGATTAAAATAAATTAATTTAAAATTTTAAATAATGACAAAAAATAATAATTATTTGTACTACCAATAATAAAATAACATGAATACAAAAATATACCAGTCTGCCGGGGGTCCAAGGGGGCGCTGCCCCCTGGCGGGGTTCGACCTGCTTGTTGTATATGCTCAATAACGAGCGTACCGAGCATGTACCACTCAGTATCGAGCCAGTAACGCTCAGTACCGAGCATGTACCGCTCAGTACCGAGCATGTACAACTCAGTACCGAGCATGTACCGCTCAGTACCGAGCATGTACCGCTCAGTACCGAGCATGTACCGCTCAGTACCGAGCATGTACAACTCAGTACCGAGCATACCGCGTAATTTAAATGTAATTTATATTAATTAGGCTAATTATATTAAAATTTAATTAATAATTATAATACTAATTATTCAGTTAAGTTAAAATAGATAATTAATTCATGCACTAATTATATTATTAATTATTTAATTAATTTGTTTAATTATTAATATTTTAAATTATATTAACTAAGTTAATCAATAATAACTTAGTTGGGTCTACGGTTTGCCTTTCATCTTCTCTTTTCGTCCTTGCTGTTCGGCTTCGTTGCTTCACAGGAGGTGTAGAGATTCCACGCGTCGCTTCTTTAGCTCCTTCGTGGTTGTTCGACTTTGCTCCTTCGACGACTTTCCTTTTCCTGTCGGATCGTAAGCTACAACATTTTGATCGGAAGAAACAACGAGAGCTCGCTGACTGTGAAGGTAACTTTCTCACTTTCGAAGCGCTGCCTCGATGCGCCTCGACGCCTCACGCGGTGAGGCGTACGCCTCCGTGGAAAAAGGCGTAAGCCTCGCCCGAGCGTTCGAGGCTTAAGCCTCAGTTCGCCCGACCTCCGCCTCGATTCGAGGCGCGCCTCGAGGCGTCCGCCTCGAACGCCTTTTTAATCGATGGTCGAGCCCACTTGCAGGGGGATCACTTTTGGATCCTTTACCGACTCGGCGTACGTCACACTGGGCGGGTCGACCCCCTCCGAGGCTGCTGCCTTCTCTCCCCCTCACAGGAGAGGACGCGCAGCCATGCGACCGTTTGGACAACCAGTTGTTCGGTAGCCTGCCCGGGCACCTGCTCGTCCTGTTGCTGTTCGTGCGCAGCCAGTGGGCTCGGTGGCTAAGCAGCCAGTGCCTAGGCCACTCCCTGTTCACCTAGTTCATCCAGCAGTCAGGCGGCCAGCGTCTGTCACTCCTGTTGTTCGTGTAGCCCCGGCCCCTCAGCACCGGCAGCTAGTAGATGTTCCTTTACCTGTTGCCCCGGTAGAGGCTGCTCGTGCTCGGGTCTCCTCTCCCTCTTCGAGTAAGAGGGTTGCTCAGGCCGAGCTTCCTCCACCTCCTACTCGTCGGGTTTCTGTTTTCACCCGGTTGTCTCACCCTGAGACTGCTGAAGAAATCCCGACACTTCCTTCAGTAGTTTCTGTTTCTCCTGTCCAGTCAGTTAGTACGGACATAGCTTCTTCCTCCACCTTCGGCCTTGGGAGAAGGCCTAGGAGGAATAGGAACAGGAGATTGTGCTTAGCGGCATCCGATGCAGCAGTTCAGCAGATGGTAGATTCTGTGGCTCAGCAAGAGCCGGTTCAGCAGAAGTTGGTTCCCTTACAGCGGGAGTCACGTAGACGTGTAATTATCCCAGTTTCTGATGTTGTAGTCGCCCCTGAGATCGACGCAGTCCAGGGATGACACTTTTCACCGCTAGTACATAGTGGTGATGAGGAGGACGATGTTTACATTGTGGCAGCCCCTCCTGTCCCCACTACTCTTCCTCGCGCTCGAGTCCCCAGGGATACTATTGCTAAGACCCTCACTCTGAGGATCCGAGGCATTATCCGTTCAGCGCGCGGTAGAGGCCGTGTTAGCGAGGAGAGGTTACTCCACCAGATCTTTCAGGTGCATGCCCAATTACAGCAGCAGTCAGTTAGACAGAGTTACCGGTGGCAGAGAGGACATCCACCACGACAGCAGACAAGAGTAATTCTTACCGTTAGACCCCAGACAGGTGTTCCTACTGCTGGACGACGCCCCCGCCGTCACGGACGTCGCCCACAGTTGGAGTCTGTTCGGCCTCAGCTTGGTTCAGTTGTCGTCCCCCCTTCCACTCAGTTAGATGTTCATACCGGGTCCCGTCGTACTAGATGGGTTTTGAGGCACCGACAGGTAGAGCAACCTGTCGAGACGGAGCAGACCGTTGGGACGATCCGTCGAGTTGATACAACCCTTTTAGTGCCGGTAGCAGTTCAGACGAGTCATGATGCAGTCGATTTTGAGGATAGTACCTCGTCTCGAGTAAGGCCAGTTGTTATTCCTAGTTCCTTTAGGATTTCTTCTCCTTTGGGTCCGTATATCGATGTTCTTCATCAGATCTCCGATGAGGACTTACTCGAAAGAGAGTCAGATAAAGACATCCCCGTCCACCATGTCTGTGTTGTCACGAGACGAGGCACGTCAGATGAGCAGCATGAGTAGTACGATGATTTAGAGGAGCAAGGGGAGGCCGATGTACCTTCCACCTCAGTACAGGGTGGACCTCCCCGTTCAGTAGACACGGATGTCACAGTTTTACAGTTGCAGACTCAGATGGCGGAGATGGCTAGAGCCATGGCGGCGATGACCGCCCAGTTGACGGCGTTGGGGGCTACACCCCATGTCATGGATGTAGGCACTCCTACTACATCCAGAGATGAGCCAGAAGCATCACAGTCGCCAGTCTCAGAGCCTGTTAGAGTTGATAGAGTTCAGAGAGCAGTTCCGATGTCTCCCCCAGCAGTACAGTTGAGTGTGCCGGTCTAGAGTCAGTCGGTTCAGTTGTGACCAGTTCAGATTCAGGACATGATTGCACAGATGGTTGACCAGGCTCTCGCTTCTAGAAAATCTGGAGATTCTGTTAGTAGAGGTCGTCCCTACCCGGTGGAGTACGAGCAGGAGCCCTACCCCGCTGGTTTTGTTCCTCCCCGTTTTCGAGTGTTTGATGGGTTTGAGAATTCAAGACATGTGGCTCGGTATCGGGCCATATGTTGTAACATTGGAGAAAAAGATGCATTGATGCTGAGATTATTTGTTAGTAGTTTAGGGGGAGTGACATTTGAGTGGTATGCCGATCTCCCAAAGTGCGAAATGAATCATTAGGGAGATCAGCATACCACTCAAATGCTACACCCCATAAACTACTAACAAACAATCTCAGCATCAATGCATCATTTCCTCCAATGTTACAACATATGGCCCGATACTGAGCCACACGTTGTCTTGGGTTCCCAAATCCATCAAACACTCGAAAAAGGGGAGGAACAAACCAGCGGGGTACGGCTCCCGCTCGTACTCCATCGGGTAGGGACGACCTCTACTAACATAATCTCCAAATTTTCTAGAAGCGAGAGCCTGGTCAACCCTCTGTGCAATCATGTCCTGAATCTGAACTGGTCACAACTGAACCGACTGACTCTGGACCGGCACACTCAACTGTACTGCTGGGGGAGACATCGGAACTGCCCTCTGAACTCTATCAACTCTAACAGGCTCTGAGACTGGCGACTGTGGTGCTTCTGGCTCATCTCTGGATGTAGTAGGAGTGCCTACATCCATGACATGGGGTGTAGCCCCCAACGCCGTCAACTGAGCGGTCATCGCCGCCATGGCTCTAGTCATCTCCGCCATCTGAGTCTGCAACTGTAAAACTGTGACATCCGTGTCTACTGAATGGGGAGGTCCACCCTGTGCTGAGGTGGAAGGTACATCGGCCTCTCCTTGCTCCTCTAAATCATCGTACTACTCATGCTGCTCATCTGACGTGCCTCGTCTCGTGACAACACAGACATGGTGGACGGGGATGTCTTCATCTGACTCTCTTTCGAGTAAGTCCTCATCGGAGATCTGATGAAGAACATCGATATACGGACCCAAAGGAGAAGAAATCCTAAAGGGACTAGGAATAACAACTGGCCTCACTCGAGACGGGGTACTATCATCAACAACGACTGCATCATGACTCGTCTGAACTGCTACCGGCACTTAAAGGGCTATATCAACTCGACGGATCGTCTCAATGGTCTGCTCCGTCTCGACAGGTTGCTCTACCTGTCGGCGCCTCAAAATCCATCTACTACGACGGGACCGGGTATGAACATCTAATTGAGTGGAAGGGGGGACGACAACTGAACCAAGCTGAGGCCAAACAGACTCCAACTGTGGGCGACGTCCGTGACGGCGGGGGCGTCGTCCAGCAGTAGGAACACCTGTCTGGGGTCTAATGGTAAGAACTACTCTTGTCTGCTGTCGTGGTGGATGTCCTCTCTGCCACCGGTAACTCTGTCTAACTAACTGCCGCTGTAACTGGGCATGCACCTGAGAGATCTGGTGGAGTAACCTCTCCTCGCTAACACGGCCTCTACCGCGCGCTGAACGGATAATGCCTCGGATCCTCTGAGTGAGGGTCTTAGCAATAGTATCCTGGGGACTCGAGCGCGAGGAAGAGTAGTGGGGACAAGAGGGGCTGCCACAATGTGAACATCGTCCTCCTCATCACTACTATGTACTAGCGGTGAAAAGTGTTATCCCTGGACTGCGTCGATCTCAGGGGCGACTACAACATCAGAAACTGGGGTAATTACACGTCTACATGGCTCCCGCTGTAATGGAACCAACCTCTGCTGAACCGGCTCTTGCTGAGCCACAGAATCTACCATCTGCTGAACTGCTGCATCGGATGCCGCTAAGCGCAATCTCTTGTTCCTATTCCTCCTATGCCTTCTCCCAAGGCCGAAGGTGGAGGAAGAAGCTATGTCCGTACTAACTGGCTGGACAGGAGGAACAGAAACTACTGAAGGAAGTGTCGGGATTTCTTCAGCAGTCTCAGGGTGAGACAACCGGGTGAAAACAGAAACCCGACGAGTAGGAGGTGGAGGAAGCTCGGCCTGAGCAACCCTCTTCCTCGAAGAGGGAGGAGGGGAGACCCGAGCACGAGCAGCCTCTACCGGGGCAACAGGTAAAGGAACATCTACTAGCTGCTGGTGCTGAGGGGCCGGGGCTACACGAACAACAGGAGTGACAGACGCTGGCCGCCTAAACTGTTGGATGAACTAGGTGAACAGGGAGTGGCCTAGGCACTGGCTTCTTAGCCACCAAGCCCACTGGCTGCGCACGAACAGCAACAAGACGAGCAGGTGCCCGGGCAGGCTACCGAACAACTGGTTGTCCAAACGGTCGCATGGCTGCGCGTCCTCTCTTGTGAGGGGGAGAGAAGGCAACAGCCTTGGAGGGGTTCGGCCCGCCCAGTGTGACGTACGCCGAGTCGGTAAAGGATCCAAAAGTGATCCCCCTGCAGGTGGGCTCGACAGCAGGGACTCAGGGAGTGTCACCAGCGAGTTAGAGCCAAAACAGAAAGTAATCGAAGGACCATAGTACGCCATTGCACTGTCTGCTAACACAAACTGTAACAATTAGCGTAAGACAAAAATTACCGGAGGGAACGAGAAGGAAAGGGATGGAATAGCCTATAAAGGCTAGAAAAGGAAGAACCTAACTAAAGAGCACTAAATCCGGAGTGCACACAGAAGAAGATAATTTAACATTCGAAGATGGAGAGAAAAACCTGTCCCATCGTGGTCGTCATAAATTTGTGGGTCTCCGAAAGGATTATGCTTATGTGGTTCGAATACATATGTATGATCGCACTATCCCGTAGGACAAAATGGTCGTAGACCTTTACACACGACACAAGCAGACTGATGGAAGAGCAGATGGAGTTATACATATAATTAGCCATGGAAGATAGTGACTTTCGCCAACGCACTTCGATGAATAATAATATGTATAACCTAAAATTTCACGAGATTTCCCCCATTCGATACATAATCTCGAATGAGGTTTATTTGATTGTTGGGATCGATTTTCTACGGGCGCAAGCTCCCATAGTTAATTACATCTTAGACCTCGGTCTAAGAAAACTCTCGATTAAAGATATTGAATTATCTTCTCTAATGGGTTTAGTGCAAAGAGAAAATTCTAGGCTTTCCCTAATCAAAGGAGAATGTCCCAACTTGGTTCAATCAATCACACGTGGTTCAGTCAACATTCGGCCGGTCTGAAGAAGATAAAACTGGAGAAAATAAAGAGGCAACACCTCAAGCAAGCATGAGAGAAAGAGGCAGGTGGCGTCATCTGTGTGACTCGGATGGGTAGGATTTATAGCTTCCGAAAGAATGGAGAGCTTACCCACCAATAAGGTGTATAGTCATACACCTGTACCACTCACCTTTAGACTTTAAATCTATAAAAGATATAGTGTCTTACACACAACACTAGCATTTACGACCTAACTAATGCAATCCTGAACTTATTCCTTGCATGAAAAAGGAAGTCAGCTAAAACCACCTAATCGTATAAAATCCATGTTATCCGTCTGTATGAAAGATGGATGGGTAGTTTAGACATTGGAATTTGGGATCAACAACTAAAGAAAGCTCCTAAGTGATTCCACACTTATGAATGATACTATACTTCTAATACTAATGTAATTTAAATTTAAATTTTAATTAGTTGTTAATGCAGTTTATGTTGGTCAAAGTCTCCAAATCAGGAATGTATAAAATTTTAAAAAGGCTTATAAAATAATTTTTAAGAATGACTAAACTTCTCCAGGTCTGACACTTCATCCTTATAGGCCAGATTATCCGGATTCTACCCGCAGGCGGGGAAGTTGTCTAAAAGGAGAGAGAATGCATGTATGCGACCCCGGACGATTCCGGTTATTCCCTAGAATCGTTATATTTCTATGTGAGTTAATCTTAAATTTTTATTATTAATTACGAGTAGAAGAATTTTTATTCTTAAAAGAGCCTGGCGAATTAGGCACAAGCACATGGAAGAAAGAAACCTATAAAAAGCATGTTGGTTCTACTGCGTAATCAAAGTAAGCAAATAATAAATAAAACAAAGCCCACGAAAAAGAGTGTTCATGGCAAGTGCCATATAATATTACATCACAAAGTACAGAAAAGTAGTGGTGGCCGGGCTCCACCGACAACAACCCGGGAATGACGCAAATCTTAAAATAAGGCATTTTTACATCTTCAGTCTTCGCCTTCCCTTCCTTGATTCATCTTTGGATCATCTTCAGTCCTTCGGGCTCCTTGTAGTGAATGCTCCAAAAGAATGCCCAAATGAAAAAGAAAATCCCCTATAAGGGTTTTCTTTTCCATTTGGACCCCTTTACATTTAAAATGCCTTATTTTCAGATTTTCACAACATTTACTATCAAATACATTACATCAGAAAGAAAAAAAAAAGACCATAAATAGGCCAGATTATCCGGACTCTACCCGCAGGCGGGGAAGTTGTCTAAAAGGAGAGAGAATGCATGTATGCGACCCCGGACGATTTCGGCTATTCCCTAAAATTGTTATATTTCTATGTGAGTTAATCTTAAATTTTTATTATTAATTACGAGTAAAAGAATTTTTATTCCTAAAAGAGCCTAGCGAATCAGACACAAGTACTTGCAAGAAAGAAACCTATAAAAAGCATGCTGGTTCTACTACACAATCAAATTAAACAAACAATCAACAAAAAAAAAAGCCCACAGAAAAGAGTGTCCATGGCAAGTGCCATATAATATTACATCACAAAGTACAGAAAAGTAGTGGTGGCCAGGCTCCACCGACAACAACCCGGGAACGACGCAAATTTTAAAATAAGTCATTTTTTCATCTTCAGTTTTCGTCTTCCCTTCCTTGATTCGTCTTTGGATCATCTTCAGTCCTTCGGGCTCCTTGTAGTGAATGCTCCAAAAGGATGTCCAAATGAAAAAGGAAATCCCCTGTAAGGGTTTTCTTTTTCCCTTTCTACCCCTTTACATTTAAAATGCCTTATTTTCAGATTTTCACAATATTTACTATCAAATACATTACATCAGAAAGAAAAGAAAAGAAAAATTACTCTCCTGCAGGGGTTATCCTAAGCAGTTATAATCAAAATTAAATATCGTCCAAGCAGTTATATATATATGAAAATGCTGAAAATAAATCACATTTGGCCGTGCTCTAATTATTGGGGCTAAGCAGCTGAAGCGAGTACCTAAAGCAGTTATAAGTAATTATTATTAATTTTAGCCCCCTTTAGCGCTGTGTAAGCACGACCACTTGCAGAAAGACAGTATCAGTATAAAAAGAGCGTGCCTAACCTATGTGTATTATAACGCTCACAACAACAGTGCAGAAAGAAAGCTAGAAAACACGTCACAGAAAAGCTAAAGCAAGTAACAAAAATAAGCAGCACACGGGTCACATGCAAAGCGTTACAACACAGCACAGAAAAGAAAGACAGAAACATCAACTTATCCTAAAGCTAGTAGTCGTGTCCTAACAAATCAATCTAAGTGCAGGTCGTGTGATTTTGGTAGGTCCTATATGGGATAATTTAATTAAGGTTGCTTGCATTTTTGTTTGTTGAAAGGGCAAGGGAGATTTTAATTGAAGTTAAAATATTAGTAATTTAATATTGATTTTAGAGATTTTTATTTTTAGGATTTGATTAATTATCACCTTTGTTTCACACCGAGGCCGTGAGGTTTATTTCACCCTCATTGGGGCTAACTTAATAGCCTCGTAGGCCTGGGTTACCCAGTGATAATTAACTTTGTTGGATTACTTTAATTAGTTATAAATTAGAAAAGAAAGATATATTAGTTGTTTTATTAAAAGGAGATTCGTTGATTGCTTTTAAAGATTATCTAAGGTTTGATATTTTAGGAGTCTTTTATCCTAATGAATTTTAGTATAAAATTTGATCTCCTAATTAAATCTACACATTTTAAATTTTAGATTTATTAGGAGTTAATTATTAGATTAGTTAGAATTGATTTAGGTTTATATTTTAGATTTACAATTTAATAATTATGAATGTTAATTATAATTTGATTAAAAATTAAGTGTTTTAACAGCTTCTTAGAATTAGATTAGGATTGATTGATTGATTATTAATGAATTAAAGAAAACTAAAATCTAGGAAAAAAATGTGTCACTAAATTTTCGTTTTAATGTCTCTATTCTATAGGGAGCATGCATTTTAAGTCTATATTATCTAAGACTCGGTCCTTAATTTTTGTCCTTAGATGTCACTATAGTTGTAGGACTAAAGGCAGTATTGTTTTCTAACCCTTAAGACTTCTATACGTGTGTCAAAAGGTTTTAGGGGGCTAATAAAAGAAAAGCAATCCTAATTATAAATGAAGTTTCTACAAGGCCCTAAGGGTGGGAGGCGTACAATCATCTAGGCCCCTAAAGGTTTTCTAAGTTTTTAAGAAAGCTTATAGCACTGGGGGCTATGACCCGATTGTTTCGCCCATAGCGCCCCTACAGGAATGAATAGGGGCGACTGATGCTCGGATCCAGTTATCCTAGCACCCTCTCTAAGTGCTCCAGTGCTCCTTATCCATTGCTTTCCAAAAAGTACCTCGCAAAACACAAAAGAGATGTATATTAGAGCATGTTCTATAAGCAAATAATAATATAAAGAAATGAAAATGAAATAAAAACTAGAACGTACCTTTTTGTCATTTGTTGAGCCATTTGTCTTTTGGGTTCTCTTCGTTTTGCAAGTGTTTAGTATCCAAGCGCAAAAGAAACGACAAAGAACACTAAAAGCAAAGAAAAAAAAAAACTAAATGCAAAAGAAAGAAAGAGAACGAAAAGCAAATACGAAAAAGGGATGTAGACATTGTTGTTATTGGACATACTTCTTTGAAGTCAAGTGTATCCTAAAACAACATTCAATGCCCTTTGCTATTCCCACAATCTAAATAATGCACTTGATACAAACCCGACTCGACTACCCAAACTATTCCTTACCAAACTTAAAGCAACAAGGGAAACTCAAGTTCCCAAAACTTGAACTAAAGCAAAACATGCTTCTAATCGCCACATTCTTATAACTTTATATTTTAAAAGTAAACATTAATAAAAGAGACACAATTTAGACAATATATGTCATTTCATCCCAAAAAAGAAAAATCTAGAGAAATTTTCAACACCAATTCACTTCATAAAAACTACCAATCTCAACATAACTAATGAAATATTTCAAATATAGTGACCAAATTAAATTCTATGATATCAATCTACCAAAAAAAAAAACCCTTTTTTTTGTTTGTTCATTTTGACACAAAACTTTATAAAACATCCATTAATCAAGTGCTTTTTCTTTCATTTGGAGTGGGGTAGAAAAGCTAAAACCTCCAAAAAAGAAAAGAAAACTTCGCAAAAAGCCTTCGTTATGAAACCTTCACAAAATCTATCGCGAATCTTTGCAACACAAAACGACTCACAAAGCTTCCAACCATGAAACCACTCATGAAATCTCTCAACCCAAAATAACATTACCAAGTCAAGTATAGACGAAGCATCATAAATGCAAACTCTTCTCAAAAACAACATCACATTGAATCTACACAAATTTATTTGAAAGGGAAAATACATGAGTGCTCTTCTAAGAATAATTGCCAACAAAATATTTTCAAATATGCAAACCTACAAGTAATGCGATGAATTTCTTTCTCAAGACATACCTAAAGCAAAAGATTCATTCTCTAAAAAAATTCTTTCAAACAAGAATATCAAATGGGAAGAAAATACATGGAAAGAGAGCTTGAACACTCAAGAATGAACACAAACTTTGATTCTACAAACGAACCACAAGTATTAGGAGCTCTAAGTTAAGTTATTTTAAGCTATTATGCTTCTATCGACATGAAAGAGAAACAACATGGGCAATGCATTTCATTCCCTATTATCTTTCAAAAGATGCACATGAAACTATTCAGGCTAACATGGATTTATAGTAAAGAAAATTCGGTCACTTGCTAACATTACATTTGAACAAGTGGAAAAGGAATGGAATTCAACAAGGTATCCCAAAATCCACCAATTATGTAATTCTAAAACATGCTTTCAAGTTTCAACCCACCCAACTTGCTTTAACTCAACTCTAAACTCAATGCAAATAAGAAAAAGAAGTTTGATGGAAACTCAATCTATCTCAGGACTCAAAAGATTCTCTATCACAAAAAGATTAAGAGCGATTATATGCATGTATTTTTAACTTCCCAAAAAAAAGTGAAAGTAGAGATATAGTTTCAAGAAGAAAAACTCATGTATATATATGTACTTAACTGTAATAGAGAGCCAAGACAAGGAATTGATATTCAGCAAGGAAAACATGAATCAAACTATAGAGTGCTTTTATTTTATTGATATTCTATTTATCTCTTCACTAGTCATTCATGAAAGGCAATATTTATGGCACAAATAATTTTTAACAAAAAAAAAAAAAACCCATAAATCGATAGCATAGAATATACACAATGTCAAAGTTTCATGTACTTGTGACGCTTCCAACATTGCCGAATTTATTACATGCTAGAGCAAAACCTCAAATGTGAGTTTTCTAAGTGTCAAGTTTCAACAATCATACCCATATTGATGCGGTTATGAAGCAATTGTCACTTATCCAAAGTTGTGAGACAATATGGCATGCCATCTCATTTGATTGGAAACAAATATTGCAATAAGCATAATCAGTATCGGCCTTTCCAAGGCATATATTGATAAATGTCATGAAAGAAAAGTGGATCTCATTCCTTCCCAAATTCAAGAGAACATCCTAATATGGTTGCCAACAAGATTTTTTGTATAAAACTCAAACAAGTGAAGAAAATTCAAATTTAAGAAAGCACAAAGGCACTATGAAAAATTTTCAACAACATTGCCAATACTACACTCTCATAACCCTCAAACAAGTAGAGAGATATCAAGATTCGAAGGAAAATAAAAGTGCCTCATCACCCATCATACCTCATGACCAAATACGTTTCTAAACTCATTTACTTGCTTCGATCTAACTTTAAACCTCATACAAGTGAGAGAAAGAAAATAAGCTCAATTCATCACAAATCTTCCAATCCTTCCCAAAGCTCAAAACAATTTATTTGATATAACTCATGTGAACCCGCATTGAATCGAATTGACTTTCCAAGTTAATCGCATGAGCATATGGAGCTTTTCCAACAAATTCTCATAGTGATGCCAACGAATATAATATAAGTGGAATAGTAAAGATGTAAATGTTCCAACTCAAATCTTCTTATATATGCATTTTTTGTAAAGAATGACGAGCTTTTATAACATTTCATAATCTACACATTGAGGTACATGATGTAAACCGTGGGCAAGACATTATCAAAATTCCAATAATATCACTACACTTAACACCAAGAAAAGGCATCGTTCAACTTTTTTTTGTTAACCCTAATGCATAAAAGTTTGTTTGAATCAATGAGGTGAAAGTAGATACGCTTGTTTGGTAATTTCTTGATCAAAACTAAGATTAGCCCCTAACAAACATTAATACGAACACTTGGCATGCATGCTTGATAAAGGAAGACAAGAAATCCTTATAAGTCTTCAAAGCTCACACCTAAAACTCCATGAATTGAGAACAAATCTTACACATCAATCATTAAGAAGCACAAATTCCTACAGATTTTATGCATAAATAACATAACTTTAACAACCTAAGCCTTGCTACAAGGTATGCCCATATTTTATAAAACCATTTAGTTCACCTTTCCCGAATGAAGCATTCATAAGTGGAAAACTCCATTCACAAGAGCCATATGAGAAAAAGACACTATAACAGAGAGATAATAAGAAGAAAACAACTTTAACATGACTTCATTCCATGAGATATTCATTCAACTGTTGCCACTCTTGAAGGAGAAAAGGGGGAAGAAATAAAACAAGGAAAAGAAGAAAGGAAAGTGGATAAAGAAGAAGAGGAAAGTATGTAGGAAGAAGGAGAAGAGATGAAATAAATTGGACAAGGAGAGGAAATGAAGAACCTGAGAGAAAAAGAGAGGAAGGAATGGAAAAGTAGAGGAAAAGTGGAAGGAAGAGAAGAAATGGAAGGAGAGGGAGGAGAGCCAAGGCAACGATTAGCTGCAGCGAAGTTTGACGGCTAGGAGTGAGGCCGGCGTCGACGGTAGCAAGGGTCTCAGGTTGCTCGAGGGAGGTCGACGGGCTTGGGCTCGCCGAAGGGGTCACAAACGGGAGAGGGAGCGAGGAGGTCGTGCGGCTGCTAGGGGCAACAGGGCCGTGCAGCTGCCGGACCTGGCTCGTTGAAGCTTTTGCGAACGGCAGAGAGCCAGACTAGCGGAGGGGGAGCGGGTGAGCTGTGCGAAATCGAGAGAGAGAGGGAGAGACCGTGAGGAGCGAATGACCTGTCTAGGGCCAGCCGAACCAAGAAAAGGGAAGAAAAAAATCCGTTGCCTGCTGCCTCCCGACGATGACCCAGCTTCCTTAAGCGTAAAAGAAGCTCTGCTCGCTCTGCCTGCTTCGACCTCTTTCTGAACGTCATTCCAAAACGAGGTCTAGTATGCAATCGAGGTTTCTTGCAGCGACAGAATTAGGCTGAAGAACCGTGGCTGTTGGATCATTTTCCTGATCTAAAAATTAAATTCGAATTATTTAAAAAGGTCAAATGGGTCTTAGTGAGATTAAATCGAGCTGAATCAGGTCAAATATTGCTAAGACTAGGTTAGACTCGAGTTCGAATTTGATTTATTCGAGTCAATTCGGGTTCGAGCCGACACCACGAATTAAATCGTATGAAATTAGGTTCAAAATAAACACTAATTTAAAGCGAATTAAACACAACACAACAAAAATAAAACAATCAAGTCTAATTGAACTAAGTCGAGTCTAATTCGACCCAATTTCAAGTTGATTCGAACTTGAATTGGACTCGACGTGGTTCAATTGAGTCGATCGAAGGTGCTCGAGGGTACTCGAGCGAAAATCGAGGTCAACATCTGGTAGCTCACAATTTTGGACATCCACGGAGAATGTAGAGGTACAAAATAAGAATTGGGATGATATGTTCAAATCACACTATAACGGCACCATAATTCCTTTTAAGAGTTATAAAATGACCCCTAAAGACCTAAAAAATATGTTTGGAACGTCCTCTATTCCCCAAGATTATGGTGGTAAAATAATAAGAAAGTAACGAAATATAACATATGATAGGATAATGTAGTTGAAAGTTTCATACTAAAAATCATAATGAATCCAACCTCAGAATATCTTTCATTTTGGATATGTGAGATCTTTTAGAGGTCCATCCATGCTAACATCCAACATTTTTGTGATATGTGAGACGTTCTAGAGATCCATCCATGCTATCCTTCAACATTTTTGGGTGAATCTACGTCTCTTTCAGTGTTTTCTTTAACACCAAAATGACAGTGAATACTTTATCCTTTTTTTATTTTTTGTCTAGAACTTGTTCCTTGACAATGATATACAAGAAAGGATGTAACGCTCCTTAGCTGACTCAATTAAGGAGCCTTAAGTGACAATTGTGAGGATATGAATGAGGTATTCCGGACATTTTAAAAGAGTTTGATCAAATTGAAGCCAAAGATTTAATCAAAAGATCTTTTTGTAGGTCTGAAGAGTGGAATTCATCTATATTTTTGAATAGTTTGTGTAGTTTAACTTCTTATTTTAAAACGTAGAATAAACTGCAGTTCTAGTGTTAGAAATCTAAAATTGTTCTCTTTATTGTTGATTCCACTTCGAACCCTCACTTTGTGATATATTTTTTTGTCTTATTACTTGCTTGGATAGTTTCTCTAGGTTCTTTCTTCCTCTGGAGTCCTTATTTATGAATCTATACTCTAATTAACAGAAATTCCCACTTTAGTATGCATTTTATACTTGCAACTGTTAATTCATGCATATAAACACTCATTTGCAGTATCCAATATTACTTCCTGATGTATTGCTGATCCAAAATTTTAGGTCCTTGAAACTTTACCAATATAACTAATAAATCATTGGTTTGTTATCATGCAGTTCTTCATATTATTGTCTGCTTTTCTTAGCCTTGAGAAACATTTTCACCCATTTTCTGTTCTGTGTTGCCTCAGCCTCAGGTTATATTGTATGATGATTGCAAGAAACTTATAGATAAAAGATTCTTAAAAAAAGATGATATAGTTAAATCAGGTGGAACATTGTCCTTTGAAACTCATATTGTGGAAATTGGAGATCCTGATAGAAACAACAAGCCTTCAGCAGAGTCAAATGTGAAGTCAGTTATACGGTCCAAGCCACAGAAAGAGAAGGTTAGTTGTTCCGTTCTCTGGTTCTGTGTTTTTGCCTCTTCATGTATGTGATGCAGAAAAATTTTACATTTCGAACTTGGAAGCTTTCCAATCCATTGCTCCTTAACTATCTTACTTTACCCTCTACTTTCTACGGCAGAGATGCAATGCAACCAAATAACTTTTCTATTGCGGCACACAATAAGTGACGGGCTGTTATCTTCATATATTAATCAATTTTACAGTTAAATTCAGAATAATCTTTAGGTAAGCTCACATTCACCATAATCCTTGAGTGCCAGAAAGAATAAAGCATATAAGGAAATTTTTTTCCTCAAAGCAAAGTGGATCATCGTAGAAACTTTTCTCGATGGTCCCTTAGTCATGTCATTATTAAGTATAGTTTGTTGTTTTGTAAACTATATTTTTAATGTTTTTACCTGTCTTCTGTAAGTCGTCTATCCATTGTCTTTTGTAGTTGCAAGTTCAACTTTTGGCAACTGATTTTAAGAGATTTTTCCAATTTATGGATTAGCATCTTCCTATTTTCAATTATTAATATGGATTATCACAATACCTTAAAATTAATTTCAAAAACCTTGAAAATATTTATGCAAAAGCATTGATTGGCCGAATAAGTGCCACTAAAAGCAATCTAGGAGGGTGATTATGTTTTTAGCAATGCGGGTAACAATCTTTCAATCATGTCAAAATATGCAAGTCACAGTTTTCCTTTTTGAATTTTTTTTTTCAAGATATGTCAACATTCTTCTCTGTTTGATGGATATCTAGAGGGATTAATCTTGCCAATTTTTTGGTAATAGAACTATCTCGTTGAAGTATCTTCTAATTTCTGTATATATTGCTTTCTGATAGAATGATGCTGTCAGGACATATGAATAATAATAGAAATTAGGAGAAATAGAATGTTTAACACAAATTTAGAGTCTTAGACAAATAAATATAGAAATAAAATTAAAATGTGTAATATCTTGAAGCTGACCTATCAACCACAAAATTTACATAATCTGCATCTGTCTGAATGTCACGACTAAAATCCTTCTCTTGTATGAATAGAATTCCTTTACTTGGGTTCCTTAGTATCATAGAATTTTATAAATTGCGTTAAGATGGATTCTTTAGGATTGCGCATAGATTGGCTTACCACACCAATATTGTAGGCAATGTAAGTAGATAAGTCTTCCTACTAGATATATAAGGCTCTTGACAGACTTTCATTCCAACGTATCCAGCTCTTTCAATAGATTTGTTTTTTATTTTCATTATGATATGAAAATTCTAGATTAAGTAATAACTAAGAAGTACTTTAGCTTGTCGAATTCATTAACTTCAAATTCTTGTGGCAACTTTTATTTTTAAACTCTCCATTCCTTCCAAGCCAATACTTATCATAATAATGTCATCAATATAAATTAGTAGTGTTCATAGCCTCCTTGAATCGTTATATTTCACAATTCTAAATGTTCTCTTTGACTTTGTGCATATCTCATGCTGAGCAGTACATTCCAACTCATGCTCATGGAGATTATGTATTTGTGTGTGTGTGTGTTGTTGACCCGTAAAAGCTGAGACAAAAAAAAAAGAAAAAAAAAATCCAAAATCTTACCTACTCCCTGCAGCCCCACGTCGCGCCTCGCACGACTGCCTCTGTCGTCGCCACTCCTCGCACGACTCGACGTCGCCTCACACACGATCGCTCGCACGACTTGGCGTCGTTAAAAGCCAGCGGAGAAGAGGCCTTCGGCCTCCTCTCGCGATATCGCTCACGCTCCCTCACACTCGATCCCTCTCCGATCTCTCTCTCCCTGGCTCCCGAACACACACGATCCCGACCTGCGTACACGAAGCTCCAGCGACCAAGACCCGAACTCCTCCAATCTTTCTCCGATCAAATCTGCGAGCCTCTTTTCAAGCCGGACTTATCCCGTCGAGCCCCTGCCCGTGCCGACCTCTCTCTGCCGCTAGCCTCCTGGTTCTGCCGACCCGAGAGAGAGAGAGAGAGAGAGAGGATTTTCCCATACCTTGCCTAGCCGATCCCGCCGCTGCCTCGACTCCTTCGTGGCTGGTCTGACATCGCTCCTTCTCCGACTTTCCTCCCTGCGGACCGGAAGTTACAACATTTTGATCGGAACCAGAACAGGAGCTCGCGGCTGTGTAGGTAACTTTCTCTCTTTCACGCACTTGCCCGGCCAAATCCCGTAAATCCTCTGAGCTGAGAGTGGGGGGAGGGAGAATAAATTTTTTATTATATATAAAATGTTTTTTTTTATATATATATATATAATTAATTATATTAGTTTTAATTAATTGTGATTAATTTTAATTAATTTATTTAATTATAATCTAATTATTTTAATTATAATTAATAATAAAAATGATGATGTTTAATTAATTATGATTAATTAAGTTTGATCATAATTAATTATTTTTTTATTATTATTAATTATCATTAATATAATTAATTATGTTTAATTAAATTTAATTATTATTAATTATAATTAATTAAGATTAATTTAATTAAAATGATAAGATGTTCACATGCTTATCCCGCCTCAACATCCGTGCCCTCCATCGTCGGCCGCCAAAGGTATAACTTTTGGAACCCTTGTTTGCTCTCTTACCTCGGCATGCGTGTCGAGTCGGTGGTCTACCTATACACGCTTTTCTCTAGCGTGGTGGGAGGGGCAACCGGCGCGACACCCACGACAAGGTAGGCGAGCGGCCCTCGGTTCCAAACCTGTTCTCGGTGTTCGTGGCACACCGGAAAACCGCCTATACACGCTTTTCTCTAGCGTGGTGGGATGGGAACCCGGTGTGACACCTACGACGAGACCGGGATGTTTATAAGTACCCCCGGGCGGGGGGAAAGCAAATTGCTCTTTTCTTGCAACAGGTACCGAAGACCCATACACGCCTTTCTCTGGCGTGGTGGGGACAAAGACTTTACACGGCCGCGGTGTCCTCGTAAGAGGGCACCTACCGTACACGCTTTTCTCTAGCGTGGCGGGAGGCCCAGTTTTCCGTTGTTTTTCCCCTAAACGGGGGAGACGCCGGGAGGCTGCCGAAATTTCGGGTGAAATATTACTACATTCGGACCTGTTTTGAACTCAAAAGAACAAAGCATTGGGATTCAAATGAACATGAACTATGGACTTGTGGACCGTCGAACTTGATTGAACACGAGCAGAGGACCTGAACAGATTTTAAATGATTCATAAAGTTCAAATCCAAATAAAATCAAATCAAATTGGAATTGAATTCAAATCAAACTTGAACAAATGACATTGAACTTGCAAGATCTCAAAAGACTTTGAGTAATCAATTGAACAAGACTCGGACTACAAAGGACACAGAACTGAACTTGCACATTAAGCTCATGAACCTGATTTAAATTGATCCTGAAGGGGTTTGAACTTGAGCCTGGTTCGAACATCATCGCCCTCTCACATTCAATGCCAGTCAAAAATACCACATGAGATTGGTGAAAGGTGAAAATGGCAAAATTGACAACGACTCCCCTACGAGTACTCCTAAGAACTCGTAGTGGCTTCAACGGGTGTCCCTCCCACGTATGCTGTTGAAATCTCCTACGACAATCCCTACAACGCCTGTTGATTGAGATGGCGATATAGGAGACCAATGATGTAGGACCCACTTCTACAAACAAATGCAGCCCGACAAAACCCGCCTGAGATTGGTGAAAGGTGGTTTCAATGCAAGAGCAAGGGTTCTCCTACGAATACTACTAGAAGGTCGTAGCGGATACAACCGATCTCCAACAAATGAATACTTGTGGATAACAACAGTGTGTCGCAAGTACAATGAACCACTGTGGGCACAAGTATAAATATCTCCTACGACAATTTCTACAACTGTCTGTTGACTGAGAAGGCAATACTGGAGATCAGCAATCAAAGACCCGTCCTCTATAAACAAATCCAGACATCAAACCACCCGAGATTGGTGAAAGGGTGGAAAAGATGCGGAAATAATAGGTCTGCTGCAGATATATTCAGGAGGCCGTAGCGGATATAATGGTCCTCCGCCAGCTAATACAAGCCACTTGTGGATAACAACAGTGTGTATGTCGTATGCGCAACGAACCACTGTGGACACAGGTACGTCTCTTATAAACAAATACAACCCAACAAACCACCTGAGGTTGGTGAAATGTGGAGATGGCAAAGTTGACAACGACTCTCTTACGAGTACTCCCAGGAGCTCGTAGTGGCTACAACGGGTTCCCGTAAATGCGTACAAGTCGCTTGTGGATAACAACAGTGTGTATGTCGTATGCGCAACGAACCACTGTAGACACAAGTACATCTCCTACGAACATCTCTAGGAGATTGTAGCAAATACCACGGGTCCTTCAGAATAAGCACGAACCACTTGTGGATAACAACATCGTGTACATTGTAAGCATAACGAACCACTGTGGACACATGTACGAATATCACCTACGACAACGGTGATCAAGATCTTCAAGTATTTCAGGTACAATAGTAACCCGATGTACGAAAAAACTCTACTACACTAAAGATCTTGAAAGGAGATCTTCTCAAAGCGAAGCGACAATCAGTAGACTTCGAAGTCCAAAAGAATTCCTCCCCTGTGAATGAGAAAGGGGGAGTCAACATCAAAATGCAACGCCACCGGATCTGCAACATTCGTACTAGCAGACAGAAGGCGTCTACAAACTATAATGCAACGCCACCGGATCTGCAACATTCGTACTAGCAGACAGAAGGCGTCTACAAACTACAATGCAACGCCACCGGATCTGCAACATTCGTACTAGCAAACAGAAGGCGTCTACAAACTACAATGCCACGCCACCGGATCTGCAACATTCGTACAAGCAGACAGAAGGTGTCTATAATTATTTCAAAATACTCCTACACGTGCACTATAAATTGTATACACATAGGTACACCAAAGAGGTATATAAAAATTACCCGCATGGGCCCCGACGAGCGCGTTATCGGTACACACGTGACGCTTATGGATGCTGCGCGGGTTGACAAGTGAATTCAAGTTCGAATCCGATCCTTCTATACGAATCAATAGAAGTCGACAAGATTCGAACTACCTAACAAAATACACGGTTGTAGCGACCGGTGTATTTGTCTAAATACATTCTTTTTAGGCCTTCAAAGCCTAAAATCAAGAGAATTCACTAAACAAAAGCCACAAAGCCTACGAGAAACCCGATCCCCTATCGTTAAGTTGATAGGGTCGACAAGGTTCAATCAAATGGAAATGACCCCAAACACCCCGAAGATGGCCGTGTTGATTGCTTATCTCAACCGGAGGGGTCCACAATATATTTCAAAAATGCCCTCAAACCTATACAAAATCCAAACATTTCACCCCGATGATGGCCGTGTTGAACGAATATCTCAACTGGAGGGGTTCACAAATATTTTCAAATGCCTCCCATAAGTCACCCAAATATCCATTCAAAACCCAAAACTCCAGAAAATCCAAAAAAATCCAAAAAATCAAATCCCAAAATCCAAGTATTTAAAATTGAAATTATCCATCCATACTTAAAGCAAAATCCATCCACCCTCCGCAACCGTTTGCCGGGGTGGACAGATCAAAATTTACTTCAGCTCACAAAGAGCAAAATGCCTAGTCGAAAATATCACTAGGATCCATTCTCAAACAATCTCCTGTCAGTAAGGACGTGGTACGTGTCCTCTAACCGGCGGTCTGCCGCTAAATGGCCACCGCAGGATAAACGGTTACGACGACCCGGGGCCCTCTGAACCGCGTGGTTTCGCCGCCAAATGGCACCACGATATACCGGTTATGGCCAGAGCCAATACGCTCCTTATTGGCATCAAATCCTTGAGATATGAATCAATAGGATATGATCGATAGGGCACAAAGCCCTCTGTCAGCTAAGGTGGATTCAAATTTGTCCCCTTAGACAAACACTCCCCCCAGGTCTACAAGGTCCCCTTGTACGAAGCAACCCATGGCTGCCGACAAGGATCCTTCTGTCAGGTTGGGTCGACTACCTCCTCTGACTAAGTAGACCAGGGACCGCGATGGCCCGGGACGACGGAACCATGGGATCTTGATCGGGCCCATCATCCATTCCCCCACCATCCGCTTTAAGTGCAAGATGGTGCAATTTCTATTTAAATATCAAATCTTTCAACCCAAAATCCAAACACAGTTCCCAAATTCAATTCCTACCAATATCCAAACCTATTGCTGATACTATATGCTAGATAACACGTATTCTATACGTATCTGATTGACGACTAGCCTTAATCGAAAGTTCTCTCTCGTGAGCGGGAGGGGTAATTAACTATAGGGGCTTGCGCCTATAGGAAACCAGAACTCAGATCATAAAGTCCTCGCAAAATGAGGGCGAAATCTCTGGGTAGTGTCTTATCTACAAACCCATCTGCCTTCCAAAATTTACCCCGGAACTTAGTTCGTTAAAACTCCCTCGCCGAATAAGAAGAGCGAGCGGAGGCCGGGGCCGAATTTTCGGAGCCCACATGTGTGTGTATATATATATAGATAATCCAAATAATTAAAAATGTAAAAAGCTCCATATTTAAGCTTAATCCCTTGGTTTAATCTCCATATATACATAGGTTTGAGCATAAGCATTTCCCGCTAGTCTAGTTTTTTACATTATTAATGAATCATCAGATTTGTATTTTACAAGAAAGACTTGTCTACAATTCAATGAAATTTTTTTTGGGTAACTTTATAAATTGTCTTAATAAGAGTACACGTTTTAGATCTTGGATCTTTTGTTCAGAGTGATGGTGAAATAGATGGGGATATTATCAGTAGAATTCAAGTTGGATGGTTGAAGACTTGAAGTTGAGGAATGCATCGGACTTGTTGTGTGATAGAAAAGTACCCCTCAAACTTAAGGGAAAATTCTATAAGATGGTGGTGAGGCCTGCAATGCTTTATGGTGTCGAATGTTGGACATTAAAAGAGAAGCATAATACTAAGTTAAGTGTGGCAGAGATGAGGATGCTCAGTTGGATGAGTGGCTTTACCCTTAGAGATAGGATACGAAATGAGCATATACATGAAAAGGTTGGAGTAGCTCCAGTAGAAGATAAGATTATAGAGAGTCGCCTTAGATGGTTTGGTCACATAAAACGGCGGCCTTTCGATGACCTGGTTAGGAAAGTAGAGGTATTAGATTTGACTTATGTTAAGAAAGGTAGAGGTAAACCTAAAAAGACTTGGTTAGAAAATATTAGAAATGATCTTTCTTTATTAGATTTAAATGAGAATTTGACTTTTAATAGAACACAATGGAGAAAAAAGATTCATGTAGCCGACTCCACATAGTGGGATAAAGGCTTGTTGTTGTTGTGGTAACTTTATAAATTGCCATATTCTTTTTTTTAAGGGCTTTTCTTTCTTTTCTCGTTGTATTATTCTAATTCACATAGTAAATAAGGATTAGTGATTAGAAGAAAAAATTTGTATGATAAAAATAAATATAATGGATGTTTAGTGGAACCTTCATACTTTTGTTTGTAAGCTCAATTGTTTATTCAACAGCTTTAGTGATATGTATTTTCTTGATTGATTGAAATTATGTAGCTTGAGAAGTTTTTTTTTTAGTAAACTTATAATAGTTTAGACTCAGTTTGGGTAGATGAGTGATTGGTTCTGAAATAGAGTTGTTTGGATGAGGGGTAATAAAGGGCAATCTTGGAGATTTTTTTTTGGGAATAAGATGAGTGATTGGTTCTGAAATAGAGTGATTGGGATGAGGGTAATGAAGGGAAATCTTGGAGATTTTTTTTTTGGGAATAATATTTCTTTTTTAGGGTAAATAAAACAAAGTAGTGATCTTGACATCAATGAAGATAAACTTCTTTCTTGTGGGTAGATGGAAGCATTTGTACCATTTTTGTGTGGGAGAACAGCCAATTAAGACACATTTGCTTACTTAATATCAAGTCTTTTTTTTTTTTTGGAATATGTATGAACAAATGTAATATTTTCAATTATTTTGGGAACTAGGTTGTTTGGGGTATTAGAATAGGGAAATAGTTTATTTTTAAGATTTATGTAGGACTCTTGTACTTAAGTGATGTGAAACGTACAAGAATGGATGATTACATTAAGGAAGTTTGCACGCTTAAATTTTAGAGCACAATAATTATAAGCTTTCTCTTGATGATAAACGACAAAATAAAAATGATAAGGTGATAAAATAGCTTAGGTCTAAACACATGCGAGAGGTTGAGATCATTAAATAGTCAACTAAGTCTTACTTTGCATACATGAGTGGTTTCAACGAGAAATTCCAATGCTAACAATAAGATTAGGAACGATGCAAGAATCCCTCACTCATCTCTCTAGTTATCTAAGCTTTAGCGGGGAAGAATTAGCATGATCTTTTGTGAATCAACATATAACCACAAGTGATAAGTGAACTAGGAAGATAAGAGAGTTTGGTGGAAGAGTTTACCCACATGAAGCAGAAGACACGAAGCTTTGGTGTCGACGATGGATGTTTCTGCAGTGGGATAGCAATCAGGATCCTTTCATAAGCCTGAGCAGCTCCTAGGAGGGATGGGGAGTCATCGGACAGCGGGGCGTGGACTCCAGGAGGGCTGGACAACAGTTGGGCTGGCTGGACAGCAATGGAGAAGTGCAGAACTCTCTGGACAGCGATCCTGGCAACTTGGACAGCAATTTTCCTAATCTCTGGAGTTCTAGACAACAGTGTTGACAATGAAAAAGTTCTGGACAGATTATAGAATCCGTCCAGAAATCTGGATAGCAAATTATAAGGCTTAGAGAAGCCTTGGACAACTGCTATAGGGTGTAAGGAGCTTCAAGACAGCAAATCGTGACTCCCAAAGGTGCTGGACAGCAAGGCATTTTGCTGGAATTTTGTGGAAAACTTGCAGGAATCTCTAGGAAAAGAGAAATCAAAGAAGGAGGGGTTGGGAGAGGGCGGCTAGGGCTGAGGTGGATTAGGGAATTGATTGGAGGATTAATTTGAGGAAGGAATTGTGTTAATTAAATCCCTAATTCATGGGATGTAATTAATTAAAAGGGGAAGGTTAGGGGGGTCGGCCAAGGAGAGAGGAAGGGAGAGGGGTTGGGTATTAAGGAGGTGAGCCCAAGTAATTAAGAGGATTGAATAGTTAAATCTGAAATTAATTTCAGATTTAAACTATTTGGAGGTTTCTCTTAATTTATGGGATGATAATTTAAGAATAGTTTGAAATTCAAATTTGAATTTGAACTTAATTATATTCCTAAATTAGGGGAGCCAAATTAGGAAAGTATTTATGGAAAATTTGAAATCAAAATGTGGGAGGGAAAATAATGAGTCATCCAATTAAATTCCGTACGAATTTTGAATTCGAAAAACTTCCTTATTTAGACTTTGAAAATAAGGAAATTTTTTGAATTTCAAATTTTGAATTTCAAAATTCATTAACTCCTTTCTTTAATGCTAGGCCACAATCAAGGAGCCATTATGATGATTGACATCTTCATCATGGCTTGGAGCAAGGTGGTGGCCGGCTGCCAAAGGAGGAAGAGGGGCTTGCCATTGGGTTTGGGGATTTCTTGATGGAACTTGGGTTGTGGTGGAGGAAGCTATTGGGTAACTTGGTGGATGATGGGATCTCGGGTAGGGCTTGGCGTGGGGAGGAGGAAAATGAGATTTGGAGAAGAAGACAATAAGATAGAAATAAACCACGAGTTGAGGACGCTTCCGACGACTGGCGGGTATTGCTTTTGCCCTCACCTTGGGCTTTCCTTAGAACTCACACAGAGATCTAAAAGAATTGAACTCACCAAGAGATCAAAAAACTATGAACTCACAAAGAGAAGAATTTCATAATAATCACCATCCCTTTCCAAGAGGAAGGGGAGGGCTTAAATAGTCAAATACATGAGGGAAAATAAAAGACACAATTGCCCCAAGGGCAAACATAAAACAAAGCCCTCAAGTGAGGGTAGAAATGGAAAAGTACAAATAACAAATAAAATACATGAAAATAAATAGACACGATCGTAGCCGTTGATCTTCGATGTCCTCATCATTAAGTGTCTTTATAGATAATCAATTTTTGATGTGGGTGAATGTTAAAATTATTTTCTTTCATTATTATTTTGGGACTTTTTTAGATAGCGAGAGCTCTGGTGATAGCAAGTACGTGGCCAATTTTTTGTTCAGTCAATCCATTTTGTTAGGGGTGTATGCACATAGGTGGATTTACGTATTATTTTTTTTTTCTTGTAAGTATGAGTAGGGAGAATCGTTAAAGTAGTTTGTGATGGTATTGGATTTGACTCGTTTAGCAAAATCAAAATAAATTTTGATCACATTGAAAAGTGTTAATAAAATTAAATTAACTTTTGATCATACTAAAAAGGTTGGGATGATGGTACATACATCACTTTTGGCTTTTAGTAAAAAATTCATGACACATGCGTGCAATCTTCCATACAAGCCACAAACCATTAAGTTCCAAAGATGTTAGGTGCTGAGGATAGTTCCCCCACGTATCACTATAAATGAGAGAAAAATGAATAAGATTTCTGGTTTTATTCATTGCAAACTTGGTATATGTATGTTTTACTAGTTCATCAACATCACAATAAAATTATATGATATTAATTTATTTGAATAATAAAGGAAACATAATTTTGAGAATAATGAATGATGGGTGGCCAAAACATAGGTATTGAAGCTAGTTTTTTTTTTAATTGAGTATTTGGGTTGCTGTGAGAAGAAATGGTTTTGAAGGTTGTATGGAGTTTTCTTCATCATTGGATTTCTTAAGGTGGTAGAGACCATCCATTTCTTTAGCAACCCTAATCAACCTTCTCGTGCATTGTCCCTAAAAGTTGTAAGATGAAGGACAAAACACAACACTATAATTGCAATTTTTTATTTAAGTGATTTCGAGGTATTAGAGATTTGTTTATAAGAGCATCCTACTTGATTAGCCATGATTGTCAAGGATCTATTGACTAAGGTTATTTTCTTGTGGTTGTACATGTGTATATGAAATAATGAGAGAAGAGTTCATCATATGGTTTGTAGAGTGCACTTGAATTAATGATCCAAGAGCTACACATAGGCATCTTTGAGATTTTTAATGGCATGAGAAGAGAAGGTAATGCCTGAGAATGCTAGAGTATAAGTATTTGCTATAGATTTATGTTTTTTAAGTGCTTATAGAAAGTTTTTTTTTCTTTCTATTCCATTGTAAATGGCTCAGTTTTTTTCTTCCTTTTAAGAACATGCGAACTAATAATGACCATTTTAGATGGCTATTTACATTCAATCGGTGTGTGGAATGGATATTTTCGCAAATCTCCCGTTGTACTTAGATTACATTCCTAAATTTCAAGGGAACCTAAGACTAATGGTATGTGGGTGTGTTGTTATTGTTCATGGAGTGGGAAACTGTGATTCTATTCGCAAAAAAAGAAAAGAAATGCAACAATGCAACAATAAAGGCTATATTAATGGGAATATATTGCTATATTACAATAATTAATGTTAAAACAATGAAAAATATTTGCAGCAATGCAGTGATAAAAGTTGCAGTTATAGAAAAATAGGAGAGAAGGAAGAGTGCAACAATAAACCCTCATGATTGTGGCAATGCAATGATCTATGCTACAATAATGGAAATACAAGGAAGAGAAAAAGCCTAGGGCTTTGGTACCATGGCAAGAATTTGAGATGATTGGTTTAATGTACTTCATAAGATAGTGCCTAATAGAATGGTTTGGTCACATAATGCGAAATGAGTGTTGCAGAGATGAGGATGCTCAACAGCTCAGGTGGATGAGTGGTTTTACTCTTTGAGATAGAATGCAAAAAGAGTATATACGTGAAAAAGGTTGGAGTAGCTCTAGTGGCAGATAAAATTAGAATGTCAGCCTTTTGATGACCTGATTAGGAGAGCATATGTATTAGTTTTGGCCTATGTTAAGAAAGATAGATGTAGACATAAAAAAATTGATTAGAAAGTATTAGAAATAACCTTTTTTTATTAAATTTAAATGAGAATTTGACTCTTAACAGGACAATGGAGAAAAAGGATTCATGTAGCCGACCTCATGTAGTGGGATAAAGGCTTGTTGTTTTTGTATAAGAAAGTACCCAATAGAAAAAATATGAAATCAGGAAATATAATTAATTATAAAGTTAACCATGGATTGATGAGTAGGCAATAGGGATCCCATGGATTAATGAGTTGCCAGCGGTAGAGAAAGGAATAAGGTGAAAATTCTAGTGACTGTTGGTCTTATGGAAATTATGCAGGTATTTCACACCATGTAGCATAGTGGGGCTTAAGAACAATATCTTTTTCATGATTCTTACATTAGGATACAGGTGGTTCTTGTCATGATCTTCTGCTTATTTTCAAGTAATATATCTTATGAAGCTATCTTATATACTTTCCAACATCATTTAGTCTTGAAATTGGTACCTGCTTAGCATAGGAATAATAAGTATTTGTATGACCATGTAACGTAGTAAGGGGACCAAAAATAATATCTTCTTAATGATTCTTACGTTATTATACCATCTTTTCCACATTTTCAACTTCCTAGAACTTCTTGAACTGAGTTTTCTCGATATTTTTGTTAGTTCTACTGGATTACTTTTGAGAGATCAGTTGTCTTACTTGAAGGAAAGTTCTAGTATATTATTTGAAGCCATACCTTGTATCTGTCCCTCCTTTCAGTTAAAGATGTGCGTCTCAATAAATGCTTAAAAATTTGTAAGTCTGTTAAAAACTTGCTATATCTGGAAACATTGCTCCTGGGGATCAGTTGGCAACATGAAAAACTTATGATTCTATGGCATTGTTTCTTTATACTATTTGACTCACTTATTCTTTAGTTTTAACATTTGAATTCGCTACTAACTCTTGATCTCAACTATGGTGAACATACATTTAGAGTTTTATAATCTTCACTAGAACTGATTGGAAGCCTCTTTTTTTGATCAAACAAAATTTTAATCAAAGTAAGTGTTTCAGTAAACTAATAGTGGTCGGTTTTGAAATAGTTATTTTTTATTATAATTTAATGTCTATCTCCTTATTTCGTTTTATAAAGTGTAAAAGCTACACTCCTAATAGCTTGCTGTCACTTATACACTTCACCATTCTTATCTATCCCTTTGATTTAGCAATGTGTAGAATGGAATGTCTTATACACAACGCATATGACTCAAAAAGCAAAGAAATATCATGATGGTATCTTGCGGGCTCTCATTTGTAGCTCCCATTTGAACCTGGTTAGTTTAACTTTTTGTTCATTTTAAAGTTTCATTTCTAAAGCATTAGCAAATTTTTCCCTGTTTTTTTTCTTCTTCTTATTCTTTCTTCAATACGTTCAACCTCCATATAATCAGTAGTTGTTTAAGGTATTATAATCATGTCCAATCATGATGTAGATTAGTTTACCACTATGTAAGAAATCAAAATGCAAGTATTCTGAACCAAGCTTGTGCTATTTTGTTATTCTGGTTCTTCTGAATGGCCAGCAGCTCCCTTTCTTTTTTCTATTGATGGGTTAATGGACACTCGAAGTGAAAGACTATCTCCTAGCACGCTGGCACTAATCACCCTTCATACACTTATTTTCGATTAGCTTGATATGTCATTTGTTCAAAGTTGACAAATTGCTTGTTTAGGCCATGCTTAAGAATTATGGAGGTTAATCGTAGAGTCTAAAAGTTTTCATTTGAGTAGATCTAAAACCGAATACATAGACTGTAATTTTAGTAGTAATAGATCTAGTTAGGGGATTATGACTATGGGCAATCAAGTCATTAAAAAGAGTACACGTTTTAGATATATCGGGTCTATTGTTTAAAGTGATGGTGAAATAGATGGGGATATCATTAGTAGAATTCAAGTTGGTTGGTTGAAGTGGAGGAATGCATCGAGCTTGTTGTGTTATAGAAAAGTATCCCTCAAACTTAAGGAAAAATTCTATAGGTTGGTGGTGAGACCTGCAATGTTTCATGATGCATAATGTTTCCATTAAAAGAGAAGAATAAATCTAAGTGTTGCAAATATGAGGGTGCTTAGGTGGATGAATGGCTTTACTCTTAGAGACAATATGCGAAATGAGTATATATGTGAAAAGGTTGGAGTAGCTCCAACGATAAATAAGAATAGAGAGTCACTTTAGATGGGTTGGTCGCATAAAATGTCGGCCTTCCAATGATCCGGTTAGGAGAGTAGATGTATTATATATGGCCTATATTAGGAGGGGTATAGGTAGACCTAAAAAGATTTGGTTAGAAAGTATTAGAAATGACCTTGCTTTATTAGATTTAAATGAGAATTTGACTCTTAATTGTTGACCCTCATACTAGTGTCGGGGACGAGTCGACCGCGCAAGGTGAGTTTTAAAAGAGAAAGAGCTCGAAATCGCGCAAAAACTCACCCAACGTGTATCGACCGAAAACCCTAAATCGCCGAGACGACCTCTGTTCGCGAAACGGACAGCGCCAATGCGTCCGGAGCAACGGAAACAGCTAAGATTGACACCCATATTGATGGGGGGTCGACGGTCGGTGAAAATTTTAATTTTGGGCGCGCGAATCGAGACGACGACTTATGCGAGCGACAACGCGACGACCAACTCGATGCAAGATAAAAAATTTATTTTTATTTTTGTGCAATCTAATTAAAAAAAAAAAAAAAGAGGGAGAAAGAGCTTTTTTTTAAATAAAAAATGATTTTTCTAAATAAAAAAATCAAAAAATCCCTAAAATACCCCTAATAACCCTCATAACACTCTCCCAACCGATCCCTCTCCCCATTTTCACGATCAATCTCACGCCTCCCTCTCCCTCTCCCTAAACTCCAAGCCGTCGGCCTCCCTCCAAGCTCTCCAAGCAAGGTAACTCCTCTTCCTCCTCTTCTTCTCCATTTTTCTTCCTCTTTTCTTCTTCCTCCTCCATTATTCTTCTCCATTTTCTTCTTCTTCTTCCTTCCTTCTTCTTCTCCTCTCCCATTTTTCATCTTCCTTCATCTTCCCTCCACATTTCCTTTCATTTCCTTCCATTTTTCTCTTCCCCTCTCTTCTCCTTCCTCTCCTTCATCTTCTTCTTCCTCCTCCAAACTCTCTTTCTCAAACCTACACCAAACCCTAAACCCTAATATTTTTTATCTCCACATCCACTCACTAAACCACCCACTACCCTTCACAAAAAACACTTCCCTACACCTCCTACACCATTCCAATAAAAAAATTCATCCATCACTTTCTCTCTCTAACCTAGAGAGAGAAAATTTTCTCTCTCTAGAATGAGAGTGAAATCTCTTCATGAATAGCTCCATCTCCACCCCAAGCATCTTCCCTCTCCACCATACCTCCAAATTCCTTCTCTAGAGAGAGAAAAAAAATACACACTCTCTCTTTCTCTCTCCAAAATTGAGAAGAGAGGGATTTTCTCTCTCTAAATCTCTCCTCTCACTTCCTTGCACCTCCTAAACCCCTTCCACCAAAAATTCTTTCTTTCCCTCTCTTTCCCTCTCTTTCTCTCTCTAGAAAGAGAGCTCTCTTCCTTTTCTTTCTCTCTCTAGCTTCTTTTTTAAATAAAAATATAATTAATTAAATTGCACAAGTAAAATTTTCTTTTTTTTTAATTATGCATCGCAGGTTCCTACGTCGCCGTCATCCGCCGTCGTCGCCTCGATTGCTACACACCCAAGGTAAAAATTAGTATTTACTTTTTGTGCATGAAATAAGTACTCGTGACCGCTTTTCTTAGCGGGCGAGGAAAAACTTAAGTACCCGTGACGCACTGAGCGAGCAGGGAAATTCGTATGCATGAAAATATAAGTACCCGTGACTGCTTTTCTTAGCAGGCGGGAAAATTTGTTATTTGTAAAAAAAATTGTTTAATTAAGTATCCGTCATTGCTTTTAGGCGGGGAAAATGTCATATTTTAAACCTGTGCTCAAAGACCCCGTGACCGCTTTTTTTAGCGAGCGGGGATTGGAACTGCTGCCGCGGTGTCACTCGACACCTACCGTGACTGCCTTTCTTGGCAGGCGGGAAGGCCTTACACACTCCGAGGCAGCCCCCTACGCGGGGACGACGCCGGAGTGCTGCCAAAATTTTCAACAAGAATCCATGACTTAGAAATTTTGTTTAGTATATACAAGGAGTTCGTGGAGACGCATTCAAATAACCAAAATTTGAACCTAAATGAGAATTTAACTTGAGCTCAACATGGACATTAATTGAACCTGCAAATATTTGACTCAAACTTGAATGAACATGAACTCTAAAGAACTTGAATTGGAATGGAGCATACAAAGCCAAACCTTGGATCGATGAATGAACAATCAAGATCTAAGCGAATCCTAATCATTATAGTAGACATAAATGAGCACAAAGCTTGTGATGACCAAGGGACTCCAAATGCAACCATACAAGGAAGGGCGTATGATGAATAAAGCTTTAGCCCATTAAAAAGAAGGTTGTAGCAATAATTAGAGGCGATGCATAGTCTAACTATAAACAAATGAACAGATACTGCAAATCATCCAAGGCTGATAATTATGAAATTTGTACCAATCATGTAAGCAAGTGTGCAAGAACTCGTGGTAGGAGAAGAGCTCCGCATACGAACTGTTCATAAGAAATAATGCAAAGCCTTCAAATGAATGCCAATAAACAAAATTATTGTGCAAACCACAAGCTACTCTCAGAAATGATATAAGGCTTGCAACCATCGACACGATTCATCTGTGATCAATAAGATCGAAGAAAATGAACTTCATGCAAGCAAACACAACTCAAAGTGAATGCAAGGATTTGTCGCAGAAGGATTTGTTTGACTAAACAGAGTTGCAAAAATGGGTAAGCACGAAGGAATGTGATGGCGTCCTTATCACCAACAACAATCTAACTCCAAGAAGATACATCAAAGGAAAATGTCAAATGCAAATGAACATGCAAGAATCTCTAATGGATTAAGAACCCCAAGGACAATGCGCTTATAAGCAAAGATCATAGTGAAAAATGTGATGACAAGCTCGCAAGCAATGGTATAAGATCTACAATCATTTGCCCTTTACATATAATGAGATTTGACATGCAATGAATATAACAGTTTGATGAATTCAACGAGTTTGGAGTGAAAGAAGTATATGTACAATTAATAGTGTTTAACTCCAAGCAAACATTTTAGCTTGACTGCAAATAATAATTCTTCATGAGGCAAGCTTACTAGTACATGTGGAAGACCCTACGAGCCACTATAGAAGACTCCTTATTTATACAACAGTCCACTCAAATAAAAGAACTGTTCATGAACGATAACAAGAGTCATACAACTAGTGAGGATCTAAAATCCATCATATACACAATACCTTGTAAGTAGGCAGAAGCAAAGGATGTATAGAAAATACGAGCTCCTACGAGCAAAAAAGCAGGAGATTCGTTAGTGCACTACAATCTTCTTGCACAAATCATGCAAGTAGTGCACGACAGTCTACCTGTACAAAGCAGCAAACAATTCAATCCATAAGCTGCTGCAACCCGCCACCGGATCTGCATCACAAATACAAGCAGACAGAAGGCGTCTACAAGTTGCAATGCCCCGCCACCGGATCCGCAACACTCATACTAGCGGACAGAAGGCGTACATAATCTCTCAAATGAAATATTATGTGCATTCAAGTTACAATTACTTGCACAACTAACATATTTCAAAATCCCCCTGCACTTACACCGTAGTTTGTATACACATAGGTACACTAAAGGGGAAAATACGATCTTGATCCGCATGGGCCCCGGCGAGCGTGTTATTGGTACACACGTGACGCCTAGGGATGCTGCGCGGGTCAACAAGTGAATTCAAGTCCGAATCCGATCCTTCTATACGGATCAATAGAAGTCGACAAGGTTCGGACCATCAAATAAATACATGGTGGTGGGGACCGATGTATTTATTTTAATACATTCATATTATGACCTTCAAATCCTATAATCAATAGAATTCACTCACAGAGGCATAAAACCTACGAAACCCGATCCTCAGTCAATAGCTCGGCTGAGTTGACAAGGTTCAAGCTACAAATAGAAATGACCCAAAACACCCCGATGATGGCCGTGTTGAATGCAGATCTCAACCGGAGGGGTTCCCAAATAATTTCCAATGCCGTTCCAAATATCCAAAAATCCCAGAATACTCCAAAGCTCCATCCAAAATCCCAGAAAAATTCAAAAAATTCCAAAATCCCAAAATATTTAAAATTTGAAATCAATCCATCAAAAACTTAAAGCAAAAATCATCCGCCCTCCGCAATAGTTTGTCGAGGTGGACAAATCTGAAAATTACTTTAGCTCACAAAGAGCGAAATGCCTAGTCGAAAATATCACTAGGATCCATTCTCAAAACAATCTCCTGCCAGTAAGGACGTGGTACGTGTCCTCTAACCGGCGGTTTGCCGCCAAATGGCACCGCAGGATAAACGGTTATGACCCGGGGCCCTCTGAACCGAGTGGTTTTGCCGCCAAATGGCACCACGAAATACCGGTTATGGCCAGCGCCGTTACGTTCCTTGTTGGCATCAAATCTTTGAGATATGAATCAATAGGAAATGATCGATAGGGCACAAAGCCCTCTGTCAGCTGAGGTGGATTTAAATTTGTCCCCTTAGACAAACATTCAACCCCAGTCTACAAGGTCCCCTTGGACGAAGCAACCCATGGCTGCCGACAAGGATCCTTCTGTCAGGTTGGGTCGACTACCTCCTCTGACTAAGTAGACCAGGGACCACGATGTCCCGGGACGACGGAACCATGGGATCTTGATCGGGTCCATCATCCATTCCCCCACCATCCGCTTTAAGTGCAAGATGGTGAAATTTCTAATTTTAAATATCAAACCATTTCAACCCAAATATCCAAACTTCCAAATATTTCAAAATCCATATATATTGCTGCTACTATATGCCAGATACCACGTATCTCTATACGTATCTGATCGACGACTAGCCTTAATCGAAAGTTCTCTCTCGTGATCGGGAGGGGTAATTAACTATAGGGGCTTGCGCCTATAGGAAACCAGAACTCAGATCATAAAGTCCTCACAAAATGAGGGCGAAATCTCTGGGTAGTGTCTTATCTACAAACCCATCTGCCTTCCAAAATTTACCGCGGAACTTAGTTCGTTAAAACTCCCTCGCCGAGAAAGAAAAGCGAGCGGAGGCCGGGGCCGAATTTTCGGAGCCCACATTAATCAGACACAATGGAGAAAAAGGATTTATGTAGCAGACTCCACACAGTGGGATAAGGCTTGATGTTGTTGTTGTAGGCCATGGTTAAGAACTCATTCTGTGATTTAAGAGAACCAGTCTCCATTAATTTGCTTTGATTTATCATCTTAGTGCTTTGTTTCTTGTCACTAGTTTGGATCTTTCAATTCTTTGGCTTCATGTTGGATTTGGTTAGGGCAATTGTTGATCCGGGTGGATCTCTAGCATACTTAGGAAATCAGCAATATCTGTTCCTTTCAAAGCTGGTCAGGTTAAGGAGCTATGGAAGGCCAACTCCTTTTGATTTGAGCATTGATTTTGATGCATCAAAGAGCATTTTTTAGATGGGTGAAATCAGCACAAATAATCCTTAAATTTAGGTCTATGAGAGAGATTTATGGAAAAATTTTATTTGAGACCTCTGTCTTCATTTAAGTGATATTTACCCATTCTTAATTATTGTCACAATCCCTAAAATTTAGGAAGCTTATTTGCTTTCGTTCTTATGTAGTTTTATTTTCTTTAAAATGTGGAACTAAATTTTAGGGTTAATATCTTTAATTTAAGGATAATAATTATTTTTAATCATTCTTATACCTTCTAGATAAACTTTGATTTAAATTTGGTGATTCCTATCCCACTTCTATTAATAGAAGATTAAGGACTGTTTGTAATGAATTTTTAGTTTTGTATTGCTACAAATTGAAATTCCATTTTTTTATCCTCCAAAATTTCTCTTCCAACCATTGCTTCCCTCTATTTTCCGTCAGTAGTTGCAAGATCAGCTTCTTCTTCAGTTATAGGACCTCACCTAAAGAAAAAATGATTCTCCAGCAGCAGAAATCCAACAGCAAAGCGGCATCCCCAACAGTTTTTCAAGCAGCCATTTGCTGCATTCCAAATTCTCTGGCCATCTCTACCCAGTAGCTCATGCATTCCCTGGTTTGTCCACAGCAAGAATGATTGTTTACTTTTTGGGGAGAAAACACTGAGAAATGAAATGTAATTGCAAGGTGGAATCTAATTGGAGTACAAGAATTAGCTAAAAAGGAAAATAGGAGCTTTTTCTATGAAAACCTTGGCTTGCATTTGGTAATTTTGTTTTCAATTTAATGCTATATTTTAGGAGAAAAGGACCAAAATGATCCTTAAACTCTATGTGAGGGACTAAAATGGTCCTCAACTCTTTGGAGGGACCAATTTAGTCCCTCAACTCCACTAAATGGGACCAATACGCACTCACTTAGCATGGTGGGAGGGAACCCGGTGCGACGTTTTTGGCGAGGCGGGTAGGCCTTGTACACTCTCTCGTAGCATAGTGGGGACACTTTTAAGTACCCTTCAACGCTTTTGCAGTGTGGCGGCGGAAAGAAAATTATGCGTCTTCAAACAGGTACCTTGAAGGCCCATACATGCTATCGTAGTGTGGTGGGATTGAAGAAATGCGGCCGCAGTGCCACCCGATATCTATCTGAAGCACTCACGTAGCGTGGAGGGAAATACCATGACTCTCGAATTTCTCCTAAAAGGGGGGGAGACGTCAGGAGGCTGTTGAAATTCATAACAAACAGAGGACCTTGAACAATTAACAGAGGACTTGATTTGGACTACAAGGAACTTAAACTTGAACAAAATGCACAGGGAAATGGACTTTAATTTAATGCATACATAATCACATTAAAAATGTTAATTAATGTTCTTGATTATGTGAATAAAAAAATCAATGAATAAATGGGGGACTTGTGATGAAGTCTAAATAGGCATGATTTGTTGACTTGTTCACAAGCAACAACACAAACTCTTAATGATTATGACAACCATATCAATCAATGCATAAACATCGACAAGTAGCAAATGACTTGCAATACATATGAAATAGATCACCTACGAATGACAATAATACACTTACAATGAATACGATGACTTATCAATTGCCATATACAAGGAACACAGTGTATCTATAAGCGACGTTAGAAGAGTTGAAATGAATGCAATGATACTTCAACAATCAATGTCAATCCACTCGTGGACGGATATAACGTTCCTTGCGAATGACGACAGTCAACATGCATGAAAAAGTTTACAGATGTATGTAAGTTCACGTGTAAGAAATAACATTTCCTATGGGTGTATCCAAGAAAATATCGGTGGATGTACAAGCAAGACATAAAACTTGTCTGTAAGAAGTGTTAAATGAAACCTACATCATGTGACAACCTGCATGCAGGAAAGGGGTTCAACATATAATAAAATGTTGATGAAAGGCGTATTCGAAAGGTAGAAGCAAATGCAGTTCTTATGCAATCAATGTCACTTGATCACAAATAAATACACCAACCCACCTACGAATAAATGTAGAAGATTTGTCATGCACATGATAATTTACTTGCGGGTGACGATGAATAATGTGTAGTAGATGTCGGTTCACCTTTGCAGTTAATGATGAATGATTATCAAGCAAGTACGATGACCCATCACAAGTAGAAATAGATGATATGCAATAGATGTAAGCCCTACGAGTTGCTATAGAAGTCCCGTCGTACACCCCGTGTGTTGTTCATAAGCAAAATGCAAAGAGACTACATCAAGTGCAAATGCCTACAAGTTACTATACGAATCTCGTGCTTTTAACAGGCCATCTACAAATGCATAACACGAGGTTTTGTTATTGCACGACAATCTACCTGCATAAAGTAGCATATAATTTATGATGTGACGTCATGTCACCGAATGGATAGAAGACATCTACTAGTTCTCAAATAGAGCATCACACATATTCAAATGACAGTTGCCCATACAACTGGCCGGAATCAAACATTTTAAAATACCCCCCCACACATGCACTACAATATGTATGCACACAAACACAAAGAAATGCATATACAAATATACACCGGTATGGGCCCTGGTGAGAGTGTTACGAGTTTACACTTGACATTTAGGGATGCTGCGTGGGTCAAATAATAAAGTTAAGGTCAACCTCGATCCTCCTACTTGAGTAGATAGGAGTCGACATATCTCTAATCATAAAACAAATGTACGGTCGTAGTGTCGACCTAGATATTTGTTTTAATATGTTTATATTAGGTCTTCAAGGCCTATAAAAATGAAAATTCACTAACAAAGGCACAAAGCCAACAACAAACCCGATCCTTTGTCAACAATTAGACATAGTAGACAAAATTCAATATATAATTATTAAATATCCCCTAAATACTCGCATGTGCCCCGACGAGCGTGTTACGGGCACACACGTAACGTATAAGGATACTGCGCGGGTCAATAAATGAACTTAAGTTCGAGCTCGATCCTTTTATGTGGGATAGGAGTTGTCACGGCTCTAACTATCAAACAAATATATAATCACGGTATCGACTGAGATATTTGTTTTAATATGTTCATATTAGGTCTTCAAGGCCTAAAATCAAGAAAATTCATTAAATAAAATCATACATTAGACTCGAATCCGATCCTATGTCTGCAATTAATGAGTCGATAAGGTTCAATCAATGAAATAAAAATCCTCATAAATACCCCGATGATGTTCGTGTTGAACGTAAATCTCAACTGGATGGGTCAATTTCAAATATTTACAATTACCACCCAAATACCCATGAAATCCAAATCTCCAAGAAAATATCAAATTCAAAATATTCAAAATCAAAATTCAACCATAAAAAACTTAAAGCAAAACTCATATATCCTCCGCAACAATTTACCGAGATGGACAAATTTAAATATCACTTCAGCTTATAAAGAGTTAATTTCTGGTCGAGAATATCATTAGTATTCATTCTTAAATAGTCTCTTGCAAGAAAAGACATGACACATGTCATCTAATTAGTGATTTTGATGTCAAATGACACCGTGGGCAAACGATTATGATTGAGGCCCTCTGAACCGGGTGGTTTGCGGCCAAATGACACCACTAAATTACGGTCATGGCCAGAGCCTATATGCTCCACAATGACATTAAATCTTTGAGATATAAATCAATATGATATAATTGATATGACACAAAGCCCTTTGTTAGCTAAGATGGATTCAAATTTATTCCCTTTGACAAACATCCACCCCAGGTCTACAAGGTACTCTTGGACGACGCAACCCCTGGCTGCCGACAACGATACTTCTATTAGGTTGGGTCGACTACCTCCTCTGACTAAGTAGACTAGGAACCACGATGACTCTGAACGACAGAACCATGAGATTTGGATCAGGTCCGTCATCATTTCCTCCACCATCCGCTTTAAATACAAGATGGTGAAATTCTCAGTTTTAAATATCAAACCTTCAAACACTTAAACTCATGCTGCTACTATACATCGGATATCACGTATTCTCTATGTATTTGATTGATTACTAGCCTTAATCAAAAGTTCTCTCTCGTTACCGGGAGGGGTAATTAACTATAGGTACTTGCGCCTATAGTAAACCAAAACTCAGATCATAAAGTCCTTGCAAAATGACGGTGAAATCTCTGGGTAGTGTCTTATGTACAAACCCAATATGCCTTCTGAAAATTACTGCGGAACTTAATCCGTTAAAACTCCCCCGAAAGAGGGGAGGTCAAGGTGCGAATTTTCAGAGCCCACATTTTGTTATTTATTTTATTTATCTTTTAGTGTGCATTAAATCAGTAAAAAGCTCATCCTTTGTGCAGCTGAACAATTCTTGATTATTTTCATGACCTTAGATTACTTTGTTGACCGAAGATGGGGTCGTACTGAGCAGCAAATATCTTACGTCTGTTGCATGCTTGGAGACGGGGAAAAACTGTGAATTTCCCAACTACCTTGTGGAGATCTGTGAAAAACGGACTTCTGCAGCTGGACAAGGTAAATATATTTCTGGAAACCGTGCTATAGAATTTAGTGGGAATACACAAGTATAGTTTGTGTTTGATACTGTACCTAATCTTGAATAGTTTTGATATTTATAGTTTCTTTTATCTTCAGAATTCTTTGAATAAATGAAGAAGCGTCAATTATTATTCCTGATTTCAGTTTTTTTGGTTGATACAGATGGCCACAGTAATTTTCCCTCATGCAAAGATCTTCACATGAAGGATTCTATGAATCAAGTTGTGCCTTATAAACCTGAAAAATTTAACAAAGCTATCACTTATAGGAAAGATGGCAAAATTCCATTGTCCAGTGGTTTGTTTTTTTTCTACCTTAATATTATAGTTAACTTTATTTTTAAATCTTCTTTTAAGCGTTGTTCAATTAATGCTTTATTATGTAGTTGGAGTTCACTCTTCAAATTTTTGCCTTCTTAAAATGCAAAAATTTTACAAGATGTTGACCTGATATAAAAAAATCTCAATACCCTTGCATGATCTTCTCTCTCCACCCGTATACCATGGATGTCACCCCCATCCATCTCCATCTGTGAAATCACTAACACCCCCTCTTGCTATTCAATTTACCTCTCTCTGACTCTTTATCGCCACCTCTTCCTCCTGTTTGCTCCTAGTCAAAAACCTTGAAAACCCTACCTGCTCTAGCTCACAGTTGCCTACTCAACCTAGCTTGTTTCCTACCAAAACCACCACCATCTTTGTCATCTGCCCGACCAACCATTACAACCCCTATCGATGTCTCTCCCTCCCTCTCTTTTTCTCTCCCTTCTCTATCTCTCTCTTTCTCTCTTTTACTCACACACTATCTCTCCCCCTCTTTCACTCTCTTTGTAAGAATCTTTTGCTCTCTTCCTCTCTCTATCTATCTTCCTCTCTCTTTCTGTCTTTATCTTTCTATCTCTCTTTTTTCCTCTTTCTTCTTCTCTTTCCTTCTTTCTCTCCCTTTCTCTTTTTCTCTCTGACCTTCTCCCTTCCATTCTCTCTCCCCTTTATTTCTCTAATAGAAATAGAAAAAAAGAAAGAAAAAATTATGCCTATTTGCTTTGTAGGCTTGTCTCACCCATCATTGTCATCACCACTTCACGCATGAAGGTATATGCTTGCAAATTCTTAAAATACTTGAAATCCCGATTGTGAGTTGAGCATAGCATGTGTACTTTTCTTAGCATGACAAAAGAAACTCAGAGATGCTGTTCACAATGTAGCGGGCAAGCTTTTTGCGTGTTTTCCTTAGCATGGTAGGGAAATTCAAATTTTTCTACTCGTGCTTGTTGTTCTAATGTAGTGGGGAAATATTGCAAATTTTAGACTGATGTAATGTGACTAAAGGAATTTTTAAAAGCAATGTTAAATATCGAAGCCTTAAATGCAGTATATCAGTAACTTTATTAGTGTCAACATACTTAATTGATTACAACATGTCATTCATTTGTTTATTTTATTTATTTTTAACATAAAATATCTTATCTTAGATTTTGAATATGTCATTGCATAAATGTCTATATTCATTGGCCTCCATAAGGTAGTGGATTGTCTTCAATCCACATCACATATCATAGGGTTGTAACCCAACTTGTAGGCTAACATCTTAAAGTTTTATAGAGACCAAGCATAACCCAACATTATTGCTATTAAAACTAGCCTTATATCTATGTCAAGAGGTTGAGGATCCTCCTCTATATTGCTGACCTTATAACCCCACCTGTACATATCATCATAAATATAATATTGCCAACCTATCTCACATAATATTACCTTTATCATATTTTTTTGCATTGTAGAATATGTAAATATGTATCTCATATATCGAGATATACTATCAACATTATACACCATTGTTAATTCATGTCCCAAATGTCCTTTTTTAAATTAAAATTTAATAACAATATTAATATAAAACACGTGGTTTACATAATTGAAAAATTTATGCATGATCATTTAATTATGAATGATTGGACATACATGCAGTTTGCAATATGAAGAAGTATCTAGAATGTAGTCTACAATCTACATTCAAGTCTAAATGAATATAAAGGTCTACATGCATAATACTAAAGCAAATTTACTTTATGAATTAGGGATGAAATATCTTACGTCTCCAACCCGTAGTGCTTAGCTACTTGCATGCTAGTGGCCACCTCCATCGTCTCTGTTGACATCGCTCTTGATTGTATGCTTCACCCCCCTTCACTCTTGGAGTCTCTTGCTCTTGCCCTTACCCTTGTTCTCACCTATTCCGCTCGGTGCGTCCCTCCCTACCCTTTTTTAAGTTTTGTAATTAATGAAATCAACTTTAGGCTAGTTTATTTATTTATTCTTTAATTAATATTTTTATTATAATTTATTAATTAATTATGATGTCTTATTTCAATAAAATTTATTGAGCAAATTAGTCTCTCTCAAAATTTAAATTTTTTATATAATTGAAATAACAACTTATTATTTTAAACAATTAGTTCATTTTATGTCAATTATATATCGAAGGCTTTCTTAAGTCTTTAAATTATTCATAATTTTAAATTAATTAATAATTTTAGTGTTAGTATTTACTAATTAAATAAATGATATTTTTTGGGTCATTGCATCATAATCAATAACATTATTCGAATAATTTGGGGATGGCTTAGGGATTCTTCTTATCTATACATTCATATTGTCTTTATACATGATTCGTTGGCAAATCATTTATTTTATCATTTCTAGCTATATTAATTTTTTCTATTCCTTTTCTTTTTTTTTCCTTTGTACACTTCTCATCTAAATTCTACTCATCTTATTGGTGTATCTTTTGCACTCTATTTTATCTATATGATCATCAACTTTGCCTTCATTTTGTTACTCCCGCTCCCAATCTCTCTCAAATAATTATTAGTTTACCTTAAAAACTTTGTTAACTTCTCTTATTATATGATGCTTCTATGACATCCATCCATCTAAACTGCCTCTCTTTTAATTCTACTAATTATACCCTCACACATATTCCCATTGTTTTGAGTTATTAAAGAGCCAAGAAATCTTAGCTTTCTAACTAAATATAACTTGATGCTTTAATATTAATGATTGATTATTATTTGTTCCACATGTCACTGAAATGTCATAGATGTATTCAATTTTGATTTTACTAATTCTGAACCTTTCTTTCCTTTTCAAGTTTTTCTCTGTTGTTCTAATGTTCAACTTAAAATACAATCTTAACTCGTGCTTTGTTTCATTGATAATACATGCATCGAGCACTCCATTTAGAATATATGCTGTAAGAAAGTTCATGTCTAATATTAAAAATGTCAGTCTTAAATGTTTACCTTTTATGCAACCTTTTTATAATTGAAAACTTTTTAATGAATCCACAATCTATTCTAAAATCTATATTTTTAAATAACTTCAATGTACCTTTTAGATTCAACTTTACTTTGTCAATATCCATTCTATCAGCTTCTGTGGCACTCAAATCAATTCTTGTGGTACTTCCATGAAGTGATAATAAAAATCACATGGAGGTCCTTATGTTTCTTTTTTTATTTTTTATTAATTGTTTTAGAATGAAGATCATTTGTGCAGTTTATCTTTATGGCATAAGACCAAAATAATTAATAATAAAGTGATTTTCCTTAATATTGTTCCCACTTCTCCTCCTGTAGCTTCATTGTATGTTCATGAGTTTAGTTCCCCTTACAGTTAATTTCTTGTAAAATATATCTGTAATTGTTTAGTATCACCGTAGTCTTGAAATTATATTTGAACGATTCGTGAACAAAAGTTATCAAGTATGTTTTATATCTTTGTTTCTCAAGGCGCATCTTTTTTGAGTTTATAGGTTTTTTTTTAAATTCTGATTGGTCCAATTAAGGGTTCATCATACCATTATTCATTATGCACATGCGCTTGCCTGCTCAATGCACCTATGCAGAACATATGAATTAGTAAATTTAGACAGGTTTACACAAATATGGTTGGTTATGTACCTATGTAGTTAAACCTCTTTATTCTCATTAGAATATTTGTTATAGATTTCATAAACCCTTTTAATTGTAACCTTAAATCTGGTTAAAAAATAATTTAAAAACAAATCTTTGGAGCTATTTAATTGCATTTACAGAATCTGATATATTAGGTTTTATCTTCTCATTTTGTGCAACTACAGGAACATATACCTGTTTATTTTTTCTGTCTATATAATGGAATGCAATAATAAAATGCTATCTTTATTTAACAGGGTTAATTTGACCTATGTGCAGCTCCCAAAAAGGAAACTGGTTGTAGAACCCCAAATGCTAGGTCTTCTGCCGCTCCTAGCAGTAAGCCATTATTTGCAGTGATTTGTCTTTAATTAAATATTGATTATTTGTCTTGTCTTTTTATTCTTATTCTTCTTCGTGGATGCTAAATATCCTCTAAGTCTACTTTAAAGCATAGTCATTTTTCACATTTATATATTGATGATTCTTTATTTGCGTAACTATACAGATCTCTCTACGGATCTTTCTAAGAAAGTTACTAATAATTGCGAGTCAAAATTGGGTAGCTTCATCAGTTCTAGTTCTGCACCTTTACGTGATGGTATTTTTATGCCTTTTTTTTTATCATTCTCGTTTCTTACTTGAGCAGTTTTCCATTTGATATACATGTCCGATGGTTATCTGTACCAGTCAGGAATACAATTATATTATTTCATGCTTCAATAAGTCAATAGGTTGTATGTCTTATTCGTTTGCTAGCTAGCTCTAAGATCTCTGATTCTGATATATTTCTTATTTTTGACATTTTTTTAGTTTACGTTTAAGATATCTTTGCTGTTCCTATTCAGCCGGGCAGATTCTATCAGTTCTTAAGAGACCAAGTCCTGATGGGAGCCTTGTTTTATTGGATCCATTTGAGGAGCAGGGTTTTACCTCACAATCTTCAGATAAAAACCAGCTTGATTTGCAGAGTAAGTTTGCCGCTTAATGTGCTGTTGACATGTTCACTTCCACCTGCACAACAATTATCATGCGTGGCTGAATGCAGTGTCCTCTGAAAAGACTGGAACGTCACCATGCCATGGTTTAAAATCTGCAAATTCACAAAAAGATTCTATGTTAGTTTCCCAACTTGTGCTAGATGCTGATTCTGAGGGACTCACATCAGAAAATGATCGTGCTTCATCAATTTGGTCGTCTAGGTATGTTAAACATATCATCAAAACATTTCTGAGAAGTTTCCATCCATCTAGAGATTATTTGAATATAAAATGTGTGCTTTCTGGAAGCATGATAGATCTATTTTTGTGGTGCCACTATATGAATCAACTTCCCTACCTTGATTAGAACATATGAATTAGTTTAATATGCTAACATTGTCATATTTGCTCGTGAAAAATGATAAATTGATAAACTATGCTTTATTTCAGATTGCATTCATAGAAGAGAGATATCCATTGAATAATCTGTTACGCATAACCTTGGACCGGTCCCAGCTGGACCGGTCCGGTTCTACACCCGGCGGTCCAAAGCCGGGCGGAACCCGCCGATCGCAGAAACAGCGGACGAAGGAGCGGGCTAGGCGGCTTTTGAGCGTTTCGTTGGAGGGAATTTTTGAATGAAGAGGGTGTTTATGTCATTTGTATCTTTCCTTTTGCTTTAATTAGGGAGTTAAGAGAGAATTAGGATTATCTTGAATTTGAGTTTTCTCTTTGAGATCTAGGGTTTGCTTGGGCTCTTGGCTTCGCCAGAGACTTTGGAGAGTACGTTCTTCCTCTCGAATTGAAGAACAAATTGTATCTTTGCTATTTGTTTCATCTACTAGTAAAAATACAAGCCTTGCTTTCGTTGTCTCTCAATTTTCTCGCATTTTTCACTGTTTTTTCCTGCGCATAGTTGCTGTCCACTGTTGGAGACAGCAGTTTTCTCCTTGTTTGGCTTCAGTTTTGGCTAGGAACTACTTGGAATCACGTATTTCCTATCAAATTGGTATCAGAGCATCGATTCGGGACCATCGGCGGCTGAAATTCTGAAATTTCAGCAAGATCTTCGTCTCCGGAAGAAGATTTTTGTGGATCCGATAGAAGAAAAAATGGCCGGAAAGAAGGTGGAAGTATTAGAAGGCGAGTTCGGTCAACTGAAGACAGATCTGGAGGGAAAGTTCCTGGAAATCTCCACCAACAATGATAGGTTGGAAGGGAGGTTCGCAGCTATGGAAGAAATGATGAAGAAACTATTGGAGATGAAAACCAATCAAGGTACATCGGAAGTGAGAGAGACGACTGACGGCCATGGCGTAGGAGGAAATCCAAACCCAATTCGGGGGAGGAGGATTCCGGAGGTGGAGATTCTTGAAGGGGATGACGACATGCCACCTCTAGAGCCACTCTCTAGAGAGGAGATGAGCATGGGGAATGACCGCCGAGGTGCTGATTTTCAGCGTCGAGGTGCTGATTTTCAGCGTTGAGATGCTGATTTTCAGCGTCAAGGTGTGGATTTTGGAGGCAGGCGGGGGGAATATGAAGGTAGTGCAGATTTTGGAGAGAGGAGAGAAGAATATCAGCGTCGAGGTGCTGAATTTCAGCGTTGAGGTGCTGATTTTGAAAGGGGAAGAGGAGATTATGACGAAGATTTCGGTTACCAACGTCGGAGGGAGGATCGGGACACTTGGGGAGCACCTCCTTTTCGAGGAACGGGAGGTTACGGAGATTTTCGGGGTAATGGGAGGGATCCGAAGGTGAGGAAGTTGAAGATGCCCATCTTTGAGGGTGAAGATGGCCATGGCTGGATATACAAGGTGGAGCGTTACTTCGCTGTCAACGGGTTGACGGATGACGAAAAACTAACGGCAGCAGGTTTGTGTCTGGAAGGGAAGGCGCTGGCATGGTATCAGTGGAGAGACAGAAGAGAGCCTATCAGAACCTGGCGAGAGTTCAATGATTATTTATTAGAGCGTTTCCGAGCCGACGGAGCAGGAGACTTCTATGAACAGTTCTTTGCTCTAACTCAGGAGGGGACCGTGGCCGACTACCGAGACAGATTCGAGTACTTAGCTAGCCGTCTGGATCATATCTCCGAATCGGCCCTGGAAGGGAATTTCATGAAAGGGCTCAAACCAGAGATAAGAATAGCTGTCCGGGTGCTGGAGCCAAGGAATTTAGGCAAGGCCATGGAGCTTGCACAATTGGTGGAAGACCAAAAGAAGTCAGAAAGGGGAGCTCGAGGCAACTACTCTGGGGGATCATACAAGATGACTACTGCTGTGTTGCCCTCAAAAGGGGTAGCCCCAGGGAACCAGAGGGAGGTGCCCAAGGAGAGATCAGGTGGTGGGGGAAGTGGAGGACAATTCAAGAGGTTGACAGAGAAGGAGATGCAAGAAAAGAGAGCAAAAGGGGTGTGCTTCCGTTGTGACGAGAAGTACATGCCTGGGCATAGATGCAAGGACCGAACTCTTCAGGTTCTCCTAGTCTGTGAGGACGAGGAAGACGAGGAGGGAGGTGAGAGCAGGACTGAAGAGGAGGAGGAGGAGAAGCTGCACCTGGACGTGGCAGAAGTCTCCCTCAACTCTGTAGTGGGATTCACCCCGAGTCACACTATGAAAGTGAGAGGAGAGATAGCTGACCGCGAGGTGGTTGTGTTGATTGATAGTGGGGCAACCCACAATTTCATTTCCACCTAGATCGTTGACCAGATGGGAATGGAACTCGCCGATACAGGAGGCTATGGGGTGATGATGGGCACGGGCAAGGTGGAAATGGGTAGGGGAATCTGTAGAGAGGTGGTGCTGAAGATTCAGGGGATCCAGGTAAAGGAAGACTTCCTTCCCCTAGAACTGGGGAGCACGGATGTCATCCTAGGAATGAAGTGGCTGCGTACTTTGGGAGAGACGAAGATTAATTGGGGTAATCTAAGGATGGAATTGGTAATAGGGGGGAGAAGGAGGATGATACAGGGAGATGCTGGCTTGACCAAGGCTGGGGTTTCTCTCAAGTCCCTAATCAAGACCATTCAGCAGGAGGGAGGAGGCTATTTGGTGGAATTGCACAGTCTGGAGGGAGCAAGAATGGAAGAGGGAGGAGACATACCCCTCTCCATTCAACCATTGATTCAGCAGTTCCAGGAGTTATTTCAGCCACCTCAGGGATTACCCCCGCAGAGGGAGCGAGAGCATGCTATTGTGTTGAAGGAAGGCATTGCACCCATCAGTGTACGCCCTTATCGTTACCCCCAGTTCCAGAAAGACGAAATTGAACGGTTGATCAGAGAGATGTTGGAGGCAGAGATCATCAGACCCAGCATCAGCCCTTTCTCTAGTCCCGTTTTGTTGGTAAAAAAGAAGGATGGCAGCTGGCGATTTTGTGTAGATTACCGTGCACTCAACAAGGAGACTGTACCTGACAAATTTCCCATACCAGTCATAGATGAGCTGTTAGACGAATTGAGTGGGACAGTGATCTTCAGCAAAATAGACTTAAAGTCGGGCTACCATCAGATCCGGATGAGGAAGGAAGATATACCGAAGACAGCCTTCAGAACTCATGAAGGACATTATGAGTTCCTAGTGATGCCTTTTGGTCTCACCAATGCCCCCGCTACTTTCCAGGCCCTGATGAATGAGGTTTTCAAACCCTTTCTAAGGCGATTTGTGCTGGTATTTTTCGACGACATTCTGGTCTATAGCAGGACAGAGGAAGAACACTGGGAACATCTAAAGAGAGTTTTAGAGGTACTACAAGAACACCAGCTGAGGGCTAATTTAAAGAAGTGTAGTTTTGCACAAACCAGTGTGGACTATTTGGGCCACGTGGTATCCAAAGACGGGGTAGCAGCAGATCAGTCCAAAATTGAGGCGATGCTCAAGTGGCCAATGCCAAAGAACCTGAAGGAGCTGAGGGGATTCCTAGGACTAACGGGCTACTACAGAAGGTTTGTGAAAGGATACAGCACTATAGCTTGGCCACTCACGGAACAACTAAAGAAGGATGGTTTCCTATGGGGGGAAATGGCCACATCAGCATTTGAGAACTTGAAGAAGGCGATGACGACGGTGCCAGTTTTAGCTTTGCCAGACTTCACTAAGAGCTTCATTGTGGAGACAGATGCATCGGGCTATGGGCTGGGAGCAGTTCTGATGCAAAGTCGTAGGCCCATCGCCTATTTCAGCCAGGTGTTGACTGCCAGAGCCAGGCTGAAATCAGTATATGAAAGAGAATTGATGGCCATCGTTTTGGCAATCCAGAAGTGGCGACCCTACCTACTGGGAAGGCATTTCATTGTCAGGACAGATCAAAGAAGCCTGAAGTACTTGTTGGAACAACGCATGGTGACGGAAGAACATCAGAGGTGGTTGTCCAAGTTACTTGGGTACGACTTTGAGATTCAGTATCGGCCGAGGGCAGAGAACAAGGCGGCAGATGCCTTGTCCAGATGCATGGGGGAGTTACAAACAGTGGCCCTGTCTGTCCCGTTAATGCTGGATTGGGAAGCTATCCGAGAAGAAAGCACGAGCGATGAAGGATTGAGAAAAATCAAGACTGATTTACTGAGAGAAGAAGGGAGCCACCAAGGGTACTCATTGGAAGGGGACAAATTACTTTACCAAGGGAGATTCGTGATACCCCGAACCTCGACCCACATCCCCAATTTACTTAAGGAGTTTCATGGAAGTGCGGTGGGAGGTCACTCCGGGGTGCAGAAAACATACAAGAGGTTAGCAGCAGAGCTGTACTGGAAGGGGATGCACAAGGATGTGGAGGAGATGGTAGCTAGCTGCGAGACCTGTCAAAGGAACAAATATATGGCCATGTCTCCGGGAGGACTGTTGCAACCACTGGCTCTACCAGGAAGAGTGTGGGAAGAAATATCTATGGACTTTATAGATGGACTGCCTCGCTCAGAAGGATTCACAGTGATACTGATAGTAGTGGACCGATTGAGCAAATATGCACACTTCATCCCATTCAGACACCCCTACACAGCAGTGACAGTAGCTTCAGCATTCATCAGGGAAGTAGTCAGACTGCACGGAGTACCAGAGGCGATCGTATCAGACAGGGATAAGGTGTTTCTCAGCCATTTATGGAAGGAATTGTTCAGATTGCAAGGAACGATTTTAAAAAGGAGTACAGCGTACCACCCGCAAACGGATGGCCAGACAGAGGTAGTCAACAGAAGCTTGGAGACGTACTTAAGGTGCTTCGTGTCAGAAACTCCCAAGCTATGGGCTAAGTGGCTATCATGGGCAGAATATTGGTACAACACATCGTTTCATTCTGCTTCACAGATGACCCCTTTCAAGGTGTTGTACGGAAGGGACCCCCCACACTTGGTGCATTTTGGGAGTAGCAGCACTCCTGTTTCGTCAGTAGAAGGGTACTTGGAGGAGAGAGACCGGATACTTGAAGAGCTAAAGAGACATCTGCTGAGAGCATAACAAATCATGAAGAAGAATGCTGATGGGCATCGGAAGGACATACAGTTTGCAGCAGGGGAAAGGGTGTTTTTGAAGCTCCGACCATACAGGCAGAAGACTGTCGCCAATAGGAGGAATGAAAAGCTGGCTCCAAGATACTTTGGGCCGTATGAAGTGCTGGAGAAGATTGGGACTGTAGCATACAGATTAAAACTTCCACCATCAGCAACTATACACCCAATTTTTCACGTGTCACAATTAAGGAGAGCCATTGGGGAGTACACTGCCAACTCTGAGCTTCCAGTGACCCTAACAGAGGAGTTAGAAGTGATTCTAGAGCCTATGGAGCTCAAAGGGGTTCGCCAGAAGGAAGATAAATCAAAGGAAGTGTTGATCCAGTGGAAGAACCTTCCTGACTACGAGGCGACTTGGGAGCCATACGGGAGAATGAAACATCAGTTTCCTGATTTTCACCTTGAGGACAAAGTGATTCTTTGGGAGGGCGATAATGTTACGCATAACCTTGGACCGGTCCCAGCTGGACCGGTCCGGTTCTACACCCGACTGTCCAAAGCCGGGCGGAACCCGCCGATCGCAGAAACAGCGGACGAAGGAGCGGGCTAGGCGGCTTTTGAGCGTTTCGTTGGAGGGAATTTTTGAATGAAGAGGGTGTTTATGTCATTTGTATCTTTCCTTTTGCTTTAATTAGGGAGTTAAGAGAGAATTAGGATTATCTTGAATTTGAGTTTTCTCTTTGAGATCTAGGGTTTGCTTTGGGCTCTTGGCTTCGCCAGAGACTTTGGAGAGTACGTTCTTCCTCTCGAATTGAAGAACAAATTGTATCTTTGCTATTTGTTTCATCTACTAGTAAAAATACAAGCCTTGCTTTCGTTGTCTCTCAATTTTCTCGCATTTTTCACTGTTTTTTCCTGCGCATAGTTGCTGTCCACTGTTGGAGACAGCAGTTTTCTCCTTGTTTGGCTTCAGTTTTGACTAGGAACTACTTGGAATCAAGTATTTCCTATCATAATCTTAATATTTTGATCTTTGGCGTATTTATCAGTTACATTTGAAGTAATCTTTAGGTTTTATGGTGCAAATGTATTAGGGTTTTAATGCGCACAATATAGTTTTCTGTAGTACCAATTTGGATTAGAGTTAAAGGGAAGATTCCCTGCCATAAATGTTTTGGTGGATATAGGAAAAACATGGAAGGATAATCAAAGATTACTAGTTGGAAATGTATTTGCTTGTGCTTTATTGAAAGTATTTTGGAGAAATGTGAAAAAGCTGACCGTAAGACATTCAATTAGTTCAATTAAGAGATTTCATAATGTGAAAAAATTAATCTCCATCAATTTCACGTCCATTAATTTGACAACCATCAATTTTCCACCAATGCCAACAGTCCACCTTATCCACTCATGCCACCTCAGTGATTTGTGAGATTAATACTTCCCATCTCATCGCTGGCTCTGAAAATTCATACCCAACTCTTCTAAGAAAGTTGTTCCCATATAAAGTTTTTAGAATATATATTCAATATCAATATAGAAACACTCATTTATTTTAACCTCATTTTAGAAGGATTTTATGATATGAATCCAAAATTTTTATAGGTGCAAGGCTGCAAGCCTTCAGAACCAATTATTGCTCCTGTTCTTCTATTAATGAAAGAGAACTTTCGATTAGAATTAATTAATAGTACTAGATACTTATCGAACAACGATTTGGTTTTAGGATAGTGAAAATTTGCCATCATTGGAATAGAGTTAGTGGCGAGGGAATGATGATGAACTCTGTTAAGATCTAATGGTTCCAATGTCTTGGGTTGTCATGGACCCTGGTCTATTTAGTTAAAGAAAATACTTGACCTAACCTGATCGAAAGATTCTTTGTCAGCAACCATGAATTGCATCGTCTAAATGGATCTTATAAACCTAGAATTGATATTTTCTTAAGGGGATAATCTTAAATCAACCTTAACTAATAAATGGCTTTTGCTATATTAAATACACCCTATGATTTATTACTCAAGAGGGTTGAGCCATTAGGGAACATGCCGCACCTTCACATCCCATTCCTCATTATCGACCGATTCCACTGTGTCGAAGCCGAACAACTCCCGTCTGATTGCGAATCTCGAGCTAGCCGATCTCACAGCAGCAAGCCCGACCTTCCATCTACAAGCCAAACCTGAGACCCCCAATCCTGTTCGGCCTCACCTGATTTGACACCTCTGTTCGACTTTAGTAGGCCGAACCAGACTTCAACTAGCCGGATCCGAGCTCTTACCCATTATCCTGCTTTTGGTTGCTTACAGAAGTTGTGAATTTTTAGCAAAAACTATGAAGCATTGGTGGAGGGCTCCATATGCGTTGTACAACGTATTTGCCGATAGAAATACACTATTGCGGGTTGAATATTGAGGAGGATGACAACATGCAGAAGACGAAATAGGCAAAATTGCATTGTCGACGCACGACAAGAAAAACTCGCAAACACTACGATTCACCTGTAAACAAAAGTAGGGAATCAGTAGTAAAAATTGTGGACCACTGATAAAGTGAGGCATCAAATTTGTGGAGACAAGTTATCACACCAGATATCAACTTACTTGCAAGCGACAGGTAGGATTCCCCTAGCGCACCACACGACGTATCTGTCGTTAGAAATATACTCCTACAAGCTGAATATTGAAGAAAGTGACAGTTTGCAGAAGATAACATATAAACGGTTATGATAGGGAGGTTTTGCCGCCAAATGACACCATTAAATTACGGTTATGGTCAGATCCCGTATGCTCCCTAACAGCTTCAAATCCTTGAGTAATGAATTAATAGGGTATGATCAATAGGGCACAAAGCCCTCTGTTAGCTAAGGTTGATTCAAATCTATCCCCTTAGACAAATATTGCTTGGACAAAATAACCCATGGCTGCTAACAAGGATGTTAGATTGGGTTGAATACCTCATCTGACTAAGTAAACTAGGGACCATGATGGCCTGAGATGACGGAGCCATGAGATCTTGATCGAGTTTATCATCATTCCCCCTCTATCCGCTTTAAGTACGAGGTGATGAATTTTTAATTTTAATTGTTAAATTTTCAAATACCTAAACTCTGCTGCTACTAAACACCATATACTACTTATCTGCTTGATGACTAGCCTAAATCGAAAGTTCTATTTCGTTATTGGGAGGGGTAATTAACTATAGGGGGCTTGCGTCTATAGGAAACCTGAACTTAGATCAGAAAGTCCTCGCAAAATGAGGGCTTAATCTTTGGCTAATGTCTTATTCAAAACCAAATATGCCTTCTGAAAAATTTTCCTCGAAACTTACACGTTAAAAATTTCCTCGATGACCGGAAGAAAGAAAGGGGCTGCGGAGAGGCCGGGGGGCAAATTTTCGGAACCCACATAATTGTAATATGATTTTACGGTCATTAAGCTAACCATCTTGTAGGGGGCATATAGCACATCTTTATTGATATGAGATATTTGGGTGTGGTCATATAAATACATTATATATGATATTGACTCTTTGAGTTATTATTAAATTTAACTTTGTTATCCTTAATAAACTAGTATGGGGGATGAAGTTGTATCTGCCTTGAGTGCATGGAACTTTTTTTTTTTTCTTATATAGAGGAAGAGAGGGTAGAGCTAAGAGTGGAAATTTCGATGAGATGTCAATGGTGGCATTTTCTTGGAGATTGGGTTGGAGGATTACCGTAAGATTCAAACTAGTTTTGACGGAGTTGAGAAGGGTGATGGGATGAGGCGGTTGATAAGGGTTTCAAGTATTCGGCTAGGAGCGGATGCGTGAGTGGACAAGGAAGGGAGGGAGGGAGTGGAGAGGGTTTTCATGGGAATCTAAGGATTCATTAGTAATGAAACTCTCTTGGCAAGTGTTTTTAAGGAAAGGAACCACTTTTCAAAACTGAAATGAGATTTGAGCTAACGCGGGCCGGGCTAAGCTAAGCGGGGCCGGTCAAAAAGGCAAAAAGGAAAGTACTGTAGGTATGTACTTGGAATCCTGGAGATCCTTGCTACTTCTACATCAAACTGTCCTCAATACTAGACTTAGACAGTAGAGATCTAGCAATTATGAGATCCAGCAGGAATAGCCTGAGTCCCCTCGAGTCTCTGAGAAGCCTGCAAAGGTCGTGCTTTCTGGTGAAAATCAGCTCTTTGGCTTGAAAGAGACTTCACTCTGGAAGAATATGCCTAGTGAGATATCTGAAAATGCCAAGGTATATTTGAATGGTAGTTCTACGTGTAAGGATTTTTCTAACATGCTTCTCCGTAATTTCTTTCAGCTCAGTCGTACTTGATACTCCACCAACAAAATTGAGCGTCAATAATACTGAGGGACATACCGGCTTAGCAGTCAAAGCTTCAGAAGTTTTGGGCGTTCCTATGCTGTCTGGATCTGGCCAAACCAATAAACCTGATAAGGCCCTCTCTGATGATGGATTCTCCATTGAAGTGATTAATGAAATGAATCCAATTTTTCCTATGCAAAACCCGTTGGGAGTTTTAAATGGAAAGCAGCACCTTTCTGCTTCTAGCATCCTTTTGAAGGACAATTTGGATGCTAATGAAAAGAGCACTTTGCAAGGTGAGTAGCCGTATCTCTCTGTATTTTTTTCCAATATCCTTCTTCTATAGGCTCTATAAGATGCTGCTCTGCTAATTCTTATTTTATTCTGAATTATAATGTGAATTTGATGCTTCTTTGTGCCTCACAAACAGATGAAAGAAATGAGTCAGTGTCCTTCGCCGTCGCAGCATCAACTGTTCATGCAACTTCAGATGTCACAAAGGATTTTCCTGTTTTTGATCTTGGGTTATGAAGGGCTAATTGTGAAATCTCCATGTTTTTACAAATAACATACAGCAACTATTCTTTATACAGAAAGTTTAGAGGCTTTTTCTCTTCATTCATAGGAAGATCAAGTAATTCTAATTGTTCTTTTTCTTTTTTCATCGAATTCAATATGATTGCTGACCCCAATATGTAGCTTATTGTAACATCCATCTCGATAAAATTTTGACAGCAGACAACTGATTTGAAAATTCAAATTAATTAAACAGCTTCGAATTTAACTTTCTTTTTGCACCATTTTGTTAAAAATATTCAAACAACAAAAGATTTTAGATTCTATTGTTAACGGATCCTAATATAAGCAGGATCGACAACAGGCTTTTGCCAGGATTTCTTAAGCATGTTTTATTCAAGATTGGTGGCTACTTGACAGTGTTTAGGGGGAAGCAGATTCGAGGTAAGATTATATGGACCACCTCTTCTCATTAAATTACAAGTCCTTTTAGATCATTTTAGTTTTTGGCAAATTGAAAATAGTTGGTATTTGGCATATGATTTGCGTCTTCTCTTTAAATCATTCCATGTAGGGATGATTTAAACCTCCATTGGAAGGAATTGTATGCACTTGGTAAGTCCTTTTAGAACATTATAATTGTTGCTATTTGGCAAATTGAGAATAGTTGGCATGTGATGGATCTTTTAAGGAGAGAGATCACCAAATTGAGACTTTTAACGAGTTGCCTTTGATGAATACTTGATTTACTTAATGTTTCTGTGGGCTCCAAAAATTCGTGTGGTGGCCTCTCTGCACCGCTTTTTTTATTGATGGGGAGAGTTTTAACGTGCTTAGGTTATGGGGTAAATTTTTAAAAGGCAGATTGAGTTTTAGATATGATAGTTCCAAGAGATTTTATCCTCCTTTTATGAGGACTTTATGATCTAAGTTTTAGTTTTATGTAGATGCAAACACCTATAATTAATTATCCCTCTCGATAACAAGAGAAAACTTTCAATTACAACTAGTCTTGAAATAGGCATTGAGTACCCAACGTCTAGTAGCAACAACTTTATGGGTTTTAAATTTTAGTTTGAGAGATTTTTAAGATTTGAAAATGATCACCATAAACTTAAAACAAGTGATGGGGAGAGTGAAGATGAGCTCGAGTAAGATCCCATGATTTTGTCGTCCTAGGCTGTCATGTTCTCTGGTCAACTTAGTTAGAAGATGTAGCTGACCCAACTTAACATAAGAAAATTTATCAGTAGCCATGAGTTGCTTTGCTTAAGAATACCTTGTAGACTGATAGGAAATACTTGAGTTCGCAAGTAACCCTAAGGTAATACTTGAGTTCGCAAGCAAACCTAACCCAAATCGGCACACAAATAGCGCAAAAACAGCGGAAATAGGGAAGAACTTGTAGGAAAACACTAGCGACGATTGTATTCCACTAGTAAGCAATCAAAACCAAAGCCCGATACAATGTTCTTCAATTCGAGAGGAAGAACAACTCTCCTACAATCTCCGGCAACGCCGAGAGCCCAAGCAAGAAAACCTAGAACCCAAAGTAATTTCAAAATGCAAGATAAAAACCCCTCTCCTCATAACTCCCTATTTAATACACTCTAATTCAAATTAAAAGCAAAAGGACTTCTCTACCCTTCATTCTCCCTCCAAAAACATTTAATTTCAATTTGAAATCAATTGGACCCCACCCCGGTTCCCCCTCTCCCTTTCGCCTTCTTCCGTCGGGCATAAGCCCGGACCGGCTGGGCCGGTCCAGGATGAGCCGGTCCAGGCTGGACCGGCATAACATTACCCCCCTCCCAAAGTACCACATTGTCCTCAAGGTGGAAGGCAGGGAACTGTATTGCAATCCTCTCCAATGGCTCCCATGTGGCCTCATAATCTGGGAGGCCGTTCCACCTGATCTTCACTTCCTTTTCCCCCTTTTTATTGATGCGCACTCCTTCTACCGCTAGAGGCTCCATTGTCACTTCCATGTCTTCCCTCAATGTGCTGGGCAGCTCTGGGCTTACTGCATGTTCCCCCACCACTTTCCTCAACTGTGATACATGAAAAACGGGGTGTATTCTGGCTGTTGAAGGAAGCCTCAACCTGTATGCTACCTCCCCGATTTTCTCCTCCACTTCGAAAGGGCCGAAATATCTTGCTGCCAGCTTCTCATTTCTCCTCTGGGATATAGTCCTCTGCCTGTATGGTCGGATCTTCAAGTAGACCTTGTCTCCAACTCCAAATTGTATATCCCTCCTTTTACTGTCCGCCTGTTTCTTCATAATCTGTTGGGCTCTGAGAAGATGCCTCTTGAGCTCGTCCAACACTTGATCTCTTTCCTTCAGATGCTGATCCACTGCAGATACTGGAGTACTCCTATGGCTATAGTGTACCAGGTGTGGGGGGTCTCTTCCATATAACACCTTAAAAGGTGTCATCTTGGTAGCCGAGTGAGAGGAGGTGTTGTACCAATATTCTGCCCAGGCCAGCCATTTGGCCCACTGCTTCGGTGTCTCAGACACAAAGCATCTCAAGTATGTCTCCAGGCTTCTATTCACCACCTCCGTCTGCCCATCAGTCTGTGGGTGATATGCTGTGCTCCTCTTCAATACTGTGCCCTGCATCCTAAATAACTCCCTCCAAAAATGGCTCAGGAACACCTTGTCCCTATCCGACACAATAGACTCTGGTACCCCATGCAGGCGGACTATCTCCCTCACAAATGCTGCTGCTACAAACACCGCTGTGTACGGGTGTCTTAAGGGAATGAAATGAGCATATTTGCTCAGCCTGTCGACCACTACAAATATAACAGTATATCCCTCTGATTTTGGAAGCCCATCAATGAAATCCATAGTGATCTCCTCCCAAACCTTCTCTGGTAAGGCCAGGGGCTGTAGTAATCCCCCTGGTGCCATCGTCATGTACTTGTTCCTCTGGCAGGTATCACACTTAGCCACCATTTCTTCTATGTCTTTCCTCATCCCCTTCCAGTACAATTCCGCAGCTAACCGGCTATAGGTTTTCTGCACTCCTGAATGCCCTCCTATGGCACTCCCATGAAATTCCTGTAGCAGTTGGGGAATATGAATGGAAGACCTAGGGATCACACTCCTTCCCTGATAGTACAATATTTCTCCCACCACTGAGTAGCCTGGGTGGCTGTTTTCATCTGATAGCACCTCTTCTTTGATTCTCCTTAGCTCCTCATTCTGGATGCTTTCCTCTTTGATGGCTCCCCAATCAATCAGAACCGGTACTGATACAGCAATTCCCTGGAGCTCCCCCATACAGCGTGATAAGGCATCCGCTGCCTTATTTTCTAATCCTGGCCGATAGTGGATCTCAAAATCATATCCGAGCAGCTTGGACAACCACCTCTGATGCTCTTCTGTGACCATCCTCTGCTCTAGCAAGTATTTCAGGCTCCTTTGATCAGTCCTGACAATAAAGTGTCTGCCCAATAAATAAGGTCTCCACTTTTGGATGGCCAGCACAATCGCCATCAGCTCTCTCTCATAGACCGACTTCAGCCTAGCCCGGGACGACAGTATCTGACTGAAGTAAGCTATGGCTCTATGGTTCTGCATCAACACTGCCCCCAATCCATAGCCTGAAGCATCTGTCTCCAACACAAACACCTGATTGAAGTCTGGCAGAGCAAGTACGGGCACCGTCGTCATGGCCTTCTTCAGCTTCTCAAAAGCCTCAGAAGCTGCTTTCCCCCATAAAAAATTATCCTTCTTCAGCAGCTCTGTCAGCGGTCCTGCTATGGTGCTGTATCCTCTCACGAACCTCCTGTAGTAGCCAGTCAGTCCCAAAAACCCTCTGAGCCCCTTCAAGGTCTTGGGTTGAGGCCAGGCTAACATTGCCTCTATTTTGGACTGATCCGCAGCCACTCCCTCCCGAGATATCATATGCCCCAGGTACTCCACTTGTGCCTGAGCGAAGTCACACTTCTTGAAATTGGCCTTCAGCTGATGCTCCCCCAGCACCCCCAACACCACTCTCAGGTGCTCTAGGTGTTCCTTCTCAGTCCTGCTATAGATGAGAATGTCATCAAAAAACACCAACACAAACCTGCGAAGGTGTGGCTTGAAGATCCGGTTCATCAATGCCTGGAATGTGGCTGGTGCGTTGGTGAGGCCAAAAGGCATCACCAGGAACTCGTAGTGGCCCTCATGAGTCCTGAAGGCTGTCTTCTGCACATCTTCCTTCCTCATCCTGATCTGATGATAGCCTGACTTTAGATCAATCTTGGTGAATAAAACGGCTCCATGTAGCTCATCCATCAACTCGTCAATCACAGGGATGGGAAATTTGTCAGGCACTGTCTCCTTGTTGAGGGCTCTGTAATCCACACAGAACCTCCAACTCCCATCCTTCTTTTTTACCAGCAGAACTGGGCTAGAGAAAGGACTCACACTGGGCTGAATGATCCCTCCTTCTAGCATTTCTCCCACCAGCTTCTCAATCTCATCTTTCTGCATCTGAGGGTATCTGTAAGGTCTCACACTGATAGGGGATACCCCCTCTTTCAAGATAATCTGGTGCTCCCGTTCTCTGTCAGGTGGTAGTCCCACCGGAGGTTGGAACACATCCTCAAATTCCTTCAGAAAGGGCTGAACTGACACAGGAATGTGTTTGTTTTCCTCCTCCTGACGATCTTCCAAGCTCTGCAACTCCACAAGGAACCCTCCTCCTTCCTCATGGATCATCTTCACCATCGACCTGAGAGACACTCCAGCTCTGGATAATCCTGGTTCCCCTTTCAGCTTCACCCTCTTTCCCTCTACCATCAGTTCCATCACCATGGTCCCCCAGTTTACCTTGGTTTCACCCAAGGTCTGTAGCCACTTCATGCCCAGAATGACGTCTGTGCTACCCAACCTCAGGGGTAGGAAGTCCTCCACCACCCTAATCTTCTGTAGTCTCATCTCCACCTCCTTGCAGATCCCAGTGTTGGACTCAATCTTCCCTGTCCCCATCATCACTCCATAACTGCCTGTCTCAGTAGGCTCCATTCCCAGCTCCTCCGCTACCTGAGCGGATATGAAATTGTGGGTGGCTCCACTGTCGATCAACACTACTACCTCCCTCCCAAGGATTTTCCCTTTCACCTTCATCGTATGGCTAGGAGTGAATCCCATCACAGAATTTAGGGATACCTCGGCTACCTCCAACTGGGGATCAATCTGCTCCTCATCAGAAGCATCACCCTCCTCAGGCGCCTCGTCTATATAGACGGTGAGAGCCCGAAGAGCGCGATCCTTGCACCGGTGCCCTGGAACAAACTTCTCCTCACATCTGAAACAAAGGCCCTTGGCCCTCTTCTCCTGCATCTCCTCCTCGGTCAATCTCTTGAAACTCCCAGCTGATCTGGTCACCCCGCTCTTCTCCTTCCCACTTTCTTTAAGGACACTAGGGGTTGGCCCTTTTGGAGCCAAGTAAGTGGTAGTTGTCCTGGTAGGACCCACTGCGTGGTTGTTCCGCCAACTTCGGGCGTTGGTCATCTGGTTCTCCACCAGTTGAGCCAACTCCATGGCCTCCCTCAGGTCCCTCGGTCTCATTACCTTCACCGCATCTCTAATTTCTGGCTTAAGGCCCTTCATAAAGTTTCCCCCCAGAGTGCTGTTTAATAATCCCTCCATGTCACCCACCAGACTTTCAAATCTCTTCCGGTACTCTTCCACTGTTCCCTCTTGAGTGAGGGCGTAGAACTGTTCTGATATCTCCCATGGGCTGCCCCCCCTGAATCTCTCCCTGATGGCCTCCTTGAAGTCCCTCCAAGTCCTCATCGGATCCCACTTATCCATGTATTTGAACCATGCAAAAGCCGCCCCATCCAAGCACATGCTAGCCGCCATCAATCTCTCCTCCTCCATCAGGCCATTCACCGCAAAATACCTCTCCACCTTGTGGATCCATTCATCCACATTTCCCTCTTCGAACACGGGCATTTTCAGCTTTCTGGCTCTCGTGTCCACCCCGTATGCCCTATTCCCCCATGGCCTCCTCGGTCCCATGCAATGGGGTCTTCCCAAGTTCCCCTCTCTCCATATCGGGGCTCATCATCCCTCCTCGGCCGCCGATAGCCATCTTCCCCTCGCGCTCCGCCATGGTGATTCGGGATCCCCCATGGCCGGTCCACTGGATCGGCCCGTCGGCGACGCCAATCATCCTCTCTTTCTTCCCTGAAGTCTCTCCTTCTTTCATGCTCTTCTCGCCTGATGGACTCCCGAGGTGGCATCCTCCCACTGCTGTTAAACAGTTCCACCTCCTCTTCCTCGTCTGGATTCACCTTCTCCTTTCCTACTCCCACTCCCTTCTCCTCTTTCCTCCCCCGGCACCGCCCTTGCTTGCCCTTCTAACAGTTTCTTCATCATCTCCTCCAATACCACGAATTTCCCTTCCACATTCTCGCTCAATGTGGCCATCTTCTCATCCAGATCCGCCTTAAGTTGCCCCATCTCGGTCTCCAAGACTTCTACTCGCTTAGATGCCATGGGAAATGACGAGATGCCTCCGGATCCTCCAAAAATCAGCAAAAATCTGCAGCGAAAATCGGAGAAAAACCACCCTCCACCGCCCGAATCTTGCTCTGATACCAATTTGATAGGAAATACTTGAGTTCGCAAGTAACCCTAAGGTAATACTTGAGTTCGCAAGCAAACCTAACCCAAATCGGCACACAAATAGCGCAAAAACAGCGGAAATAGGGAAGAACTTGTAGGAAAACACTAGCGACGATTGTATTCCATTAGTAAGCAATCAAAACCAAAGCCCGATACAATGTTCTTCAATTCGAGAGGAAGAACAACTCTCCTACAATCTCCGGCAACGCCGAGAGCCCAAGCAAGAAAACCTAGAACCCAAAGTAATTTCAAAATGCAAGATAAAAACCCCTCTCCTCATAACTCCCTATTTAATACACTCTAATTCAAATTAAAAGCAAAAGGACTTCTCTACCCTTCATTCTCCCTCCAAAAATATTTAATTTCAATTTGAAATCAATTGGACCCCACCCCGGTTCCCCCTCTCCCTTCCGCCTTCTTCCGTCGGGCATAAGCCCGGACCGGCTGGGCCGGTCCAGGATGAGCCGGTCCAGGCTGGACCGGCATAACATAGACATGTGGTGATGTTTGTCTAATGGGGTACATTTGAATCCATCTTAGCTGACAAAAACGTCTTTATGGGTATACTTGAGTATACCCTATGATTCATTACTCAAGGGTTTGAAACTATTAGGGAATATATGAGCTTTGGCCGTGATCGTAATATAATAGTACAATTTCATAACAAAATCATCCAATCAGAAGGCACGCGCAACGTCCCTATTGGCAAGAGATGATTTGAGGATGAATTTTAGTGATACATTTGACCCGACATTCACTCTTTATGAGCTGAGGTTAATTTCAAATTTATCACCCTCAACAAACATTTGCGGGAGGTAGATAGGTTTTAGCTTTAAGTCTTTCGGGTGATAAATTTCATGTTAAAGTCATTTATAAATTTTTATATTTTGCATGAGGATTTAAGTTTTTTGAAAGACATTCTCCTCCGATTGAGATTTCCTATCAATACGCTCATCATTGGGGATTTAAGTAATTAGTTTTTTATTAGATATTCTTTTGTTAATCTAAGTTGTGTTGACTTCAATCATTTCTAGGAGAAAGATCAGACTTGAATATATATAAATGATTTTTCATTCGAGTTTCCAAATATAAATGACCAAATGCATAATTTAATCAGGTAAGGGTAAAATAAGGTTTTGTATGTTAATCTAAATGTTTCATATTTGATATTATTTTGGAAATATATCAATTTCATTGTATATGGTATCCAATTTTAATTGTGTACAGATTAGAACATAAATGATTATGAAAGTATGCATCAAAACAAGTATGAGCTATGATTATTGAAAGATTGTTGCATATCAATTTAAAGTAAAATTTGACTATAGGCGATGTATGACTTACAAGTATAGTTGGGACAAAAAGGTTCTCAATATGAGACTAACTTCTAAGTGGGGAAAAATGAACCCCAAAGTAATGAGACATGCATATCAGGTGGGGCAAAAAGGATCCCTAAAGAGGCAAAATGGATATTTATGTTATTCAATGACGATAATGACAGGTTTATTTGTACTCTATTGAATATGTATATGAAAGAGAAACCAAATCTTTTCATGAGTAAAATTGATATTCAATATGTATTCAAGAGGAAATAAAGGTTAATATCAAATGCGATTTTATGAAGCTGTCTCAAATATTTTATCTTTTATTTATATTTTTAATGATCTGAATTTTATAGTCATACAAGTTAAATGTCTTTTAAAGTCGCATAGTTTATTGAGCCTCACAGCTCACCAATATTTTTTTACTGGTTGTTGTTACTGGAAAGAAAAATGAGAAGATTGATGCAAGTTAATTTATGCAAGTGTTTCTTTATTTTATGTTAAAGTTATATTTGTTAGTAAGTCTACTTTTGGAGGTATAAAAACATTTCAGTCTTGTATTAGTTGATTTGTTGTAGTGACTCTGGAAGTTTATATTTGAAGTAACTTGAATTTTAGATGTTTCCATGTATTCAGTGAATGATATGTTATTAGAAATTTATAAATTCTATACTGAAGCAAATATATGTTAATGTTTAATGATTTAGAAATGGAGGTTATGCTAGTGATATCTGATAGTACTATTAAATGATACTGTGGGGTGTTACATGATGCCTATTGAAAAAAAATTTATCTTATTTGTTCTCTTCCTTCCATTGAATTTATATATATATATATATATATATATATATATATATATATATATATATATATATATATATATATATATATATATATATCGTAAATCACATAGAAATGTGAGAGGATTCGCACGAATCAGATTGCGGAGATGATCAGGTCAGATCAGATTGGATCGGGTACGAGTCAAATGGGTCGGGTGGAGTTAAAGCGGATTGGGTTGGCTCTGCGGGAGCAGACGGATTGGGCCGATTGGAGGGGGCTCGAGCTGGAGCGGGAGCGGGTCGGTTGGGTTGAGGCGGATCAGGGTGTTGGTCTAAGCGATTGGGTTGGATTGGAGCGGGTCGAGCCTGGCTGACTGGGGTCGACCTGATCGCGGGTAGAAGACGAGCTATCTACATGCATGAAGGCAGCATGTAGGGCTGGAGTCGGAGTGGGGTTGTCGAGTCGGGCTGGGCAGAGAAAGGTCGGATCGAGCGATCGGGTCGGTGCACGGGAGGCGGCTGGGCCGTGCGTGGAGCTGAGGCGGGCTACTGGTGCGGACGAGCTTCGGCTGCGTGCGTTGGTCGAGAGCAAAAAACAGAGCGAGGATCCTTCTGCGTGCAAGAGAGTTCGAATGAGGGGGATTTCTGTGTCTGTGTGTCGAATAGAATGGGGTTGGGAGTTGCGTCAGGGGGGAGCGGGAGTTACGTTCTGGTCGGGTCGGGTCGGGTCTACAAAGAAATCTTTGACCTTCGGCGAATAAGTCCGTAAGCCGGGCTAATAGAAAATAAATTTAATTTAATTTTGTTAATAGGCTCAAGCTCGATAATAGGATTGTAAGTCTAAAATGAACTGAGCTTGAATAGGGGCTCATTTAGGCTCGTTAAGCTTAAATTGAGTCGAGCTAGAGCATGAATATGAATATATGAACTTGAGCTTGAACATGTATAAAAAAGCTCGATTCTTATCGAGCCGAGCTCACACACGGTCTTGGCAAATGAGCTTGAGCTTGAACATGTCGAAGCTCGGCTTGGCTTGGTTCACTAAGAGGCTAAGAGCCCTACCTAGGAAGTTATACCAAGGTGACAAAACAGACACTATTTGGATAGTTGACAGTTTGATCTGTTATATGAATCTTGCTAAGATTAAAGATCTTTTGTTTAGAGAAATTTTTTTTGATATTAGAGTTTCCTCTTTGATTCTACTTGGATTATATATATATATATATTGCTTTACAGATTCAAAGATAACCATTAATAGTGAGCCGCGTACTTAGCGGAGGCCATTAATATTTATTAAAAAAATTTTAAATGTGAATCCAAAAGAATTGTGGAGTGGGCGCTAACATTTTATGGCAAACAATTATTTAGTGATAATCTGTTAAGATGTTATTAGCTTAATATAAAGTATATAATTACTTTTTTTTTTGTAATTTTTAAGTAATTTTTAAAGAAGTTATATAACAACTATAGTTATACATTCAAAACATGCTTTAGTATAATAAAAAATATATTATAGTAAATCTAAAAATAATTATTGATTAAATATTACTTAAAATTTGGAGTGTTTTAAATTTTTGAGCTTGAGTTGTCTTAAACTCGATTCAAACTCGCATTATATATGAAGTCAAAAATAAAATTTGCTTAAATTTTGAGCAGCTTCACATGTATATAGGTGATTGTTGAATTCATCTTAAATGTCTGGTTGATTTATGCTCAAATAAACAATTGTTTCTTTTTTAATGTATGTTCGTGATTATCAAAATTGAGTTCAAAATAGTATGAGCTCATGGGGTCACAATCTCCTTTTTTTTGATGACGACAAAAAACCTATTTGAAATATTAAAACATCAACTTTCTTTTGAGAGAGTAATAAGCAGTTCAATTTTTATGCAACCTTACTCTTAAAATCACAATGGGGGCAAATATTCTTAGAGAGTTGCCCCTTAATCAATCATTGGCTCATATGTTACCGAATCTACTTACTCGGCGAGTCTCTACATCGAGGATATATGTTTGCCTAGATTAAAACAACACTAAATAAAATCTATTATATATCTCATACCAAAACAACAACAACAACAACATCAAGCTTTTATCCTACCACGTGGGGTCAATTATATGAATTCTTTTTCTCCATTGTGTCATGTTAAGAGTTAAATTCTCATTTAAATATAATAAAGTAAGGTTGTTTTAAATATTTTCTAACCAAGTATTTTTAGGTCCATAAGCCAAATCTAATACATCTACTCATCTAATTGGGTCATTAGAAGACTATTGTTTTATATGACCAAACCATCTATGATGACTCTCTAATCTTATCTTCCACTGGAGCTACTTCAACCTTATTACAATATGCTCGTTTCATATCATATCTCTAAGAGTAAAGCTACTCATCTACTTGATCATCCTCTATGGCCAACATTATGCACCATAAAGCATTGCAAATCTCACTATTATCTTATAGACTTTTTTTCTTAAGTTTGAGGATGATTTTTCTATCACACAATTGTGGGCTCCGAAAATTCATGCCCCAACCTCTCCGCGGGCCCCTTCCTTTTTTTGGGTCGTTGAGGAGAGTTTTGACATTTAAGTTTCAAGGCAAATTTTTAGAAGACGAATTGAGTTTTGAATAAGACATTATTCATAAATTTCGCCATCATTTTGTAAGGACTTTATGATATGAGTTCAAGTTTCCTAGAGGCAAAAACCCCTATAGTTAATTACCCCACTCCGATGGTGAGAGAGAAATTTCAATTAAGGCTAGTCATCAAACGAATACATAGTATCCGGCGTATACTAGCAACATGTTTAGGTGTTTGAAAATTTAATATTTAAAATTAAAAATTTTCTACCTTATACTTTAAGCATATGGTAGGGGAGTGATGATGAGCTCGATTAAGGTCCCATGGTTATGTTGTCTCAGGTCATCATAATCCCTAGTCTACTTAGCCAGAGGGGATAGTCAACCTAACCTGACAAACAGATCTTTATCGGCAAACATGGGTTGCTTTGTTCAAGGGTATCTTATAGACCTAGAATGAGTATTTATCTAAGGGGACAAATTTGAATCAATCTTAAATAACATAGGGCTTTGTGCGCTATCGATTATATCATATTAATTCATATCTCAAAGATTTGAAGTCATTGAAAAACATGCGGCTATGACCATGACCATAATTTAGTGGTGCCATTTGACAGTAAAATAACATGGTTCAGAGGGTCCTTGTCATAACCGTTTACTTGTGGTGCTATTTGATGGCAAAACCCATGGTGTGGTGTAATTTGGAGGTAAAATCATCGGTTAGAGGATATGTACCACGTTCTTACTAGCGAGAGACTATTTGAGAATAAATCATAGTGATATTCCCAACCAGACATTGGTTCTTTGTGAGCTAAAATAATTTTCAAATTTGTTCACCTCGATAAACTATTGTGGAGGGTGTATGAGTATTTTACTTTAATTGTTTGATGGTTAATTTCAATTTTAAACATCTTAGGCTTTTGATGATTTTCAAAATTTTGGATTTTTATAGGCATTTAAAAATTTGGGAGGCATTTTGAATGTTTGAGATTCTCTCTGGTTGATATTTTCTGTCAACACGGTCATCATCATGATATTTATGTGCAATTTTACTTTATCAGTGAAACCTTGTCAACTCTGCCTACTTTCTAACAGGGGATTAATTTTGTCGTAGTCTTTTTTATGCATCTGTTAATGAATTTTTCTTGTTATAAACCTTGAAAGTCAAATATGAATATATAAAACAAACATCACAGCCGATGCTGTGAGTATATATTTATTTGATAGTTTGGGCCATGTTGACTCCTATTTATGCTCATAGAAGAGTTGGACTCCAATTTAGGTTCATTTTTTGACCTGTGCACCATCTTCAGATATCATGTGTGTGCACGCATCATGCTCGTCGGGGCCTGCATGTATATGTATTTGTATGTATTTTATATAATACTTTTGCGTAGTGGTTATATACCCCCCTCTCTCTCTCTCTCTCTCTCTCTCTCTCTCTCTCTCTCTCTCTCTCTCTCTCTCTCTCTCTATATATATATATATATATATATATATATATATATATATATATATATATATATATATATATATATATATGCAAAGAGGCAATTGTACGCAACATTTTTTCATGGTAGATTATATGTATGTAGTGTCAACTTAAGAGAGGAATCGGCTGTTTGCGGCTTGTGAAGATTGGTATAGGAAGGGTCGGCTGGAGATCATCTGCTTACTGTTGGGAGTCGAATGGAAGGGAGGAGGTGTCGAGTGCGCTAGGATTGGGTTACTGCAGCTTCGTAGTGGGATAGGAAATCAGACGGATCAGAGGGAAGTTAGGTATGGTGCGGAATTGGGCCGGTTATTGCTGGGTTCGGCTTTTGGTTGCAGGTAAGGGAGATCGATTGAAGTTCGAGCAGAAGCAGGAAGTCGGAACTGGGGTAGGGGTTCGGCTCAGCTACTTCATACAGCTGTAGAGCTCGGTAAGATCGCGGGTTTGTGGAGATCATCGAAGCAGAGGCGTAGGAATGGAGGCTTGGGCTGGGTTTCGTCGGGTAGAGGAGGAGATTCATATTTAGCAAGGAGGAGGGAGACAGGTGTTGCGGTGTTCGATCAGGACCAGCTGCAGCCAATGTGGATGGAGGTAATCAGGACGACGGAGGCTTGGATTAGGGATGTCAAGAGTGGAGTCGAAGAAGGCATGAGTTCCTCTACTGGCCTGAGGGTGCCATTCGTTTTCATTTTAACATGTCAAAAAGTGTAATAGCAGATATTTTGATCATGTCAAATAAATTTTTTTAGTCATTAAATAAATTTTTTAAAATTCATTATAAGTATAAATATTTTAATTACACAAATATTTTCAAAAATTTTGGACGCTGGTGAAAATCTTTAAGAAATTGACATTTATCGATACAAGTGAGAATTTTGGGACCGTTAAGTGTTCGTTTTATAAACCAATTTCACTAGAATTTTATAAATAAAATATTTTATTTTATAGATATTTTTCTATAATTTTTGAAGCATCAAATGAATTTATACATGAAAAAATATAGATGCGTATATAGATGTTTTGAATTTTACAATTATTTGTGTTATTTATTTCTGATCGTGAAATTAGATAGCTATTATGTTGTTTATTAAAAGAGAAAAATAGTTCTTCTAAATTAGAATCTGGGGCGTCACATCAAGTCCCCATAACCTATAACTATACTAAATTGAAGCTCCTAAACCTACACCAACTTCCTTAATATCAAGGATTTAGGTCCAATATAGTCTATTTTCTAGCCCATCTCTTTGCTATGAAGCAGCTCTAACAAAATGGATGATGAAATAAATGCATATATATTTAAAAATGAAATTGTATGCAATCTCTCCATTGGTTATCCGCACATACGAGCTCTGCATCAAATAATTTAATTTTAATTTGAGAAATTTCTAAACATGCTATTGTTGTTTTTAATTATTCACTTAAGCCCACAAATAAGTCACATGATGAATGACTTTGACCCATAATATATCAAAATCAATGATTTTCCTTGCAATAAATGTTAGCCATCCGAGAGCAAACGTTTCATTCACGTCAAATTGTGCTTGACCAAATCCTATCATTACTTACCTAACTTGATTCAGCCCAATACTTCGTAACACAGGCTCAATAACTTAAGTCAACTTTTGCTAAGAAATTCATATTTCTATATATATATATATATATTTGTTTCAGTGCACAAAAGACTATACTGCATTATTAACGGCTATTATCACAATATGTAGAATTATTAAGGACGTAGAGATTGAATAGCTGTGATGAAACATGAACATAATTTATTGAACATGAATGGTGGCTGGGTGCTGAAGCTAGCCTTGTCATGCCTAATCATTTAGCTTGCCCTCCTCACCTTCCTTGAGTTCTTCAATCTCCGAACCCTCCACTTCCAAGCTTTCCTCCTTGTTTTCTTCACTGGCTTCTACCTTCTTCCCTTCCAAGAATTTGAAAAGGCATCGCATGGCATCATCACTGTCATCACTCTTCATCAACTCTTCGGCAACCTCAGCTGGAGTGGCTTCAACCTCCCTCAGTAGCCTCTCGACCTCTGATGTAAGAGGATGGTTATCGACACTGTGGTAGTTGGAGAGCAGAGTAATGAAGCCAGAAGGGCTGCAATATGACATATGGATGTGCATATCCATCCTGCCCGGCCTTAGCAGTGCAGAATCAAGCCTTTCTTTGTGGTTGGTTGTGAAGATGATGATTCTCTCATCTCCGCAGCTCGACCACAGACCGTCAATGAAGTTGAGCAGTCCTGATAGTGTAACCTGCAAAAAAAAAAAAAGCGTATTTGTAATTTGAGTGTGTTTTTTAATAACTTTTTGTCTGATTCATTCAAACTGATGCTTTAGAAAAGAAAAGTAGACTTTTTATGTGCGGTTATGGGATTTAATTGTTACTTGAACCTGCTGAAGCCACAAAAAAACTCAAGATGTCCCTGAAATCTTAGTTAATAAAGCCCCAAGAAGTTTATTTTCAAGCTATGTATAGTCCCAAGAAGTTTATTTTCCTAAAAGGGCTTTTTACATGTAGAGAGTTAAAAACCAAACTATGATAGAGATACTAACCTTTTCATCATGGTAGTTATTTCGACCCCTTGATTCCACCGCATCCTCCTTCTTCCTCTCCTGCAAATCTATTGTGCAATCGATATCCTCGATCACAATTATCGATCGATTCGCTGTTCCAACAAGCAATTTTCTCAACGCAGAATTCGACCTTACCTCTGTCAGCTCAAGATCATAGATATCAAACTTCAGGAAATTGGCAATTGCTGCTATGAGGCTGGACTTTCCAGTCCCTGGAGGCCCATACAACAGATACCCTCTCTTCCATGCCTTCCCTACTCTTCTGTAGTAATCTTTCCTCCTTACAAACCTTTCCAGATCCTCCTTCACTGACCTTTTATGATCAGGATCCATTGCAAGTGTGTCGAAGGTCGCAGGGTGGTCGAGGTTCACTCCATTCCACATATCCATTGTCATGCCATGATAAATGTTCTCATAATTACCAGTATAAATTTTGATTGGCTTCTCTTCCTGCTTGATATTTTTAAACTGCTGCAGTATGTGAGGCAAGTAGGCGGTGAGTGCCTTCTCCTTGTGTTTCTTGTGAAAGCTGAGAAAAAAGAATTTGGTCTCATGCATTACTGTTATATAGTTGTTGTTGCGGCGGCGGTTGAGAACTGATTTCTCTTTCTCTTGGGATACAAGTTTCCATGAAAATTCAATCCCTTGGAAGAAGTCCACAACTGTCTCCCCTTGTTCCATGGTGACCTCGAGGCCCTTTGAGTCCTCCTGCTTTGCAACTTGAAGGCAACGTGTATTGGGAGAGATCTTGGTGCTAAGGTAAGTCTCAGCAGCCTTGTACATCTCATTTGGCAAGATGCCACTGAATTCTTGGACGATGATGGTGAGCTTAGAGGAGAATCTTGTGAAGAAGCTGGAGGTAAAGGAGAAGATGTAGTCTTTCATAGGGCGGGGGAGAAATTCATTGACCATGGTGCGGATGAGCACTGCAGAGGCCGCGACGGAGGCCGCAGCAGAGAGTATTGTTTTTGTTGTAGCCAATGATGGGATTTGAATTCCTGACATTGTTAGAGAGAGAGAGAGAGAGAGAGAGAGAGATTATGAGTAAGGATTTCCTTCGAGCTTGCTGATTATGTAGTATAGCCTGCTCGCAGTCCGGTGGGCGGTGGCTTATGTTGTCGAAAATTAAGACCGTTGGCGACGCTGAAGAAAAATTGCCCGGAAGGAGGGGGGAGGCGTGAAAGACTCATGAAAGACTTGACTTCATTAAAAAAATAAAAAAGAAGGCTTGACTGCATATGCGTTTACCTATTCTGCTATTCACATGGAAGTCATTAAATATATTTTAAATTTTGGATTATATTAATCACTAAATAATTATAATAAATTTTAACACTATCTTAATATATTTCATATTGTAATATCCTATCTTTTTTTTTTTTTCATTTTTTTATATATTAATAACTTTGTGGAAAATTTTCTGTTGAATAGTCTTTGAAAAGAACAACTCTGGGATTCTAGGAGAGCCTCTGCATTGCTTTTCCTGTAATCTTTGATGGCGATAATGGATTGGTCACGGACTCACGATAGTGAAATTTGTTCTGGAAAGACTTTTGAACGAACCCTTTTCGTCTGAGTTCTAGGAAAGTTCATTTCCCTTTAAAATTTTTATCACAAGTGACATCTGTGGTAATTTCTATTAAAATGAATCTTGGTTAAAATTTTAGATAGATATATTTTATTGGAAGGTTAGGTTATGTTATGATATAGATATGGTAGGGTAGCATAATTGTTGTACCACATGGTAGAGTAATAACGCACAATGCTTCATCCAATCGGATTAGACGATCTCTATTCATTGCTTCTCAGCGAAGATATCAACATTCAAGCTGAATCCCTTAAACAACTTTCACTCGTCGATTCTGCCATGGCTCTTTATTCCTCTTGCGGTAGGGGACGTAGAGGACGAGGCAGGTCTTCTCAACTACCTCCTCGTGCATCTTCAATCAACCTACCCATATGTAAGATATGTATTAAGAAAGGGCACTCATCCTCTCTATGATGGCATCGTCTCAATTTAAGCTACACTCCTACAGTATCTCAAACTCAGCCTCACACTGCCTCCAAAGCCTTGATGGCCACCAATGAACCACCTAATCCCAATTAGTACCTTGATTCTGAAGCATCTTCTCACTTGACAAACTCCATGGACAACCTCACTGAACATCTACCGTACATTGGTCCATACAACATTACCATTGGTGACAGTCGCTCCATTCTGATTGCTCACTCCGGCTCTAGCATATTACCCACTCCCCACAATAAGCTACGGCTATCTCAACTACTCCACATTCCTCAACTCTCTCATAATCTTATAAATTTCTACTCTAACCAAAGATAATGACATTTCTATATCTTTTGATGAAAATGGATTCCTTATTAAGGACTTGAAGATGCATTAAGCTCTTCTCAAGGGTCCAAACTCTAATGGGTTTTACCCTGTTCCGCCTACCAGTCACACTGCTCTCTCTGTAACTAATCAGATGTCGTCTCTATGGCGCAAACGTCTTGGCCACCCTCACCATCAATTGCTCAAGACTATCTCCAACAGCCACAAGCAACTTCATATTCCCACTTCTAAGTTTCTTTGTTATGATTCTAAGGCCTCTTAAGGGACAAAAGCTTTCTTTTTCAAATTCTACATCTAGTTAATCTCATCCACTAGCTTTATTTCACTCTGATGTATGTGGTCCTTCCTCTGTTACCTCACATCAAAGTTTCAAATATTATGTTTCATTTATCGATGACTTTTCTCGATTTATATGATTGTTTCCTATGTCCAACAAATCTGAAGTTGCCTCCATCTTTATAAGGTTTAAAAATCTAATTGAAAATCAACTATCTTATAAAATAAAATGTCTCTGGTCAGATTGTGGCAAAGAATACATAGATTCTCAGATGCTCTTTTCTTTGTCACCATGGCATACAACATGAGATATCCTGTCCATACACTCTAGAATAAAATGGTATGGACGAAAGAAAGCATTGCCATCTCATTGAAACCACTCGTACCCTGTAACATTCCGCCTCTCTTATGTATAACATTTGGTTAGATGCTATTCTCACGGCATCTTTCCTCATCAATCAACTGCCATCTTGGTCCACAAATTATAAGTCTCCTCTTAAACTTCTATACAACACAGTGCAGAATTATTCTACTTTAAAGATATTTGGTTGTCTGTTTTCCCTAACTGTCACCAACTTAGCACCACAAGCTTGCTCCCAAATCAGTGCCATGTGTATTTATCAAGTACTCATCCACCTCCAAGGGCTATAAATGCCTTGATTCCCAAACATATCGCATTTATGTTTCTCGTCATGTTAACATTTGATGAAAACAACTTCCCTTCTCAAACTTCACCTCAAACTCAACCTCTACAACAACTACTACCCACACTATCGGATGATCATCATACTCACAACTCCACTATTTATGTTCCCACTAAACCTCCGCCTCCTACTCATCCGATGGTCACCAAACATAAGACTGGTATGGGAAAATAAAGTTTTAGAAAAGCCCACATAGATTTGGAGTGTTTCTATTTTTGTGACCGAATACGACATTGAGAATAACGTACAATCTCGAAAAAAATAAACAATATTCTACAATTTATTTAGATACAAAAATAGGGTTTTAAATTATATTACTTTCGTAATCAAATACATATAAAAGAATAATATACTATATTAAGAGATAGAAATGTCATTCTAAAATCGTATTTGGAAGACAAAATCGAGGTTTTAAAAATTTTCAATGCTATTAAATACAACAATGATCATATCATATCACCTTAAAAAGGTGAAAATGATATTCTACAAAGTTATTCAAATACAAAAATGGGTTTTAAAAAATTATATATTTTCCCAAAGATTTTTCTCAATATGATAAGGTTTATCTTAATATGGAGTTACAGGTTCCCTATAAGGGCAACCTTATGGTTAATTATATCCCGGGAGAAGTGAATCCCCGAAAAACACTCGATTAAAATATTGACAATTATTTTCTTGGATTTCAAAGATTGAGGCAAGGATAAGAGATTTTAAAATTTTCAAGGTGATAGGATCAATGTTGAACAGTTCATTTTAAAGTCAAAAGAGGAAGAGTATGGAGCACTAAGATTCTGAGACAGCTTAGAAGTACTCCAACCTATCTTATGGCTAGGCTTTAATATTTTAAGATGAGATTTATTTTATTCAAGTTGACATTTTATTAAAAAGTTAGGACTTATATCATTGATCACCAGATCAGGAGAATGCCTAGGAGGTGAGCGTGGAGACTAACCTACTAAATGGGTATGACATCCCAAGTCAAGATCCCATAGTTTTCCATCATCCTAGGTTCGTCGGTGTTCTTAGCCTACTTAGTCAAGTGCCGACCAGAGGATCCTTATTAGCAACCATGAGTTACCTCATTCAAGGGGACCTCGTAGGCTAACGGACTGGCGACCTAATCCTAGGCTAATAAATAAGAATTGCATAGGCTTATGAAGAGTGAACCTATGTCTATATTATTTGATCTAGGGGTAATCTATCATCAATCACATCAGTTCATAGAGGAAGCATTAAAATAATCATCATAGAAATCCATCACAATAAGCAACAATCAACCAACACTCATTTCACATGCATATCAACACATCTCAGAAATTAAAAGAAACACCAGGTTAACTTAAAACTACAGTCTGTGTCCTAACAAACTAATCTAAGTGTGTATAACAAGCTGTGTGGTTTGGATATATCATATATATAATAATTCGTTAAAATTGCTTTTTGTTATGGTTTGTTGAAGTTTAAAAGAAAACTTTGATTCAAGTTTAAATATTAATGTCTTAATGTCAATTTTAGAATATATTTTTAAATGTTTGGCAATTACTACCTTTATTTACACCAGCGCTGTAAAGTTTATTTCATATGCCTTGGGGCTACGTCAATAGCCTTGTAGGTCTGAATTACCCGGTAGTACCAAGTTTTGTTAAGTCAATTTAATTGGTTAGAGCTTAAGGGGTTGATCAATTGATTTGAAATAATTGATTTATTACTTGATTACATTTTAGATTAATTATTATATATTTTTTTTAATTTTCTTTTTATTGAATAATGCATCTTCTCATTTTATTCATTCTTTTAGTTAATTTTAATTGATTACTAATGGATTATTAATTAAATTTTATTCAAAAATATCATTTAGATTTGAATTGTTAATCTTCAACTTTTATTTTATTCAGATTTTTTTAATGTATTTTGAATTATTTTTATTATATGTAATTAATTATGAATAAATTTGATTATTAAATGAATTTAAACTTAATCTTTTACTTTTAATTTTGGTATTTAAAAATTTTTTATCTTTAATTTATTTTCATTTGAATATCTTTGAATATTATTTCATTTTTAATAAATTTATTTAATTAATATTTGATTAAGGGGTAATTAAAGTATTAATTAAATCTTAATTAGATTTAAGTTTGAATTTTATCTATTTATGATTATGTGTATGATTAGGATTGATTAATGAAGGTTAAGCATTTTTATGCATTTCATTTGGACCATTATTGATCATTGAAGTTTCCAATTTTTAAAGAGTGTTTAATGATTAATTGATTATTATTTAAGTTTACTTGAAGTCAAGTTTAATAGTGTATACTAATCATTGTGTGAGGTGTCACTAAATTTTCTATGTTTAATATTTCTCTCCTAAAGAGTATATGAATCCTAAATTTAATATAAGTTTTATAAGGCTCGTTCTTAATTTTTATCCTTAAATGACACTACTGTTTTGTAGGATTACAATCATTATTACTAACCCTTTGGACGTATGCATGAGCGTAAATTAATGGGTTTTGGGTTAAAAAAATATATATATGTAAATTAAACTTAATAGGTTACTACAAGGAACTAAGGCTGGGGAGTCGCACAATAGAAGGGCTTATTGGGCCTAGGGTCTTCTAAGTTTTAAGGAATCTTACCTCACCATAGCTAATGTCCGTTAGTTCCTTCCGTAGCGCCCCCATTTGAAAGAAATGGGGCGACTGATGCTCCTATCCATTGTCTAGGTCCCTCGTCTAGGTACCTACCACAGCTCCTTGTTCAAACGCTTTCAGAAGTTCCTCGCAAAACAGATCAAAAGAGGAGAAATAATGGTCACAACATGTTTATAATAAAAATAAAAAATAATTGAAATAAATCATACTTTTTTTTTTTTACTTCTTTGCTGGCTTCGTTTTCTTTTTCCTTCAAACAATTTCAGATATCTCACAAGTAACATGAAGAAAAATGTGTAGTGTTATATATTAAAGATTGAAATATGATTTTGCGTGTAAACGAACAATGAAGAAGCTGATCAAATATGAAGGAGTTGATTGAGTTAGAATCAAGTATAAAATTAAATTTGAGTTTAGTGATGCAAGAATAGAGAATTAAAACAACATGTAGTAACTTGTATCGCAAGCAGAGGATAATGAATGAACCCTCTGGATAGCAGCAGGAATGAAATAAATCATTAAAAGAAGCCTATATGTCAAATTTTTTATTTGTACATTGAATCGCATACATGTGAAACCGAACCATAATAATAAGTTGTTTTATTATTATTTTTATTTTTAGAAAAGAAAATTGAGGTAGGATTGTTTGATGAAGTATACAAAATTCATAAAAATAATTTTACTGGTTTCATTTCTTTTTTTTTCTTCAAAGAAATAATAACGAGTATCACTTCTTTTAATTAAATGGAGATCATTATGGTTAATCATATTATAGTAACCATTCTGTATTCACACCAAATTTCAAGAAGATTAGAATAATTAAATTAAACATAAAATGTTGTTTTGAAATGACGAGATGGCTGCTGATTTTGTTTTCCTTTATCACGTTATTGCTCTCCTCTATCTCAAGAAAGGAGGAAATTATAAATAGGTAGTGGTTTTGATAATCGATTTATACAGAACAAAAAAAAAAAAAAAAATCTTGATAAGATTTTTTTTAATTGTTCAAAAGGAAATGACTGAAAATTTCTGACTTGAAACAAATGTGGTTAGAGGAAGTACTAGCAGAAAAACGAGAAGTAGGTCTCCCGTTCATGTTCCCCCTGTGACCGCCAATCTAAAGACCCCCATCCCTGTCTAGACCAAAACTTCTGCTCCTGTCTCAACCTCCAAAGTTTGTCCCACCACCTCCAATACAGTAGTATCGGCCTCTCCTTCTCCTCCCCCATCTCATGCGAAACCTAATTTAAGTACCTCGCAGCAGAAGCCTGCTAACCAGCCCAATCAGACCCTTTTGGAGAAAAATATCCCTCCCACTATTGTGGTTGATACTTCCCTCACCCACATTCGTAATTTAAACTCCCCTACTGCTGAAGATAACGCATCGTCCAGTACCTTCCATACCACTTCAGGGGTGATCTCTCCTAATAAATTTGGAGTCCTACAACAGGATGAGGAGACTCAAGACCCAGTAACAACGAAACAAGATTCTGAGTATTGAAATTGAAAGCTCTCAGCAACATGCTAATTCAGTGATTCCTAATAAATCTTATAGGGGGAAAGGTCAGAAAAATCCCCATCTTTCAAAATCTTAATGTCTCTGCCTCAGATAGCAGTCTAGAATATCAGGGGATTCAATAACTCTGATGAAGTGGTTTGTTGTAAAAGTATGGTTGCTTCCCTCAAGCTGGATATGCTTTGTCTTTTGGAAAACATGATTCAAGCCTCTTCTTTTTTGGATCCCTTCTTCAGTTTGTCCCACTCTGTCTTCTTGACTGAAGACAATTGCAACAAATTCTCTCTATCGAAATCTGGCCGCATATGGATCAAATGGAATCCTAACAAAATCAATTTCTCTCATTCTTACATCTCTTCTCAGATCATATCTGGGTTAGTCTCTGTTGGGCCTCTTCCCCTTTCCTCATTTCAGTCATATATGCTGCGAAAAATGCTCAAGATAGGAAGATTTTATGGGATCAAATTAGACAGCTAGCACCTGCAAACATCTCTCCTTGGATTCTTACGGGAGATTTTAATTGCTGTCATTTTACATATGAAAAGGCGGGAGGTGACACAACAATCTATGGGAGCTAAACTCATTGATTTTTGATACTGGATTGAAAGACTTGCGCTCGGTGGGCAGCCACTTCACTTGGTATAATCAATGTTTGGATAACCCCATACACATTAAACTGGATAGAGACCTCATGAATGATGAATGGGTGAAAGTCTTTCCTAACACTTTTTTCTCATTTCAATCCCCCATATGCTCGGACCACTGTCCCATCATTCTTCACTCTGGTAACTCTCATTCCATTAAACATAGATTTTTATTTAAAAGTTTTTGGCCTAAGTTAGATAGATATTGGGAGGCAGTTCTTGGGGTCTTCTCCAGCCCCACTAATGGAAATCCAATTCATGATTTTTGCAACAAGATGAAACTTCTAAAAAGAGATATCATGCAGAAGGATTGGGAAAACTCCAACATCTTACACTCTCATCTCTTTGGCCTTCAAAACATGCAATCTGAATATCTTGGAGGATTAAATGAAGAGCCTCTTAACGTTGCTCTTAATGCCAATCTCAAAAGTCTCAACTCCAAAATTGCTGAATATACTTACTTGTTAGCTTCTTGGATTATCCAGAGAGCAAAAGCCTATTGGCTCTCTCAAGGGGAGGACGATTTAAAGTTCCTATATGCTAAAATTCGAAGACGTCAATGCAGCAACAAAGTGGTTATGAATATGGGTTTTCTTAATCTCTCTATGAGGCATGAGGTCATTACTTCTATCATTGAGCACTTTAAATCCCTGAACAACTCGGACCCTCCCTCATATTCTGATATGAATGACTTCTCTCCTGGGACTTGCCTTTCTACTTCAATGTCTCAATCCCTCATTAATCATGTATCAGATGATGAAATCAGAAATGTTGTGTACTCTAGAGCCTCTTCTGCTTCTCCCGGCCCAGATGGATTTAATTTTCACTTATATGAAACAGGTTGGCACATCATAGGTCCATCTTTGTGTAAGGCTGTGAGATCCTTCTTTCAAAAAGTATATCTTCCTAAAGGGGTTAAAGCTACTGATCTTGACCTTATTCCTAAAACAGAGAATGTTAATTCCTTGTCAGACTTCAGACCAATAGCTTTATGTAATATTCTTTACAAAATCATTGCAAAAAATCCTTGCTAATAGACTCAAGCTAATCATGCCTTCGATCGTAAGGGACAATCAAGCTGGTTTTGCTAAATCTAGAGTATCAACTGAAAAAATCATTCTTGATAATGAAATTCTTTCTTTAGCACGTTGTAGAGGAGGTCACAATTATTTTTGTGCTAAGATGGATATCCGCAAATCATTTAACACAGTGTCTAGAGAATTTTTACTTGCTAGGATGACTCAAAAGGGGTTTCCAAGCAAATTCATCCAATGGATTAAAGCTTGCGTATATAATGTCAACTTTTATGTTGTCATAGATGGTGCTCTTGAATGATTCTTTTCCTCTTCTTCTAGTTTGAGGCAAGGATGTCCCCTTAGTCCCTACTTATTTTGCATTGTTATGGATGCTTTCTCCACTCTTCTTGATGAAGGAGGTTTTGCTGGAATTAACATTGAAGGATTCAAATTATCTCACCTCTTATATGCTGATGATTTGTTAGTTTTTGGTAATTCTGAGGTGAATAACTGCAAGAATTTGGCACACATTCTTAAAACTTTTGCTAATGCCACTGGTCTTCATATAAATTATGAGAAAAGTTATGTTATGACTCTTAATAGACTCCAAAATTAGCAAATCATATGCCAAGCTCTCTCCATCTCTAATATCAGCTCTCACATAACTTACTTGGGTATATCACTTTGCATCAAAAGGCTTAAGGTGGCAGACTTCATGCCACTTATAGAAAGCATCTCTAAGAAAATGTGGGTGGAAAGCAAATCTTCTTTCCTTTGCTGGCCATCTTCAACTTTTGAAATTCACTATTATAAATTCTATTGCTTATTGGATCAGGGGATTGATATTACCTAAAATTGCAATTAAATTTATTAGAAAAGCATCCTCTAGATTTCTATTTTTTTGTGATACTTCTACTGCAATGAAAATGTGTGTGGTCTCTTGGGACAAGGTTTGCAAACCCAAAAATATTGGAGGATTGGGTGTGCCATCTCTGACAACCCTCCAATTTGCTTTTAATTGTTCCATTATAAGTAAAATGTATAATTATGCAGGACCTCTATTATCTTGTCAAATTCATAGATATTCTTCACCCTAGCAACCTCCTCCGTATTATGCTTCTACTTTTTGAAAATCAATTTGTAACACTGTGTTTGGTGAGGAATGCTTCTAAATTCAGGATTACTTCCTCATTCCTCATTTCTCTTCGTTGGGATCATTGGTGTGATGGGCATTCTTTCAAAGACACTCCTGAGGGACCTGATTTTTTACAAGCGTTTGAACTGTCTGCCCTTGTTAAGGATCTGATTATAAGGAACACTTGGAATTTGCCTAGCAACGTGCCTTTACCTGTCGCTTCTGCTACTAGAACAATTCCCATTCATGTTAATTCTGGTATCTCTTTAACATGGGTAAGCTCGGATGAAGGTTTTTTTAGGCTTTACATCAAGGAGTTTTATAAAATAACTTCCTATTTACTCATGGTATAACATGGTTTGGCACAAAAGATATGTATTGAGATTTTCCATTTTTGCTTGGCTAGCCGTGATAGGACGATTAAAAACTTCTGATGTCCTTCTCAAAAGAAATTTAAAAGTAGATCCTATATGTTAGCTATGCCATAATGCTAGTGAAAGTGGTTCTCATATCTCCTTTGAATGCAACTTCTCATTCTCTGTTATAACTCAACTGTTGTCTGAAACTTCGTCTTTGCTGCTAAGACCAACTGTACTACATTTGATGGAATGGATAAATGCTCTTGATCGCACTGAGGCTGCTGTTAAAAACCTATGTTTTCTCATCACCTGTTGCTCTATTTATTTCATATGAAAAGAAAGGAATTATAGAAAATTTGGGGGTAATATGAGCTGCAACACCACGATTACATTAAAGATAAAAAAAGCTGTTTTCTCAAAGATCTTTAAATGGAAAAATTCTGAAAAGTTTATGAGTATCCTGTAATGGATTGGCTTGAGCAGTGGCTTTATTCCATCTTTTGCTTCGTGGAAAAGGAGGCATTTTGCTTGGTGGTTGGGTTGTTGGAGAATTTTTGTATCCTCAAACGGATTGCATATTTTATCATCGAGTACGGCATAAGAACATGATATATCACCCCGAAGGGTAAAAATATCATTTCCTTATGGACTCAATCATAAAATTTACAATTTGAAACAGAGATTCCTCCACTCAATATTTGGTTGAGTGGAGTTTATTTATTTCTGGGGTACAGACATCCCATAGGGGCAAGCCCCTATGGTTAATTACATCCCAAGTTTGATTTGGAAAAACTTTTGATTAAACTAGTGGTTTTCTTGCATTGGAAGTCATTTTAGACATTGGCTAAAGTTTGATTTTTGTTTTAAAATCCATGAAAGTATTAGCAAAAAGATTTGGCCTTTTAGGAATTTCAAGGAGGAGTGGATCAACTTAGATATAGATTTTGGAATGAGAGCCAAAGGAGATGAAGTAGGAGCACTTGATTCTGAGGGAAACTCAGAGGTGCTCGGACTATCCTATATTGGGCTTTACATTTTTGAATCTAAATTTGATTTAAGTTGATATTTTATTAGAAGACTGGGGTTTACATCCCAACAATACTTGTTGGAGGAATTGTCCGAAAGATGAGGGCTTATAGGGTGATTTGGAATCAACCCATGCCTCAGATCCTAAGACTAAGGTGAGGACTACCGACAGGTAGTGCCTCGAACCTAGATCTAATGAGTGCAAAGAGGGACTTACAAGCTACACCTCACAAGAGGCATAACCCGCCCGACCACTAGATTTATTGTCCCGCCTGGAAGGGACTACCAGCTAAACTCTCCCTAATCGCTTTTAAAACTATGTTATTCGGTCTCAATGCAAATGTAGAGTGGTAGGATTGTTTTTATTTAGAAGGTAGGGCTTATAGCTTGGCTTTGAGGCCAAGATGCCTAAGTATGTGGGTATGCAAATGCTGACTCACAAAGAAAAAAACTTTTGTTATATAATCCTTATATGGAGGCATTCTATATGCAACATGCTTGGGCTATGCATGATTATTTTAAGCTTTTGAAAAACTTGACCCTTTAAAAGAGCCATGCAATTTTTCTTACTCGAAAGACATGGAGCCTAATTTGATTTTATTTTTAGATTGCTTACATGTTAAGAGGGTAGAAAACTTAATTTATCCTAAGAGCCTAACGTGATCAAGTCCAGGCCACACCCACAAAAACAAGAGAAGAAACCTAAGAAAGACATGCATTTCTATTGCGCACCCAATAAACACTTCAACACATGCTTTTGTATATAAATAAAGATAGAAATGTAAATAATGTCCCAGTTATTACAAACATATTTGGCAGCTGAGTTGCCTGCCATTATACAACCCAGTTATATTAATTACAGACTCTATTTGTGGGGATCTTCAAGCTTTAACCTTCAAAATGGTATATTCTCCTTCGATCCTCCCTTCTTTTCAATCAAACCCCACAAGTTTTACATCATAGATTTAATCAAATACATGATATGAAATAGAAAAAGACTCAAATCTGCAAAACAGAGTTATGAGACAGTTTATATAATAAGCATGTAATCATCTCAAAATTGGCCTAACACTTAAAGTGCTAAGTGCTAGGCCCCCTGCTTCTACCCTATTGACCACATCTTTGAGGGGTTTTAAGCAGTACCTGTCATGCAAGCAATTTATTATTATTTATGAGCGCCCCCGTTTTAGATATGACCACCTGCACAGAAAATCATTTATATCTTTCTACACTAACCACTTAAGGGCAAGTGCCCACAACGCAAATAATCCAAAAGTCAATCACTCAACAACATCAATCACATGCGCACACAAAGAAAAATCCTAATCCTAGCATGCCTAAGGGGTTGTGCATCTAAGTGTGTGAGGCTTGTGTGGTATGTCACACTAAAAGTTCTTCTAGAGTTTGGGTCTAAGGAATGAGCATCCAACATATGACTTTTTGAGCTTGATGTTGGAGGAATTCTTTTAATAACTTTTGGAGCTAGGAGAAGAATGAATTCTTTTAGCTTTGAGGCTAAAGAAAGGAAAGAAAGAGAATCCAACACATAGCTTTTGGGCTAAGTGTTGGGAGAATTCTCCTTAGTTTGATATGGAATTATTTGTTGGATTTGATTCAACAAATAGATGATTTTGGATTGAATTACTTGTCGGTTTTGATCCAACAAATAAGAGACTTTCATGTGTCTAATTCACTCAATATGGGTTGAGTGAATGAGATTTCCTTACAACTCTTGAGTTGTAGGAAGAAAGGAAATTTCTTTACAAATTTGGTTTGTAGAGAAGAAATGGAGAAATGCAACTTGGAGGTTACAAAATGCAAGATCTTCCTTAAACATTTGGCGTTCAAAGAAGGGGACGCACATTCACTTAATTTAGGCTAAGTAAATGGAGAGATTTCTTACACATTTTGTTTGGTAGAAGAAATGAATGTGCAACTTAGAGGTTGCAACTCATGAATATCCTTAAACATTTGGTGTTCAAAGGGGATTTCATCCTCCCAATTAGGATTTGAGGGCATGAAGACGGATTTGAGTACTCTCCTACAATCTTGACTTGTAGGAAAGAGGAAAAATACAACCTTAGAGGTTGTAAATCAATGAATGTTCTTTGAACATTTGTTGTCCAAAGCAGGAAATGCACTCTCCTAGCTTGGGCTTAGGAGAATGAGGAATTTCCTACAACTTTTGGGTTGTAAGAATGAGGGAAGGAACATGCAACTTAGAGGTTGCAAATTCATGAATATTCTTTGAACATTTGGTGTTCAAAGAGGCGAATTCATTTGCCTAATTTGGAGCTAGGCAAATGGGGATTTAAAGGTTTCCTACAATTTAGGCTTGTAGGGAAAGGGGTGGTCCATGGTGCAATCTATGAATTACAAAATTGGAGGAGTTTCTTTGAACGTTTGGTGTCCAAAGAAGAGGGATTGATTGTTTGTTGATTTTGTGAGTCAACAAATGAAGGAGGGAGCTTAGGATTTGGCCCTAAGCTCCAAATGATTCATGCAATGATATGTTTGGAGATTTGAAAGGTCCCAAGTAATCATGCATGAAAAGAATGGGTAAATTATTGTTTATTGACCTTATCTCAACAAACAAATGAGGAAAAGAATTTAGGATTTGGTCCTAAAATTAAAGGACTCATGCAACGACATATTTAAAGGCTTGAGGAGCCCTAGGACATTTTGCATGAGTAGATCTTTGTTGGTTTTGAGTCCCAACAAAGGATGTAAATGAACTTGGAATTTGGTTCCAAGTTTCAAAAGATTCATGCACTCTAACACTTAGAGCTTTGAGAATGCTCTAAGTATCATGCATGAAGAATATGTAAGAGTGGATATTTGTTGATTTTTCTTCAACAAATAAGGTCAAGTAAACTTAGGACTTTGATCCTAGGATTACATGATTCATGAAATGACTTTTGTTTGGAACCTTTGGAGGTTTCAAATCATCATACATGAAAGGAAGGGACTGTTCATTTGCTAGTTTTAGTGTTCCAACAAATGAGATGGAAAGTTTGGAATTTGGTCCCAAACTCAGAGATTTATGGCATGACGTTGTAGGATTTTCTTTTAAGAAAACCTGGGATACCATGTAGGAGGAGAATAACATAGGAAAGAGAGTTCCCTATAGCTTGAATGAATGTTTTGGATTCATTTTGGAGAAGGAAGATTGATTTCCTAAGGTTTTGGAGAGATCTCTAGATCAATTTTGGTATGATCTAGAAATCTTGGGTAGGGGAGATCTATCCCTATGACTTCTAGGAAACTTAGGATCAATTTGGTATGATCTAAGAAGAACCTAGAATGCATGCATTTGTAGGTGACTCTCTAGATCCGGGAATTTTAGTGAATCTCACCTTAAACATTTAATTTTGGAAGTTATAAAATAGAGTTAAATAATTCCAAAACATGAGAGGTCATGGGCCTTTGAGGATCCATAAAACATCCCAAGTTCATTTCTTTGAATTAAATAAGCCTATTTAATTATCTTCCAAACTTTCATAAGTTAAGGATTGCAATCCAAATTATGCAAACTAATTTAGTTAAGTATGTAAACATTTGGCTTGGAGATATCCACCATTTGTCTTTCATTCTAAATTTGAAGAGGCATCAAAAGTGAATTCAAATAATTTCTTCTATCATGGGATTTGAAACATGAACTTGAGGGTTCATAAAAGACCACACCAATTGTTTGTAAGCTTCCAAAATCAATTGAATTCACTTTCTATGACATTCTATAAATTCAAATGAAATCACAAATGCTAACGATGTTATTCCCAAATATCTAAGTTAATTTTGTCATAACTTACAATTTGCTAACAATGACATGCATGCTACAAGATGTGAGAGTTCCTACACATTGTCATTCAAGATATGGTTGAGTGACAATACTTAGCCTAAGGTTTGATCGTAGGCGAAGGTATTAGGCACAATATGATGCATAAGCATACATTTGAGAGGTGTTGGATAACAATCCAACACTTCTAAAGAGTTTTAGATTGCTCTTGGAAGAGAATTTAGAAGCATTTTGGCAACTTCTAAAGAGGTCTCTAAAGACATTTGATATCCTTAAAGAGAATTTGATAGGAATAGAAGTATTTTGATATCTTCTAAGAATAATTCTAGAGACATTTGATATTTCTAGAAAGATTTAACTTGGTTAGAAGTATTTAGATAACTTCTAAGAGGCTTCTAGAGAAGTTGGGTATTTCTAGAAAGAATTTGGACCAATTAGAAGCATTTTGACAGCTTCCAAAAGGGATTTCTAAAGATATTTGGTACCTTTAGAGAAAATTTGATTTGATTAGAAGAAATTTGATAACTTCTAAAAGGAGCTTAGGAATATCTTTCTATCACCTAAAGGCTAGGGGTATTTTGTTACCACCTATAAGATTTCCAATGATATTTTGACTATCATTTGAAAAGAGATTAGAGACATTTGGAGTCTCTAAGAGGGTCTTAGGGATATTTTACTATCTCCTAAAGGTTAGGGGTATCTTGGCTACCACCTAAAGGATTCTCAAAGATATTTTCACTATCATTTGAGAAGGGTTAGGAACTTTTGTTGTTTCCTAAAAGTCAAAAGGCATTTGGCACCTATTTGGAAAGCTCTAAGAGGTATTTTGGCAACCACCTAGAGATAGAGTTTATCTTATTTTGGTAAGATAAAACTCAAAAGAGCTAAGGCTAAGAGTATTTTGACTACTACTTAGGCCTTAAAGTATTTGGTGTAAGATTATCTATTTTGGCTAGATCAATCTTAACATTTGGGAAGACTAAAGGGTGTTTTGGCAACCACTAAAAGTCAAAATTTGGATAGATCTATTGATGTTCAATTTGGGTAGAACAAGATCTAAAAGAATGAGCTAGGAGAGACCTTAGAAGGTTTAAATTCTACCTAAACTCAGAAATTGATAAGAAGACTCCTATTTGGGGATGTCTACACTTAGCATTTGGTACTAAGATTTGCATTTGACTTTTATTTGGAGAAAGATAAATTAAACTTTCCTTTGGGGGAAAGAGAAGGTTGCATTTCCTTCATTTGGAGAAGGAAAGAGATGAACTTTCCTTTGGAGAAAGATGAACTTGATTTTCTTTTTAGAGAAATTTGGATTTTCTTTCCTTTTAGGGAAATATGAATTTTCTTCCCTTTTGGGGGAAAGAAGAAAGATTTGAAATCTTAGACTAAGGTTTTGATAATCCGGACCCAGTCCACAACCGGATCGGAAGAACATTTCTGCTTGGAACTTTGCTTGAGTAGCACAACGCATTTTTCTGTTTCTTTCATTGTTGGGTTTGGGCCAACAGAGCTTCAAGAGATTCATTTGACATTGTAGTGAAGAGAACTAACAGCCTCCTTAGGGAAGGAGCGGCTAGAAGAAGTGGGAACATGAGATAGCATTTTGTACTATCGAAAGCCTTTGGTGGCTATTATCCAAGTAGAATTTTGAGTCCTTTGAAAGGGCTACAATCTATTGGACAAATTGAATAAGCGTCTTAGATATGCCAACCTACCTAGAAAAGATCTTAGTTGAGTAAGACTTCTAGGAGGTTTCATTTCTAATATCGCCTTGATTTCGGTAGGGTCAATTTCAATGTTACTGTGTCGAACAACAACCCAAGAAACATTTCTGAAGTCACCCCACAGGTGCACTTCCAAGGATTCATCTTGAGGTCGTACCGACAAAGCTGTTCGAACACAACCCTCGAATCAAACAGGTTATCCTCTCTTTTTTTTTTTGCTTTTGACCATGAGATCATCAATGTAACATTCAATTTTGTCATGAAAGAGCACATTGAATATTCTGGTCATTGCAAGCTGGTAGGTCATACCAACATTTTTAAGGCCAAAAAGACATGACCTAAAACAGTCCATTCCAATGGGTGTTCTAAAAGCAGTATATTGCTTGTCCTTCGGGACCATTTTGATTTAGTTGTACCCCGAGGACCTATTAGTAAATGAAAAGAGACAATGAGAAGAAGCAATGTCAATCATGAGTTCAGGGATAGGTAAACATGCTTCATTCAAGTCTCTAAAATCAACGCATACGCGAATCCGTCCATTCTTTTTCTTGACAAGGACAATGCTAGCCAACAAAGAGGGGTATTTTTCCTCTTGAGTAGAACCAGCCTCAGTTAATTTTTGTTTTAATCACTTGTTGTTCAATTTTCAAATGCATCCTTCGAGGAGCTTGTTTGATTGGAACAACATTTGGTTGAATGACAAGTTTATGGACTGATATATTTGAATTTAAACATGACATTTCATCATAATTCCATGCAAAACAATCCTTAAACTCTGTCAGGAGTTGTACCATACCATTGGCATCAGTTTCATTTAGCAATGCACTTATGAAAGTGGGGCGTGGATTTTGCTCAGTACCCAAATTGATTTCTTTTAATTTATTGATTGTTAATTTGATTTCTTTCTTCAAACTCAAGGGGTGCATCCTTAGTTTGAAGGTAATCTGGGTTGTTGCTAGCCTATAAACATAACCTCCCAATAGCGTTGTAGGTTATTGTAAAGATCATATCAACTTCCAGATTGTTGGTAATAACCAAACAAAAATTTATCATCCATTGGTCTGATAGTACCAAAGCCAACACCATATCTATTTTTTTTTAATTTGTATTTGAAATTCCATAGATTTTCATGTTGTTGAGCTTCGCTGGACCACATAGAAGGAGTCAAACCTCTTTTGATCAGATTTTCAACACAAGTGGGAGTTCTACCACTTCATTTATGAAAAGTTGTCAAGTTTACACCCACTTTTGAATTTTAAGGAAGAGGGTATGCTTTTTTGTTGCTTTGTTAAACTACCCATCAAATTTGGCTCAGCCTTTGAATCGGACCCTGAGCCTACATGGGTGATGGGCCTTCTCGGAACAAATGGTGGAGATGGGGCTTTGGTGACCCTCACCTTCCACACTTCTTAACTTTTGTCATGAATTGTATCACGAACTCATTGTGTCATCCTACCACCTCGTTGTGTTGAAGGAGGGGCAAGATTCCATTTAATCTTTTCCTCAATTTCTTCTTCTTGAGGGTAGTCTTAGACAATTGATGGAGACTTTGTCTTTAGTGTACTGATTTCTGCTTGATCTTTAGTGGTATCACAGGTCTGAAAACACTGATAGCCTCTTTGGAACATAGCAAGAAACATCTTTATATACACTAAATGGTTTTAGAACTCCCTTTAAAAGTGAAAGAGTAATTAAGCTTAAGGCCCTTTGTCCCCCTCTCATCGAAGCCACGCAACATCATTTTATCAGAAGTTAAATTTTTTTTTTTTTTGCGTGTCAACGTTGAGGTGGGCCAAAGTTCTTAGATTCATTATGTTGGCCCATGCACTTGGGTCAACAAGTACTCCTCTCAACTTGAAATTATCAACAAGAATTATTATAAGGAGTGGGCAATTGTGATTTGAAGTTTCTAGGAGCAAATTCTCATCAGAAAAGATTACTCCAGGTAATTCTTTGAAGTGTAAAGCCTCCTCAAAGGAACACTCTGCAGGTTGAGCCAAACAAATTTCAGGGTCAAGAAGAGCCTTGACCAGAGATTTTCGTATTTCAGGAGAAAGTACGAGTGCCTTATATATACTCAACCTCGCAGAGAGTTTCCTAAGGTGAGCTAGTACATTATAAAATCCACTTTTGGTGGTCCACCACCCACTTGCACTTGTGGAGCAAGCGTTGGTAGAACCACGCCCTCATTTTGATTGATAGGTTCTATTCATTTCTTTTGTTTGATGCCACTGGATATGAAACAACATGACCACTTCTGAGATTTAGCCCTGTTATTTGTTCAGGCTCAGAAATTGAGATCACATCAACCAAAACTTCAGAATTTGATTCTTCTTTCACTTGATTTATTTCTAAGTCAAATGACTCAAGCTCAATGACAATCTTTGCTCCCAGCATTTTGTACATGGGTAAATCATCACCAAAATTTGATTCACTTGATTCAGAGAATTGGAAAGATTCATTTGTAGTTTGTTTGTTATTAGATTCAGAACGGACAGATTGCACGTATGCAGAAGGATTGTTCATTTCATTAACACCCTTTGGAACATACATGAAATTAGAAAGAGAGATAGACTTGGGGGATTTCCCTTGCCATTTAGAAGGATAACCTATTTTATTTTGGAAGTTAATTCTTTCTTTTTTACCTTCACAATTGAAACTCTCTTTCATGAAGTTTCAAGGATGAAGGACCCTTTTCACCCACTGAGTTATTTAAAGGAACATCAAAAGAGGCCTTCATTTGAGTTCCTTTTGGAAACTCCAATGGGATTTTGAGTAGTTTGTTTACAATCTTTTGGAAAGATTTAGACAAAGACAACTGTCAACCATTTACAACTGTAAGCAAATCACTAGTGTTGTTCTTTATGACCACACACTACCAAAGGTAAAGAAGTTGCACTTGTTGATTATGCTTCCTTTGTACTGGTAGAAGGCTCAACTGTTATGTTTAGGACCTTTTGGGGTCCCCAAAACTGAGTAGTAAGAGTTATCAAGACAATGTCATCTTATCCATCTTTTGCTTTAAGTTGTTGTAGAGCACAAATTTAAGGATTTTCACTCCCTTCCTCCACTTCCAACAATTCATTTGCATGAGGGTCTTCTAAGTGAGAGGATCCTCTTATTTCATAATGGATGACAAAGATATCCTCCTCATCCAAGAGATCATCCTCATCAGGGTTGAAATTCTCAATCAACTTTTTGTAATTTTCTTCCTCCTTTTCCCTCCTTTCATCCTCACCAATTTTCTTGAGGCTTTCTTTTAAGTACTCAATCATTTCTTCAACAGTTTTACCTGTTGAGGGATTGACAGGAGAAGGATGGTATTCTTCGTAACTATTAATTTTTATATGTGCTTTCCCTTTGTCTTTGGAATCAATACGACTAGGAGGGGAATGTACCACAGATGGAGCCACCACCTTGGGTCTCCATTCTTCCTTCACCCCATATGAGGAGGCATGGGACTTTTGGCGTCCCACATTTACCTCATCTAAAGGCAGAGTCTGAATGTGACCCCCAGAGTGTGGCTCATCAAGAGGACTAGAAGGTTTATTTTCTTTAGGAGACCTTCTAAACCTAGTAGGTACATCAGATTTACTAGAAAATGCCAAAGAAGACCAAGGGACCACTTGGCGATCAGGGTAATCAGCCTTTGGTCTGCCATAGATCTTAGGTGGCACTGCTGAACTGTCAACTAGAATTATCTTCTCACTGACTGCTCTTTTCTGGTGAGGTTTAAAATCATAACCATTCACCAATGCTGACATAGCTGGCTGTCGGGCAAACTGTTGCATCTCTTTCTGCGATGGCTGAACAATCAATTTGCTATCCTTGGGATCTTTGTTCTCCATAAGAATTGTATCAACACGTTTGCAAATCACATTCTTCATAGCTTTAATTACCTTCTCTTTTGTTGAGCGGGTTCTATAAGCTACTCTTTGGAAAACATTTTTGATGTCATTCTCCCATTGCTTTACCCTTTCCTCGGATGTGCTTTTGGAAAATTTAGTTAAAGGTCTTGGAGGTGATGCAATTATTTTCTCAACATCTTCTTCACTCCTAAACACAGAAAGAGGGTGAAATTCACTACCCTCAGCAAGAGGAGAGAGCTCCATCATCTCAGCCTCTAACTCAGCTTGCTCCTCCTTTCCAACCTCTTTCTAAGTCTTTTGTTTTTATTTCTTCTTCAAGACTTGGTTAGAACATAAGTGGAACTAGTCCCTTCTTCATATTGACTGGACTGAAACAATTTCTCATGCTCTGAGTGCCTTGGGACAACTACTAAAGACTGAACTGTCTCACACTGTCTCTCAACTGCCATCTCCTTAGGCAAAATTGGAGTTAAGGTTGTTTGTCTTTCATTAGACTTTTGAACCTTAGGGAAGGTCAACCTACCAAATGCAGAAGGTTGAAAGGCCAAGGCTTTTGGAGAGACCTCAGCCACCCTCTTCCTACTTTTTTGAGGAGGTGACCTCTCCCTAACAGGTAACCTAATTTCAAGGACCCTCTCAGATGGGTGTTGACTTTCTAAGACTTCCACTTCAGAAGGGGTTGGGCCTTGAAAGAGGACCTCCACACCCTCAAAACCTTGTCCAAATTTTATCAAATCTCTTGGAGCAAATTGAGACTGGTCAAAAGATAACTGAAGGTGGTTACCAAATTTGAAAACCAATTTGCCTTCCATCTAAGCTTTCTTGAATTCCCAAACTTAAGGCTTTTTCCTGAAAATCAGAATTTCTGTATCAACTCCTCTATTGTACTTCCTTGAATTCAATTATTATAACATCAACCAATCACTGTACTTTTTCTGGGTTTTCTGACCACTGACTTGAATCACTGACCACCCACAACTATGACTTGGATTTAATGGATGAAGACTGAATTTTTTTTTGAGTTTGAAATCTCACACCATTTGACATTGTTTGGTTGTAGATTTTGTACAACCACAACAATTATGGTGAAGAGAGGAGATTTTGAAATTAAGAATTTGAGAATGTGATATTTTTTTTTTTGAAAAATGATTGATTTGGAAAATCAAAGTTCATCTTTCTCACTTTTGAAAGTTATTTGGAAAGTTCATCTTGAAGGGCATTTGCTTGTATCGACATCACTCAACCCAAATTTGCTAAAGGAGAGGCATACAATACAAATTTTGATTTTGCAAATGTCATTTAGCCAACATTTAAAATGACTAAATGAAAACCACTAATTTAGATGAAAAGAGACATCCTCCCCAACGGAGTCGCTAGAAAATCTGTTGGAGAATTTTTGTATCCTCAAACGGATTGCATATTTTATCATCGAGTACGGCATAAGAACATGATATATCACCCCGAAGGGTAAAAATATCATTTCCTTATGGACTCAATCATAAAATTTACAATTTGAAACAGAGATTCCTCCACTCAATGTTTGGTTGAGTGGAGTTTATTTATTTCTGGGATACAGATATCCCATGTTAATTACATCCCAAGTTTGATTTGGAAAAACTTTTGAATAAACTAGTGGTTTTCTTGCATTGGAAGTCATTTTAGACATTGGCTAAAGTTTGATTTTTGTTTTAAAATTCATGAAAGTCTTAGCAAAAAGATTTGGCCTTTTAGGAATTTCAAGGAGGAGTGGATCAACTTAGATATAGATTTTGGAATGAGAGCCAAAGGAGATGAAGTATGAGCACTTGATTCTGAGGGAAACTCAGAGGTGCTCGGACTATCCTATATTGGGCTTTACATTTTTGAATCTAAATTTGATTTAAGTTGATATTTTATTAGAAGATTGGATGAAGGTTTTTTAGGCTTTACATCAAGGAGTTTTATAAAATAACTTCCTCTTTACTCATGGTATAACATGGTTTGGCACAAAAGATATGTATTGAGATTTTCCATTTTTGCATGGCTAGCCGTGATAGGACGATTAAAAACTTCTGATGTCCTTCTCAAAAGAAATTTAAAAGTAGATCCTATATGTTAGCTATGCCATAATGCTAGTGAAAGTGGTTCTCATATCTCCTTTGAATGCAACTTCTCATTCTCTGTTATAACTCAACTGTTGTCCGAAACTTCGTCTTTGCTGCTAAGACCAACTATATTACATTTGATGGAATGGATAAATGCTCTTGATCGCACTGAGGCTGCTGTTAAAAACCTATGTTTTCTCATCACCTGTTGCTCTATTTATTTCATATGAAAAGAAAGGAATGATAGAAAATTTGGGGGTAATATGAGCTGCAACACCACGATTGCATTAAAGATAAAAAAAAACTGTTTTCTCCAAGATCTGTAAATGGAAAAATTCTGAAAAGTTTATGAGTATCCTGTAATGGATTGGCTTGAGCAGTGGCTTTATTCCATCTTTTGCTTCGTGGATGGGGAGGCATTTTGCTTGGTGGTTGGGTTGTTGGAGAATTTTTGTATCCTCAAACGGACTGCATATTTTATTATCGAGTACGACATAAGAACATGATATATCACCCCGAAGGGTAAAAATATCATTTCCTTATGGACTCAATCATAAAATTTACAATTTGAAACAGAGATTCCTCCACTCAATATTTGGTTGAGTGGAGTTTATTTATTTCTGGGGTACATACATCCCATAGGGGCAAGCCCCTATGGTTAATTACATCTCAAGTTTGATTTGGAAAAATTTTTGATTAAACTAGTGGTTTTTTTTGCATTGGAAGTCATTTTAGACATTGGCTAAAGTTTGATTTTTGTTTTAAAATCCATGAAAGTCTTAGCAAAAAGATTTGGCCTTTTAGGAATTTTAAGGAGTGGATCAACTTAGATATAGATTTTAGAATGAGAGCCAAGGGAGATGAAGTAGGAGCACTTGATTCTGAGGGAAACTCAGAGGTGCTCGGACTATCCTATATTGGGCTTTACATTTTTTGAATCTAAATTTGGTTTAAGTTGATATTTTATTAGAAGATTGGGGCTTACATCCCAACAACACTTGTTGGAGGAATTGCCCGAAAAATGAGGGCTTATAGGGTGATTTGAAATCAACCCATGCCTCGGATCCTAAGACTAAGGTGAAGACTACCGACAGATAGTGCCTCGAACCTAGATCTAATGAGTGCAAAGAGGGACTTACAAGCTACACCTCACAAGAGGCATAACCCGCCCGACCACGGGATTTATTGTCCCGCCTGGAAGGGACTACCAGCTAAACTCCCCCTAATCGCTTTTAAAACCATGTTATTCGGTCTCAATGCAAATGTAGAGTGATAGGATTGTTTTTATTTAGAAGGTAGGACTTATAGCTTGGCTTTGAGGCCAAGATACCTAAGTATGTGGGTATGCAAATGTTGACTCACAAAGAAAAAGACTTTTGTTATCTAATCCTTATATGGAGGCATTCTATATGCAACATGCTTGGGCTATGCATGATTATTTTAAGCTTTTGAAAAACTTGATCCTTTAAAAGAGCCATGCAATTTTTCTTACTTGAAAGACATGGAGCCTAATTTGATTTTATTTTTAGATTGCTTACATGTTAAGAGGGTAGAAAACTTAATTTATCCTAAGAGCCTAACGTGATCAAGTCCAGGCCACACCCACAAAAATAAGAGAAGAAACCTAGGAAAGACATGCATTTCTATTGAGCACCCAATAAACACTTCAACACATACTTTTGTATATAAATAAAGACAGAAATGTAAATAATGTCCCAGTTATTACAAACATGTTTGGCAACTGAGTTGCCTGCCATTATACAACCCAGTTATATTAATTACAGACTCTACTTGTGGGGATCTTTAAGCTTTAACCTTCAAAATGGTATATTCTCCTTCGATCCTCCCTTCTTTTCAATCATACCCCACAAGTTTTACATCATAGATCTAATCAAATACATGATATGAAATAGAAAAAGACTCAAATCTGCAAAACAGAGTTATAAGGCAGTTTATATAATAAGCATGTAATCATCTCAAAATTGGCCTAACACTTAGAGTGCTAAGTGTTAGGCCCCCTGCTTCTATCCTATTGGTCACATCTTTGAGGGATTTTAAGCAGTACCTGTAATGCAAGCAATTTATTATTATTTATGAGAGCCCCCCTTTTAGATATGGCCACCTGCACAGAAAAGCATTTATATCTTTCTACACTAACCACTTAAGGGCAAGTGCCCACAACGCAAACAATCTAAAAGTCAATCACTCCACAACATCAATCACATGCGCACACAAAGAAAAATCCTAATCCTAGCATGCCTAAGAGGTTGTGCATCTAAGTGTGTGAGGCTTGTGTGGTATGTCACACTAAAAGTCCTTCTAGAGTTTGGGTCTAAGGAAGGAGCATCCAACATATGGCTTTTTGAGCTTGATGTTGGAGGAATTCTTTTCCTAACTTTTGGAGCTAGGAGAAGAATGAATTCTTTTAGCTTTGAGGCTAAAGAAAGGAAAGAAAGAGAATCCAACACATAGCTTTTGGGCTAAGTGTTGGGAGAATTCTCCTTAGTTTGATATGAAATTATTTGTTGGATTTGGTTCAACAAATAGATAATTTTGGATTGAATTACTTGTCAGTTTTGATCCAACAAATAAGAGACCTTCATGTGTCTAATTTACTCAATATGGGTTGAGTGAATGAGATTTCCTTACAACTCTTGAGTTGTAGGAAGAAAGAGAATTTCTCTACAAATTTGGTTTGTAGAGAAGAAATGGAGAAATGCAACTTGGAGGTTGCAAAGTGCAAGATCTTCCTTGAACATTTGGCGTTCAAAGAAGGGGACTCACATTCATTTAATTTAGGCTAAGTGAATGGAGAGATTTCTTACACATTTTGTTTGGTAGAAAAAAGAAATGTGCAACTTAGAGGTTGCAACTCATGAATGTCCTTGAACATTTGGTGTTCAAAGGGGATTTCATCCTCCCAATTAGGATTTGAGGGCATGAAGATGGATTTGAGTACTCTCCTACAATCTTGACTTGTAGGAAAGAGGAAAAATACAACCTTAGAGGTTGCAAATCAATGAATGTTCTTTGAACATTTGTTGTCCAAAGAAGGAAATGCACTCTCCTAGCTTGGGCTTAGAATAATGAGGGATTTCCTACAACTTTTGGGTTGTAAGAATGAGGGAAGGAACATGCAACTTAGAGGTTGCAAATTCATGAATATTCTTTGAACATTTGGTGTTCAAAGAGGCGAATTCATTTGCCCAATTTGGAGCTAGGCAAATGAGGATTTAAAGGTTTCCTACAATTTAGGCTTGTAGGGAAAGGGGTGGTCCATGGTGCAATCTATGAATTGCAAAATTGGAGGAGTTTCTTTGAACGTTTGGTGTCCAAAGAAGAGGGATTGATTGTTTGTTGATTTTGTGAGTCAACAAACGAAGGAGGGAGCTTAGGATTTGGCCCTAAGCTCCAAATGATTCATGCAATGATATGTTTGGAGATTTGAGAGGTCCCAAGTAATCATGCATGAAAAGAATGGGTAAATTATTGTTTATTGACCTTATCTCAACAAACAAATGAGGAAAAGAATTTAGGATTTGGTCCTAAAATTAAACGACTCATGCAATGACATATTTAAAGGCTTGAGGAGCCCTAGGACATCTTGCATGAGTAGATCTTTGTTGGTTTTGAGTCCCAACAAAGGATGTAAAGGAACTTGGAATTTGGTTCCAAGTTTCAAAAGATTCATGCACTCTAACACTTAGAGCTTTGAGAATGCTCTAAGTATCATGCATGAAGAATATGTAAGGGTGGACATTTGTTGATTTTTCTTCAACAAACAAGGTCAAGTAAACCTAGGACTTTGATCCTAGAATTACATGATTCATGAAATGACTTTTGTTTGGAACCTTTGGAGGTTTCAAATCATCATACATGAAAGGAAGGGACTGTTCATTTGCTAGTTTTAGTGTTCCAACAAATGAGATGGAGAGTTTGGAATTTGGTCCCAAACTCAGAGATTTATGGCATGACGTTGTAGGATTTTCTTTTAGGAAAACCTGGGATACCATGTAGGAGGAGAATAACATAGGAAAGAGAGTTCCCTATAGCTTGAATGAATGTTTTGGATTCATTTTGGAGAAGGAAGATTGATTTCCTAAGGTTTTGGAGAGATCTCTAGATCAATTTTGGTATGATCTAGAAATCTTGGGTAGGGGAGATCTATCCCTATGACTTCTAGGAAACTTAGGATCAATTTGATATGATCTAAGAAGAACCTAGAATGCATGCATTTGTAGGTGACTCTCTAGATCCGGGAATTTTAGTGAATCTCACCTTAAACATTTAATTTTGGAAGTTATAAAATAGAGTTAAATAATTCTAAAACATGAGAGGTCATGGGCCTTTGAGGATCCATAAAACATCCCAAGTTCATTTCTTTGAATTAAATAAGCCTATTTAATTATCTTCCAAACTTTCATAAGTTAAGGATTGCAATCCAAATCATGCAAACTAATTTAGTTAAGTATGCAAACATTTGGCTTGGAGATATCCACCATTTGTCTTTCATTCTAAATTTGAAGAGGCATCAAAAGTGAATTCAAATAATTTCTTCTATCATGGGATTTGAAACATGAACTTGAGGGTTCATGAAAGACCACACCATTTATTTGCAAGCTTCCAAAATCAATTAAATTCACTTTCTATGACATTCTATAAATTCAAATGAAATCACAAATGCTAACGATGTAATTCTCAAATATCTAAGTTAATTTTGTCATAACTTACAATTTGCTAACAATGACATGCATACTACAAGATGTTAGAGTTCCTACACATTGTCATTCAAGATATGGTTGAGTGACAATACTTAGCCTAAGGTTTGATCGTAGGCGAACGTATTAGACACAATATGATGCATAAACATACATCTGAGAGGTGTTGGATAACAATTCAACACTTCTACACGCATCGAAATCCTCTTCGGACCCTCACATGAGAGCAAACAAATGGAAATCACCGAATTTCCACTGTTTTTGCGAAGTGGACAGCCAACAAAGGGGGTTTGGGAGAGCGAAAATTGAAGTTTCTAAGGACCTAAGGTTCGGGGGCGTCAACCACAACAATTGGCCTTGAGGGATCCTAGGTTTCACTAAGTTTTAGTGGTATACCTCTCCCGGTTTGTCCTAGCGCTCCAATCCAAGCTCCGGATTGTTGTCCAAGCTCCTAGGTTGCTGTCCAAGATCCTTTGAGAGCTCCCAATTGCTGTCCCAGGTTTTCCCAAGGAGGAAAACTGCTGTCCCAACGTTCCAAACAGAGAATTTCACTGTTTGAGAGCTTCTGGTGGTCGTCGTCTGCTGTCCAAAGCTTCCAAACAGCAGTTTTCACTGTTTCGAAGCCTTCGGAGGCTGCGTGATTGCTGTCCAAGCCTCTCCGCACGTCACCGTCGCTGTCCAAACTTTTCCGGAGAGCAGTTTCTGCTGTTTGGAGGCATCCGGAGGCTGATTTCTTCGTCAAATGGTCACCGGAGTTGGTTTGAAAGGAAGGGGAAGCTTCCTACCACTTCTTAGCTGCAGCAAAGGCTGATTTCAGCATGCCTTTGCCTTAGGTTTTGGAAGAGAAGCTCAACAGCAGCAGCAAGAATGGATTTTTGCTCTCCAATTGAAGGGAGAAAGCAATGACAGTGAAGAAGAACTCATTTTCAGTCCAAAGATGAAGAAGATAGCAGCTAGGTAATATGCAATCTCCTCCTCTTTCAACTTCAGCTCCCAAGAAAAAAATGTATAGAAGGGAGGAAAAGCTTGACCGACCCTCCCTCTTGGCTAGGTTGCCCGCAAGGAGATCCCTAGCGGCCTCTTCCTGTCGCCTGGACGGGTGCAGGAGCCACGAGAACAGCAGGGGAAAACGGCTCCTTTCCCTCTCTGCACTTTCGCTCGGGATGGACGCAAAAAACTAGAGAGCCGAAGGCTCTCTCCCCCTTCCTTGCTTCGCCTGGGACGGACAGAGCAAGGGAGAGCCGAATGCTCTCCCTCTCCCTTCCGCTCTCCTGGAGAGAACGAGCCGCCGACCCCCCTAATGAAATGATCCCCCTCTCTTGCGTGAAACGAGAGGTTTTAGGGCAGATTTCAAGATGAAATCTGAGCCATTGATCTCAATTTATGATTTGAGAATCAAATTCAGCCCAAATTGATCCGATTCCTGTTGTCAGATTTGCATGCAAGAAGCAAACTTCTTCTTGGTTTTGATTTTGGATTGAAGTGAGAAAGAAGGAGAGAGTATTCTAGCTACCAATGCAGGAGAGAAGGGTACAATACCTATGCGTGAAAAGAAGAATTGATCGAACAGAATGCACGCATGATGCTCTGCCATTCGTTCCTCTCTACCTTGTTCCCACAAGAACTGCACGCAGCTGACTCGTCTCTCCCTCTCTAAGTCGCACAAACAGGAAATCTGAATCCCTCTAGTTTGTTCCTGCGTGCGAGAGAAGAAGGAAGAGAGGCTGATCGAATGGGCAAATTATTGGGTCAGGTGACCGAACCCATCTCTGCGTTCAGTCGCCAATAGAAATGCGACATCTGTTAGGCATTTTTTTAATTTTATAACTTTGCTTTATGTCTTGTCAGAGTGAGCGACCCGACCCGATAACTCGTTTTTTTGAACTTTTAAGCATTTGCCGCCCTATTTTTGTAATTTGATACCCGCGAAAGACGTAAATATCTACTGTTATAGAAGAAAAAACGAGCCAGAAAATTGCAGAGAAGAAATGGACTGCTCAGCGAAGAGGGAGGTGGAAGAGGGCATGGAAGAGGGAGTGCATGAATCGGAAAGGATGCATGAATCGGAAGGGCTGGTGCATGAATCGGAATCTAACTTTCTTGGAAAAACGAGTTAGAAAGTTGTAAACAGTCAGTTTTAATCTCATCGCCGCAGAAAGAAGACGTAGGCTTCAGTTCATTAGAGTCTTAGGATCTTAGATTTTGCGATTTTTAAGCAGAATAAATTTTTTTTGTCGAAAAAGTAAAAAAAATCTAATGTTGTTGCTTAGCTTTCATTATTGATTTTAGGATGAAGATGATAAATAAAAAAACTGAACTTATTTGATATCTAGTTGCGCTTCAGTTGCGCTTTACTTGCGCTTTCAGGCTGTTTATAAAGATGAGACATAAGCATATGAATGTTTTTGCACTTATGCTCACGATAATGACTTTAGTGTCTGAAAGGATCATCACAGTTTTTGACCAAATTCTAGAAAGATAAAATCGAATGACTTTGTTTGTTCAAAAGCTGATTTCAAGAAAAGTGATGATCTTAATTCAGGAAAGAGAAAGAGATTCACTAGACCAGTTGTAAGAACTGATTGTCTAGCCATGGTGAGGTTTGTCACGGATGAAGATGATTACTGGCATGTTAAAAGATTTATTGAATCTCACAACCATGAATTAGCTAGCCCAGTTGACCGACACCTTTTAAGATCATGTAGGAATGTTATTGAGGAAAAAGCTTCCGTCCTAAAATCGATGACAGATGCAGGGATTAGAACCGTTGATGCATATGCCTACCTTGCAGAGGAAGATGGTGGATGTGAGAATGTCGGATTCTCTAAGAGGGATGCCTACAATTTTATTCAGAATGAGAAAATAGTAAGGATTGAAATTGGTGACACTAATTCTTTGATTCAATTATTTAAAGATCGACAAGTTGAGGACCACATGCTCGCATGGGATGTTAAATATGATGATCAGGATAGATTGTTAAATTTTTTCTAGGTTGATGGCAGAAGCAGGATAAATTATGAATGTTTTGGAGATGTGTTGATTTTTGATAATAATTATAAGCTGAACAAGTATAATTTTGTTTGTGCTTCATTTGTTGGTGTTAACAATCATTGGCAGAATATTTTGTTTGGGGTTGCTTTTTTGTCAGAAGAAACAATTAAAAGTTTTACATGGTTGTTTAAAATATTTGTACGAATAATGGGTAATAAATATTTAATGATCAGGATCAAGTTATGGCCAGGACCATAGAAGTTGCATTACCTCATACTCGTCATAGATTATGCAAATGGCACATCTTTAAAAAGGTTCCATCAAAAGTTTCCATGTACAATATGAATAACAAAGTTAGAGAACTCTTCCATAAGTGTATGAGGTGGTGTGATTCTGAGAAAGTGTTTGAGGAAGCATGTGATGAAATGATCAAGGAAGGGAATCTTCATAACCATGAATAGTTGCAGGATCTTTATAAAATAAGGAGAAAGTGGTCAACTGCTTTTAACAAGGATTCTTTTTGCATGGACATTTTATCAACGCAACGTAGTGAGTGTACTAATAATATGTGTCATGATATTTTTAAGCCAACAAGTTCATTAACTGATTGTTTTCTTGGGTTGGAAAATGTATTGTGAATTGGCGGCAAAATGAGTAGGATGAGGATTACAAATGCAGACAATCTGAAATTGTTCCTGTGATAAAGAACAACTCAATATTAAAACAAGCTGCTAGATTTTATTCAAGAAAAATATATTCACTTTTTTAGGAAGAATTTATAAAGGCTGTGGGAGAAATGAGTATAGATTTTGTCTCGACTGATTCTTCAAAGTTTCTATCAACTACATAGAGAAAAAGAATCAAAACCATCCTTGGGTTGTTCACTTTGATGCAATAGAAGGTAACATTCAATGCAGCTGTAAGAAGTATGAAACCATGGGATTGATGTGTTCTCATTGTTTGAGGGTTTTTAAACAGTTGGATATGGCTAAATTCCCTGATAAGTACTTATTACTTCGTTGGTCAGCAAGGGCTCGACAAGTTTTTTATTCAGGTTACTTGCTTAATTCTCAAAGAAGTAATAATTTCCAAAGTGGTAGGGGATTCAAATTCAGAAATCAGGTGAGCAGGTTTGCATATCAAATGAGCACAGAAGCTCAAGGGAATGAGGAGGCAGAGGAGTTTATTCTTTCCTCATTGCAAGACATGTATAAAAAATTATACTTAATTCTTGGTGGCAAGAAAAGAAATCAGAAGGATGTTGCTAGTTCCCAAGGTGGAACTGCTAATTTGAAAGATCCTCTAAAGCGTAGACCTAAAGGCATATCAAAGCAAGACTAGAAAGCCATTGGGAGAAGAAGAAACGGCCTAAGAGTAAGTTTTTAATAACTTGTTAATTATTTAATTCATAATCCTAAGACTAAAACTATAGTTTCTAACATATAAGAAACCTTTGGTGGGGGATAACCCAATGGATTAACCTTCTTCAACGCAGATGAACTTTTTAAGCATGCCAGAATGTTTCAGTGAGAAATTTATAACCGGCATACCATCATGCCAACCTGGAGCTGAATACACCAAATTGATAATGGATTTTATTTCTTCGGAGTTGGAATTTAATGAATTTGCAATGTAATAATATTTAATTGGAGTTGATGATTTCATTTATTGGTTGTAATAAATTTTTTTAGATGATTTCATTTATTGGTTGTAATAAATTTTTTTATATGAATCATGATTTTATTACTAATATTAAAAATCTGCTTTAGTTGCGCTTTAGTTGCGTTATGGTTGCGCTATGGTTGTGCTTTAGTTGCGTTATGGTTGCGCTAGGGGTGTCAATAATTGACACGACCCGAAAACCCGACCCGAACCCGACCCAAAAATTTCGGGTTAGGGTCAACCCGAACCCGAAACGGGTCGGGTTTGGGTTCAGCGTTTCACACCCATTTCAAAAATCGGGTCGGGTTCGGGTTAACCCTTTGACCCGAAAACCCGATTTTGACCCGGCAACCCGAGATTGACCCGATTTTGACCGGAAAAGAGGAGTTTGACCCATTTTTTACCCGAAAATTAGCCATTTTCTTGTTGGAAACGGGTCATTCGGGTCAGGTTGACCCGGACCCGAAGCGGGTCAGGAAAACTGACCTGTTTTTAAAAATGGGTCGGGTTCGGGTTGACCCGAATAGTGCCGGGTCAGTTTCGGGTTCGACCCGAACCCTACCCGTGACCCGAAATTGACACCCCTAGGTTGCGTTATGGTTGCGGTTTTATTGCGCTTTACTTTAACAAGCTCATACTTAATAAATTTAAAATATATTTAAAAGATATAATATATTTTAATAATAACTTATATTAAAATAAAATAGAACTTGAACATTTTAGAAGAGATGGAGGAATCCAACTGAGCTATTGTTGCGCTATTGTTTAGCTTTATTAGAAGTTACAAAATATGGCACATGTTACACAACAATAAAAAACAATTGTTTAAAATTGCGTATTCGGGTATTGAGGCGTTTTTCATTCGTGAGGCGAGGCGTAAGCCTCAAGGCGTTTTGAGGCATAAGCCTCAAAATCAAAAGATTGCGTAAACATAAAATGATAAATTTGTTATATACAAATGAGTGAATAATATAAAACATAAAAAAGCATAAGATATGAAGTGAAATCAAAATATCTCAATAATAAGACAATGAAATATAGTTCAACTCAAAATTCTATCTTTCCGAAATCCCGGTATTCTTTTCATTAACATATAATTTCGATTTCCAAAAATAAATAGCAATGACATATCACATAAGAACTCATAAGTCATCAGCACTGTCATCACTAAGGGTTCTTTATTTGAATCATCATTATGGTGAACTGCTCTCTCCCCTTCCTCCTCTCCTATAAAGTCCAATGTCGGAGCATTTACTTCAAGATTTATGTAAGTTTTAATATATATAGCGTGAGGCGAGGCGGGGAGGTGCAAGCCTCATAAAAAAACTTGAGGCGTAAGCTTCGAGGCGTTTTTAACTGAAATTGCGCAAAGGCAGGCCTCAAGGCGAGTCTCATATTGCGCAATTTTAAACCATGTCAAAAACTATATATTAACATAATAAAATGTAAATTTAAAATTCATCGATAATATTTACAATAAGTTACAGAATATTTGTTTCTTTGTTGTAAGAAAAAGAAAATATGCTAACTCTGCCTTAAATTTTGGCATATGCGTTTGCCAATCTTGAAAGGAATTCCAGTCTACTTTCTTTCTTTGCACAGCTTTCTTCATATATTTACAAACGAACATTCCACAATCGTAGTCGTTTGATTGTGTTGGAATTCCACGAACCGCCTGTACGTTCCATTTCGTTATATCGCTTGAAAAGCATCCTACGGTGTCCTCGTGCAAATACTTTATCTGTACAAATAAAATACTTTATAAATATATTATGTATATAAACATAATTATCTGGATTTAACTTAAAATATGAATTGCACTTACAACTGTATGATAAATATTCTTGTGTTCAGGATTTGGTAATGAATCATATATTTTTCAGACTTTCTCTCTCAATTTTCCTATAAGAATCCAATGCTTTTCAAAAATTATGGGTTGAACAATAAGTTTACTTTCTTTAACAAAAACAGGATTAATATGCTCGATAAAAATTTGATATTCTTGTTTGTATGACTTGTATACCTGCAATAATTCAATTATATAAGAAAAAAAAAAGGTGAAAAAAGATTAAAATATTATTTATATTTACCATGTATAATGGAGAAATATATAAGTAACGTTGAAATTTGTCTGACATGATCCTACTCTGCTCTAATAAAAAAATGCAAAAGCATCAACATGGTTATCTGCTAACCAATCATTTGTGAGCAGAATATCAATATCGGCTCTTTTTATTTCTATGTTTCTAGATGTAAATATTACGTCGTCCCTACAACAACCAAAAAAATAAAATGGTAAAGCGCAAGTAAAGCGCAACTAAAGCGCAAGTAAAGCGCAAGTAAAGCGCAAGTAAAGCGCAACTAAAGCGCAAGTAAAGCGCAACTGAAGTGCAACACAACTAAAGCACAATTGAAGCGCAACTGAAGCACAACTAAACTTACTTTTTATCAAATTTCTGAAACATTCATTCATAAATTGTTGTTGCTGTTCTGTTAGAAATAGCTTCTCTAGATAATCCATAATATGCAATGTAGGTCGTGGCTCAATTTTTATATTATCAACAGCGATAACCTCCTCTTTGTTCTTCTTTTTTATATATGATATGAGGTGCTTTGATGAACTCTCTGCTTTTTCATCATCTTCTCTTTTTCTTTTATGAATGATGTGCTTTGATGAACTATCTGTTGGTAGTGGCACATCTTCCTTGGCCGATGGTGGTGGTGGAGGAACATCTTGTATTGGTGGTTGTGGAAGATCTTCTTTGGCTAATGATGGAGGTGGAGGAACATCTTGTATGGGTGGCTGTGGAAGAACATGTTTGGGAGGTTGTGGAATAACTGGAAGAAGATATTCTTTAGGTTGTTCTGAAGGATGCATAGCTGTATTTTTCACTGATTGGAGGCTGGATGAAGAAACTAGATATAGGCGGCTTCTCTGGATTGTGATCACAATTCATTTGAAATTTAATAAATTTGTACTTCAGGGAGTCTTGATCTGCTTGAAGTTTCTCCACAATATCTTCAACACGATCCAATCTAGCTCTCAAATTCTCTTGAATTTTATTCAACATCTTCTCAAATATTTCAAAATATGTTTTCTGAACAGCCTCTAAATCTACCCTTCCAATGGGTGGCTGTTCAGCAGAAGGTTGAGTGGTGTAAATTTTTTCAGTAGGTGGACGCGTAGAAGATTGAGTTGGCGACAGAGGTGAACTTTCTGGTGGTTCTTTATGAGGAGAATCAGGGGGAGAGAGAGGGGGAGAGGGAGGTGGGGAGGGAGGTGGGGTGGTGTCAAGTTTTTTTCCTTGCGGATGATTTAATTTTCTGGGGTGACTGTAATTTCTGTAGTTCATGCCCTGCCCGGATTTCCAAGTTTTGTATGGCATTAATGCCAGCCCCGTATTTTTCGGCTTCTTCATTGCTAACATTCTCAAGACAAACATAAATCTGCAAAAATAAAAAACGTATTAATTTCCTAAAGCGCAACCATAGCGCAACCATAGCATAATTTGCATCATGTACACGAAAAAATTATCTTATTTTTCTTTAAAAATTTAAATAATTTTACTGCATTCTCTTGAGTAAAGTATAATTCAGTATACCCCTCCTATCTTAGAAAACTTGATCTTATTTCTGGATCAAATAGTTTATTCAAAGAAAAATGTTCCAAAAATCAAATCTGTATAATGTCAAACATAAAAAATTAAAAGTTAACATTAAAAAGCATTATACATGGAGAATAACCAGTAAGAGTGGAAACTTACTAGTAGAAGAGAAAAAATACTATTGATGTAACCCAATGATCTTTGCATTTGAAACTTCTCAAAAATTGTGTTGAATTCCCCGACCATGAAGTTCCTTAAGCATGAAGCCCAATTAATGGAAGTGAACTCACTTAAATTATTTGCAACAGATGTGAGCCTTTTAGAAGTTTTATGGTTGTTTAGTGGAAAGAAAATGTTAGATAATAAAAACATAATAAATGTCTTTATTTTTGTAGCATTATCAGATAATCTGTCTAATTTTGACATTTCTATTTTAATTTCAGTTGATAGAGGTCCATTTAGAGGATCAATCCTCCATTTGATATCAATGCCTCTGTTAGGCAAACCTGTCAAAAAATTTCAGTTGTTAAAGTTAAAAAAACATATCTCTATAAAAAATTTCATATTCAAAATATTACCTATCAACAAGGCAACCTCGTCAGAAGTGAATTTCAGTACATGATCAAAGACGATGAAGCCTTCATCAGCAGGACTCCAAAATTTGAGAACCTCAAAAAGAGGTGGTATACACTGATGGAATGCGGGGAACTTCAAAAATTGATGAATGTTCATATTCTTTAATGTTTACTCTACTTCATCATCAATAATCTCGACAAAAGCATCACAATGTTTCCAAAAAGAAGTAATATAGCATCTAGATGTTACTGTCCTTTGATACGGCGTCCTCAACTTTAAAAAATAAAAAAAATCATACCTCTAAAGCGCAACCATAGCACAACCATAGCGTAACTAAAGCGCAACCATAACGCAACTATACATTTCGTAATTATTTAGCTTAAAAGAAAGTTTAAATTCAGAAAAAAAAAATTTGAATATGACATTGAACATATATGCTAGTTATACAATTATTACTAAACCCTAAAATTTAGCAGAAAGCGTAAACCTTTCGTATCATTTGTTTCATCCATTTACGAAGAGAAGCTTGAAAAATTAGAAAATAAACATTTGAACATTACATTACATTAAACAAACAATGGTAAAATTATAACTAAGCCAAACTCTAAAATTTAACATATAACTTAAACGCAACGAAAGCGCAAGTAAAGCGCAAGTTAGGCGCAACAATACCTCTTCCTGATTGATGATCTTTTACAATCTCATCGTCTACCTCCGGCGGGAATAAGCTATTGCAGAACCGAAGGTATTGGAGGAATCCGAGAGGACTTACCAGAGCTGAAGTAACAGTGAAAATGTCGCTTGAAAATAAAATACGCGACGTTTTCATTCTTTATTTTCCGGAATTCAAATGAACTGTGTTATCGGGTCGGGTCGCTCACTCTGACAAGACATAAAGCAAAGTTATAAAATTAAAAAAACGCCTAACAGATGTCGCATTTCTATTGGCGACCGAACGCAGAGATGGGTTCGGTCACCTGACCCAATAATTTGCCCGAATGAGAAGCTTGCATAAGAGGGAAAGTCTATTTCCTCTGAGGCTCTGACCGAATGGAATGAAGATGCCGCCTTTTATAATCTAGATGCTTCTCATGCAAGCCAAAAGACCATCCTACCCCTCTCTTGATTTTAAAATCAAAGGCTTAGATTAAAAGGGATTTTGAAAATTGATTTGGTTAAAAACAAACCAGATTGTATTAGATGCGAATTTGGAGTTCGATTGGTTGAATTAATTCGAGCTAAATGGCATCAATTTGAATCAGATTAAGCCAAATCGAGTTAAACCGAGCCGAATGAGGCCGTCGGGATTCAAATCGAGCTTAATTCAAGTCAAATCGGCTCAATTTTGCTCGTATAAACACATTCAATTAAAAGTCAAATAATTTTTATAAATTTAGGCTCGACTCGAGCCGAATCGACACGACGAAGCCCAAAATGTTTTATTTAACTATTAATTGAATTAATTTCATTTAAATTGGGCTCAGTTTTGCTTATAAAAATTAATTTTATTAATAATTATATCATTTTTTATGTCTTTGAGCTCGAGTCGAACGATGTCGACTAAACAAGGCTCAAAATAAATTTTGATGATCATCAATCAAATTTATTTTAATTAGTTTGAGCTCAATTTAAATTCCATTTAATGATCGTTGATGAGAGGTCAACTTGGGCTCAAACGGATCGGTTCAAACTTGGCGTCGTGTATGATCAAAATTAACTTCAATTAACTCAAATAAGATTTAATTTTTAGAATTAATGGTGATCGACGAGACGAATTACTTCGCCAAATTCGAGGTCAATAACTGTATCCTTAAAACCACGTCAGCTGCTAAATCTTCTCTATTCCCACAATGCTAATCACAACTCAATCCAACTCGACCCAACATCCTACACCAAAGCCGTAAAATCAACTCATTAGCATGAAGCTAGACTGCCAAATATTTGGCACTTCAGTAGCAAGGTACTTGGATACCTGTACCGCCTCCACCTAATAAATTGATTCTAGGCTACAAATTGGCACTTTGCACCAAATTTTACTCAAATGGCTCAGTAGCCAGATTTAAAGCTCGGCTTGTAGATCAAGAAAATCATTAAGAATATGACATCAATTACTCTGAAACATTCAGTCCAATAGCCAAATTCTCCACCATTCGTACCTTCATCACCATGAACTTTTATGTGGTCTGGTGACCGGACATAGAGCTACGTTCGGCGAGCGCTGAGAGCGCGCCACGTAGCAGGCACAAAACCGCGGACCTGACCCGGCGAATAGTGGGTATGTCGCACGTGCGTTTTTTAAATCCTATGGCAACCCGATATTGCTAGGTATTGCTAGATATTCCTAGGTATTTGTCGATTTTTCTCGGCAATAACGAGAAATACCATTATGTGAAGACAAATACCGAGCAATACCGAATTTTTTAGAGAAACTTGGTATTGCTCGGTATTGGTCTTCACAGAGCGGTATTTCTCGTTATTGACAAGCAATACCTAGCAATACCGAGCAAATACCGAGTAATACCTAGCAATACGCGAACATAGCATTCCCGGGTTCCGGTCCGGGTTAAGTCGTCGGGCCGCGCGGTAAAGAGTAAGAGCACGTGGCGCGATCTCAGTAGTGACCGCATGTAGAGCTACATCCGATCACCGGACCTAATAATTGTTCCATCACCATACCCCTTTCTCACAGCTGGCCAATTCATCAACTAGATGATGTAGCCAATACGGTCCTTCATGTAAATCTTCACGTCTTTAAAAGCCCAACGATCGAAGCCTTTAGCGCCTCTTCCATTTTGCTACCCACACGAGAACTCCACTCAGCTCCCTTCTTCCTCCGAAGCTCACGTCGTTGCTGCCTTCTCTCTTCGACCCCTTCCCCAATCTTTCGGTCCACACACGAAATCGAGAGAGAGAGAGAGAGAGAGAGAGAGAGAGAGAGAGAGAGAGAGAGAGAGAGAAGGGGAGGGAGTATTCAACTTACTGGATCTCTGCCCTAGCACCCGAAGCCGAACTCACCTATACCCGGCCTCCTCCCGTTCGCCCCTACCTGTCAAACCGAAGCCAGCTCCCGTCGCTTGCAGTCAGAATCCCTAGCCGAACTCCACTCTATCATTTCAGAGCCCTTCTCCGCCTCCTTCGACGCCCGTTCCTGTTGGGGCGGAAGTCACGACCTTTTGATAAGAAGCAAAAAATGAGAGCTCGCTCGTTTCGAAGGTAACCATCTCCCTTTCGTGCTTCTTCGGCTATATCCCGTAGGTCCACTGAGCCGAGAAGGAGAGGGGATTTGATTAGTCATGACATTAAGCATGTTTAATGAGTATTTAGCCCTTAATCCTGTTATTTGAACAGGATTTGGTTCAAATCCTGTCATTTAGGTAGGATTTAGCTAAAATTCTTGTCTAAATATTACTCATGTCACGTTTTTTTTAAATGATTAATTATTTTTAATCATAATTAATTATTAATAATAATTAATAATATTTAATTAAATATAATTTTATTAATAATAATAATAATAATTAACTATACTTATTTAAAATTAATTATTATTAAGTATAATTAATTATGATTAATTATTAATTATAATTACTTTTTTTTAAAATTATAATTCATTATTATTTAACATAATTAATATATATATATATATATATATATATATATATATATATATATATATATATATATATATATATATATATATATATATATATATATATATATATATATATATATGTGCGCGCGCGCGCGCGCGCGCTTCCCTCTTACCTCGATTTACGTGCCCTCTATCTCGTCGGAATGCTAAGGTAAAAACTCCAAAACCCTAAAACACCGAGAACCTGCCTTCGACGCTTGCAATGTGATAAAATGATCACATATACATGTTTTTTATAGTGTGGTGGAAAGAAGTTCGTCGCGGTACTCTCGACGAATCGGGTGATAACCTAAAATCCCTTCTTCGAAGTTCGAGACGTACTGGAAGACCGCCTATACATTTTTGTCTTAACGTGGTGGGATGGAAACCCGGTGCAATGCCTACAACAAAGTAGGGATACCCATAAGTACCCACTTGCGGGGAAACGACTGCTTTCTTTTGCAACAGGTACCGAGGATCCATACACGCTTTTCATAGCTTGGTGGGAGGGCGAAAAAAAAATCGGCTTCGGTGTCCTTATTCGAGGACACCTATCATACACGTTTTTCTTAGCATGGTGGAAAAGGTCTAGTTTTTCGTAGTTTTCTCCTAAATGGGGGAGACGTCAGGAGGTTGTCGAAATTTTGACTGAAGATTCAAGAACTTGAATAGAATTTGGACAAACTGAACTTGAACTCAGATTGGAACTTGTACTTGGACTTGAACTTGTGGATAAAATATAAATGACTAAGTTTGAACTTAATTAAAATAAAATTAAAATGAGAACTTAACTTGAGCTAAATTTGGACATTAATTGAACTTGCATACCAAACTGGTGGACTTTTGAACATAAGAGGGCTTACAAATTTGGACTCGAATTTGATTTGAGCAGAACAAAAACTTGAGTTTGCTACTTGGACTCGAGCAAAGACTTGAATTCTACAAGATAGTAGGGGACTATTTGAACTTGAATAGGACAATAATGAACATAATTCTAAATTCAAATAGTAATCAAATATCAAATAAGTGACATGAAGCAATAATAAATGTTAAGTGGTAACTTTGATTACTAAAGTCAAAATGCAAATGTGTGAACAATGAAGCTCATGTTAGATAAGCTCCAATGTTGATGATATACATTCCAATGGGGTGAGGTGGAATCCTGGTGGATTAAATGGACTGATGTTAGAGTTTGGAAGCTATGTGAGACTATGATATTGAGTTTTGAACTATGATTGATCATTAAGATACATTTGAGGCTTTTTTTGACTTGACTTTGACTAATCAAAAACCAAGACATGATGTGATAGATTTTAGAGAGTATATAAGATTTATCTGAATAGTTTGTAAAGGGTTTTGGTGAGTAAGTCCATTAAATGAATGGAGGAATATATATTTAGCGAGGTTTGACCAATTCTTGTGAGTTGACTATGGTTTGACTCATAGTAAATTGGGATAAATTTAAACCTTGTGATGGAATGATCTTGAATGATTGAAAGGATTAACTTGGGCGAATGCAAGGAATAAGCCCAATTAGATCTAGTTTCACCAAATTTAGGCTCAGTTAGCCAGGTCAAGTGCTGATTGGGTCACGACGATCAATCAAATTTATTTCACTAGGAAAGGTCTCTAGGAAAGTTGGATGAAGCTCTGGGCTCATTTGATTATTTATTCAAGGATAATCGATGTTTGATGATCAACTGAGCCAATCTGCGCTAGCACAATTGATCATATTGATCAATCATTGATTCAAGGGTTTAAAGATGCTAAGTTTGATGTCTGAAACTCCTAGTGAAACCATTTAGACCTTGACTAAATCAGAGGTAACCAATACATTGTGCAGGATAATGTACTGAGGTGTTTGATTGCAGTGCAAGACTACAAATGATAAGATGATTGTAACTTTGACAATTGAATGTTGATTGATTGTTTGAATGTTATATTGATTAAAAATTGATAGATTGAAAGGCTGATTGATGATTGAGTGATTGATGTGTTGATTGATGATTTATTGGGTTGAGTGCTAATATGATTGATTGGGTGATTGAAGTTCGACAGGATAAATGATTGGTTGATTTGATTGTAGGTTAGATTGATTAGAGACTGGATGTGATTCATTGAACTTTGAATGATTGAATAGAGATTAGGAGGTTGAATGATTGATTGATGGATGGATTGATCAAAAGATAGGGTGATTACAATGTTGATTAGATATTGATTGTTTGAAGGCTGGAGGTATTGGGAGATTGTCAACCACTAGGCGTTTATGATCAAGAGTTTGAAAAGTCCTAATGACCTCATACAAAAATGAGGTCAATAACACCTTACTTAAACTGCTCTACAAGCTTATTTTATCACTTATAATTAATCCCTACTACTATCCTAGCTAACTATAGTACCAAAGCACATGCTATCTTTTCAATGCTGTTTTACTGTTTTTAGAAGTTAGTATAATGAATATGTTAATATATAAAGCAGCTGCAGCTTGTAGAGGGATATACAAAAATTAATAGAAATCCTCACTGTTCGTTCTTCTTCCGGTTACTTGTATTCCTATGTTTTTTCCTATTTCATTGCATCCACAGCAGTTATTATATATTTTGTTCATGTTAATGTATTTTATTGGACTCTGCCCTCAAACTTCTCACCTATAAAAAAACTTTGACATCACCTACTTGGTTACTGCAACAATAACATGTACGATGAAGTTACTAATGCAGAACAATCAAAATGAACAAATTAAGTTGCATATGTCATTTAGTGAGTACGAATAGTGATGCGGTATGCTGCGGAAGAAGCAGGTAGCACAAAGACAAGCAAATACACAGGAATAACTGTGATAACTTTGGTATGTAAAAACTAAGGAAAAACTATTCTTCTTCCCTGGAAGAAGATATACTATCAAGAGAGTTCATTCTCTCTTGCTTAAAATGGCCAAGCCAAGTAAAAAGCTAATCCTATACTATAGAACTGTAAATATTAAGTAAGAGAGTGGATACTAATATTCCCTAACAGAAAAGCTATAAGCACTAAGTGGTAAAATGAATCATAGGAAGATAACGGTTATGATGCACCACATCAAATAGGAGCTGAAGCTAGCCTTCTCCGCCCCCTTAACTTCTAACTTCTTAAATCTCTGAGGCCTCCACTACCATGATTTCTTGCTTCTCAGCTTCTACCTCCTCACCTTCCTTGAGTTCTTCAATCTCTGAACCCTCCACTACCATGCTTTCTTCCTTCTTGTTTTCTTCACTGGCTTCTACCTTCTTCCCTTCCAAGAATTTGATAAGGCATCGCATGGCATCATCACTGTCATCACTCTTCATCAACTCTTCGGCAACCTCAGCTGGAGTGGCTTCAACCTCCCTAAGTAGCCTCTCGACCTCTGGTTTGAGAGTATGGTTATCGACATTGTGGTAGTTGGAGAGCAGAGTCATGAAGCTAGAAGGGCTGCAATATGACATATGGATGTGCATATCCATCCTGCCTGGCCTTAGCAATGCAAAATCAAGCATTTCTTTGTAGTTGGTTGTGAAGATGATGATTCTCTCATCTCTGCATCCCGACCACAGACCGTCAATGAAGTTGAGCAGTCCTGATAGTGTAACCTGGAAAAAAAGCGTATTTGTTACTTGCACCTGCTGAAGCCACATAAAAACTCAAGATGTCCCTGAAATCTTAGTTAATAAAGCCCCAAGAAGTTTATTTTCCTTAAAAGGGATTTTTACATGCAGAGAGTTAAAAACCAAATTAAGAGAGAGATACCAACCTTTTCATTATGGTACTTATTTCGACCCCTTGATTTCGTTGCATCCTCCTCCTTCTTCTCTAGCAAATCTATTGTGCAATCGATATCCTCGATCACAATTATCGATCGATTCGCTGTTCCAACAAGCAATTGTCTCAACCAAGAATTCGACTTTATCTCTGTTAGCTCAAGATCATAGATATCAAACTTCAGGAAATTAGCAATTGCTGCTATGAGGCTGGACTTTCCAGTCCCTGGAGGTCCATACAACAGATACCCCCTCTTCCATGCCTTCCCTACTCTTCTGTAGTAAGCTTTCCTCCTTACAAACCTTTCCAGATCCTCCTTCACTAACCTTTTAAGCTCAGGATCCATTGCAAGTGTGTCGAAGGTCGCAGGGTGGTCGAGGTTCACTCCATTCCAGATACCTTGAATCAAACCCTGTTGCAGTTTTGCATAATCACCAGAATAAATTCTGATTCGCTTCTCTTCCTGCTTGATGTTTTTTGAATGCTGCAGAATGTGAGGCAGGTAAACATAAAGTGCTTTTTCCTTGTGCTTCTTGTGAAAGCTGAGAACGAAGAATTTGGTCTCAAGCATTGAAGTCATGGAATCCTTGCGGCGCTGATTGAAAACTAGCTTCTGTTTCTCTTTGCAAATCAATTTCCACCTGAATTCAATCCCTTCGAACAAGTCGACGACCGTCTCCCCTACCTCCATGGTGACCTCCAGGCCCTTCGAGTCTTCCTGCTTTGCAACTTGAAGGCAACGTGTGTAGGGAGAGATCTTGGAGCTAAGGTAAGTCTGAACAGCCTGGTACATCTCATTTGGCAAGTTTCCACGGAATTCGTGGACATTGATGGTGAGCTTAGAGGAAGAAGAGACTCTTGTGAAGAAGCTGAGGGCAGAGGAGAAGATCTGGTCTCTGATCTTGCGGGGGAAGAACTCTTGGACCATCGAACGGATAATCACCGCAGAGGCGGCTATGGACGCCGCGGCAGAGAGCATTGTCTTAGTTGTGGCCATTGATGGAGAGAAAGAGAGAGAGAGAGAGAGAGAGAGATTACGAGGGATGGATGTGGAGAGAGGATTCCTTCGAGCTTGCTGGTTATGTGGAATAGTCTGCTCGCGGTTGTTGCTTATATAGAGGAAGAAGGCATTTGTTGAAGACCGTTAATTAGGTTCAAGTGAAATTGCTTGGAAGGATTTAAATTTTATTAAGCATAAATGAATCATAACCTCATAATCCAATAGATGGTGATATAAAATTAATGATTTCAGTCAAAATAATTTTTTCATTTATTTGCTTTTGAGATAATAATTAAATAACTATAATTCGATTTTACCACAAATTGTGTATGAATTTTCAAAATTTTATTTGATAAGAAATAATTTTAATAATTAAATATATTAAAAAATAATTATTATAATTAGTTTTTTAAAAGGAAAATGTTCACAATAATTTTCAAAAAATTTCCTCATTATAAATTTGCATCAATTTTTATAGATGAATGCAGAGACCCCAAACTAAAAGTAAAAATATCATAAATGAATGAACTTCTCTAAATAAGCTTTCAAAAATAGAGTATCTAAACAACAATTTAGATTTCATTTGGGATAATTTTTTTACTACTTCTTAAAGTAATTTTCTAATAAAAAATTTAATTTTTTTCTAAAAAATTATTTTAAAAAATAGTTAAAAAATCATCTCAACCGAAGCCTTAATCACCATCAAATTAGCATTGAGGCCCTGACAAATAGTCAAATTTGCATTGAAGCTCTTCAAGAGTTCTAAATCAAATTTTTTGTAAAATTTTAGCACAATTTTTTGTACAAAAAAATTAATTTAACAAACAGTAAAAAAATTGTTCTAAATGAAGTCTAAATGAGATTCATATTAGTTATACATTTATGCAATTTAAACTACATTGGTACCTTATTTGAATATTTCTTATTACATGTGTTAATTAGTAGTTTGATTTGAAGAAAAATAAATTACTATAAATAAAACTTCTATTCATTCACACAAATAATTCTCACTATACTATTTTTGCTTTAGTAATACCTTTCTAGTTACATTTACAATAAAATCCTTTCAGGAATTTGGGAGAAAACAGCAACTACAACACAACTTTAATTGCAAACATTAGTGATATAAAATAAAAGAAATTGACAAATTGTAGTTTTTGATGCATTAAATATAGTAAAATTGATGTAAAATATATCCTTAGAAATATTCCAAATTCACCAAAATTGGGCAAAATCAAAACCATTCTCTTATTGAAGAATCGCAATATTATTTTGCTGTTACCATCTTATGGTTCCTCGTGAAGGACCTGATCTTAATGACTACAACACAAATAAATCTCGAATTAGGGAGTTTTGGTCATTACCATCCTGCAAGCATCTTTGTTGGCTGTTAAGCCCTGAAATATCTTCTGAAATAAGATCACAGTCTTCATCGCATGGCAAAATAGTTATGCAGACAACTAATCCACATTGCTTCCACGATGAATTAAAAATAAAGCTCAGACATTTCATGCGACAATCCATCAACTTGCTCATCTGCATGGTTTGGAATTATTTCATCCTGAAATAGACATCAAACAATTTGAAATTCGCATGTTACACGAATCATTAAAAAAAAAATCAATATGGCGTTATGAAGTTCATTAAGTAGCATTTAATTGGTAATCATGCAAAGGGAGAGGCAAATGCACTATCTACTACTGACTTAGGCTTTGTTTGAGACGGTTTTCTTATTGCTTCTTAAAACAGCTTTCTAGTACAAAAGTTACAAATTTTGTACTTGAAAGCTGCTTGAAGAAGCAATAAAAAAACCGTCCCAAATGAAGTCTTAATTGAATGTGTAATATATGCTTGACTTTCCAAGATGTCAAAAGTTCAAAGCAACAACAAACAACAACAACAACATCAAGCCTTTATCCCACTACGTGGGGTCGGCTACATGAATCATTTTTCTCCATTGTGTCCTCAAAAGTTCAAAGCCTTAAAAAAAAAAAAATTCCCTATAAGCTTCAGAAAAATCAGGGAATGAGAAGATTAATCAACAGCAAAATCAAATGCCTATGCCAAGCCATCAATTAATTGAAGATAGCCACCATAAATTGCTCTTGGATTTCTTTGTGCCATCTCAATAACAACAAAAATAATTTAGCAGATCACATTAACAATGTCCAGATCAATGAAAGGCTTAGTAAAAAAGTAACTAGCCATTTTAGTTCCCTCTCCATATAGATGTGTAGCCTGTAGTAGTCATTTGTTCAAGAGAGATCCCTCTTTTGAAAACCATTAATGAATCTTCTATAAATATCGTTGGAATATGGACCACAATATTTGAATGGTTGTTCATGAGTGTTTAACTCTGAAAACTCACAGAGATTGGACCATCTAGCAACATATGTACTGAGCCCACTCTGCCCAACTCCAAGTTTGCTACCTTTAACATATGCCAAATAAACTCATTAGGTCAAAGGCAAATAATCAAGCATTCATTCCCAGCTGATTTAACAGGAAGAGCTAGCTGACCTATGTGGTCTCATATGATTTATACAATCTTAATTGACCCAACCAGCTCAACTTAGTTCTCATCTAACTCAATCTGGACCTAGTTGACATAGTGGTTCTAACCTAAACTCTACTAGTCCAGCCAAGTGGTGCAATTAAACCCTAAAACCACTTGCTTGCAACCAATCTCTGGTGGGTCAAGTCAATTCGGTCAATTAAGTCAAATTGAGTCTTGACACCACGTTAAACCCAAATAAACCACGCTTAGGACAATCTTTGCTCATATGGTCCAAGCCAAAGCCTTGTAATTAACCTAGAGGTTAAAATTTCCATAGCTATGGGTTGTTAACATGGGTCTATAATTCCATGGATAAACGCCTAGTGCCATGACAAGCTTCCTTAAATGTGCATTGCCAGGGTAGACTCTTAAGTCGTCGTTACTACTCTAAGCCTACAATTTCTATAGTTTTGCTTCCCACCTCCTAGCTATTGCTGATGGGGCCACAAAAAATAATTACAAGGGAAACAGGTCCCAATCCATCACCGTGAGACTTGAGGCACTTGGTGCTCCCGTCTTGCAAGATGGAGGGTCAGTCATCACTTATGGCCTTAGCACCTTTCGTCCCTTCCAAAATAGGATTATGTTCATTACTCACATTTTTCTTCTGGAAGTCTATCATCCTAGAAATCAAAAGAGTTGTTCCCAATTTGAACCATCTACTGAAACTATCACATCCTTGAATTATTGTACAATAAGATGAGTTTGGTATGTATGATTAGCTTTTTTGGAATAATTCGGTGTTTCTTTTGTGAGCTCTCTTCACCATGTTATTGTATATTTCATGAACTATATTAAGCAAATCTTTGTGTAAATTTTCAAGCATCACATGTGTGTGGTGAGAGAAGAGTGTCGTACTTTTCTTGCCTCCCTGGATCTTTTAGATAGAGTTCGTGGATCTGGCTTCCTTAAGAAGCCTCTTGGTTGGTCATATCCGTTTCAAGGGTGTTTGGAGAGTTAGAGGGAGGGAGAGAGCTTATGAGTGAATGAATAAAAAGGAGACACAAAATGGAGGAAAAATAATTATTTATTCCTTTACACTTTAAAAATCAATTCACATAAATAAATATGATTTTGCAAAATAGCAAGAGATACACCTAATACAACCTAAAATAGGAAATACACCAATACAAACTTTCAAAATCAGAAATCCCATAATTTTGCAATAGATATGGAAAAATAGGAATAAAAACAAAGATATTAGAGGGACAAAACTAAAAAAGAAAAAGCTAGTAGACTACCCAATCTATTTTTTATCCAAATAATTAATGAGAGTAAATTTGGTAGTTAGATGCAGTAAGCCATCCACACAATATGCTAAAATCCACCACATTAGTGCGAGTAAATCTGGAATTATTTTGGAGCAAATATACATTCGATTGGAGCACAGGATCAAGGATCTTAAATATTGACAATCAATAGTTTCCAATTAAGATGGGAACTAGTCTAAGAATCTATCTTTTTCATTCTCCCCTTCAAGCTGGATAATAATTGTTTAGCATTTCCAACTTAAATAAATAGGTTGTCCAAGTTATTTCTTGAGAGAAATTTATTTGAGATATTGGTAATTTGTAGATCAATTGGTGTGTATTGAAGTGAAATAATCCGCATGAGAAAATATTCATGCATATTCAATAATCATGTATACAAATACAAACATTTAGACTGAATCTCAACCAAGCTCAATACAATCCAATGTAGATCAATTCAAGTTTGGTTTGAGATGAGCTTAACTCATTAATCAACTCATTGATTTTGATACAAAGTAAAATATAAATATATCTTCAAGCATTCTCCAATGTCCATGTTAAATTCTAAGCCCTATTAAAAATAATACGGGTGGTTGGCAAACATATGATAGCATCTATAAGGCCACCGGAATCAAACTAAATGTGTGGATCCATGTAAATGATAAGGTCAGACAAGGCATAGGCACATAGAGCCACTTTTGCAAGGGAATCAGGATATGAAAACAAGCTCAAAACCACAATTTCGATATAAAAAGGGCAGCATTGAATTAAATGGGAGAATGCTTCTCACCACAATAAATAAATAAATAAATAAATTCTTTATTGATCTTATTTTCATTTATTCAATATAGAGAAAAGTACCAAAATGGTCCATTGACTCTTTCCGAAAGATTAAAATGGTTCCCAACTATATTAAAGGATCATTGGTCCCTTATAGTCCATCAACTCCTTAAAGAGGAACAAAAATAATCCCACAATGAAACTATTTTGATTCCTTTTTAAAGATCAAAATGATTCTTTAATATAATCGGGGACCATTTTGGTTATTCAAGAGACCATTTTGATCTTTTTTTCCCATTCAATATATATCAATGAGTTGCTATGTTTAATCTTTTACCACTACATTAACTGATACCTTGCCCCAGCAATAAAAAGGTTATACCTAGTTCATGAGGCTTTGCCAACTATGGGCCTCAAACGAGAGTTGATGTATATGGTCTTAGCTTCTATCATAAGGGTTGTTTACCTGATTTGAAACCTAGCCACTTATGTCACAATGGTGGCAATCAAACAAATACAATGTGACCCACCCACACAATGAAAATAAAGTAAGCAAGATCTGCCCAACATGTGGCCCAATTAATTAGCCCATCTCATGGAAAACAAAACAATCTTGCCCGTCACCTCATATTGCAACAGATCTGGTAATTTTTTTTTTCTAAAGGAGAAATCGTATTCTCCTAGATCTGGTAATATATTTAAGTCTTCATAATAATCGCGATACTTAACTCCTAAATAGCGACATAATTTTGGTCTTTTTCCCATTCAATATATATCGATGAGCTGCCATGTCTAATATTTTACCACTACATTAACTGATATCTTGCCACACCAATAAAAAGGTTATACCTAGTTCATGAGGCTTTGCCAACTATGGTCCTCCAAGGAGAGTGGATGTATATGGTTTTTAGTTTCTTACAGAAGGGTTGTTTACCTGATTTGAACCCTAGCCACTTTTGTCACAATGGTGGCAACCAAACAAATACAATGTGACCCACCCACACATCGAAAATAGAAGTAAGCAAGATCTGCCCAACATGTGGCCCAATTAATTAGCCCATCTCATCGAAAACAAAACAATCTTCCCCGTCACTTCATATTGCAACAGATCTGATAATATATTTAAGTATTCATAATAATTTCGATACTTACTCCTAAGTAGCGACATAATGTGATTTAAGAATCTTAATAAACTTACTTTTATATCTTTCCTTGCTTTGTCAGCAACAGACTTGGAAGCACTGATGCTAGCACTTTTATGAAAATTGCAGGAAGTGCAATTAGGTTTGTTTAGGTCAGCTTGGACATCTAATTCACAATTTGGCCCGTTACTTTGATTAGACCTCGGAGGGCTTTGAACAGCAGTTTGAGCAACAAAATCTACACTTTTCTCAAAGTTCTTGTTATGATCAGGAACTTCATCCTTTGGCACATAGATCCTTTCCCTGGAAAAACAGAGAAATACATACCAAGTGTGAAAAGGCTTCATTCCACATTCAATGAAAAGATAAATAGAATTTCCTAGCATCGGATCATTCAAGAACCTAACAGAACAGTGCTACTAAGGCTTCGTTTGGGAAAGTTTTCTTACTGCTTCTTAAAGCAGCTTTCGAGTACAAAAAGCTGCTTTAAGAAGCACTAAGAAAGCTGTCCCGAACGAAGCCTAAATTGCAGCTGTCTAGGACTCATGATATCGTTTAACTTTAAGCTACCTTGGTAAAGATGCATGCTGTCGCTGTAGCAGAGTGCTTTTTTCGCCTTTGCAATAGTTCTCTTCAAGATGAGCAAATTGTCTTTTAAAACGATCAACACCACTGTCAACAGAATTAAGCATCAAAATCAATTAATCAAAATATTAAAATAGTATGTAAAACATAACTTACCTCCATAACATCCCTAAATATAAATACTGAAGGTTGCAATAGCAGCTTAAGCACAAAAAAAAATCTTCATAGGTGTAAGCATCTGAATATCAACAAAATAAAAAATGCAAGAAAATGTAAATGAAACAAGTGGATATAAGAAAAGAACGGATATCGAAATTGAAAAACACTAGTCTAGCATGCAGATGCATATAAAAAACGAAAATAAGAATGCCAGTTTAGCATCACAAACATTAGACAACGCATGACAAATATAAGTGTGCAGTTTCTTTTTGGCATTTTTAAAACTGAAAGAGGTTAAAATACGCTACATAGAAATAATTTATATGGAGTTGACATGTAGTCAAAGCATATCAACTTCTAAAAATCCCCTTGAACATGCTTTGGTCGGCCCTTGCACAGAGGAGGAGAAATGATGGTTGTATCTCCCTCGCATGCACTCTATCTTGTCGTCAAAGCTGGCGTATGGCCCACAAAGCCTCCTTGATCAACAGTCAATCGGTGGAACTGAGTTTTCAATAGTCTCTTGAACGGTGACCACATCATACTTTTGTTGACCTACAAACCTAAGCAAAAAAAAAAGAGAGAACGTACCCGTTCGGCGCCGAATTTCGCACGTCGTGCACGATCGATGTCGCCTCACGTACGTCCTCCGCACGACCCCTTTGCCTCGTTAAGCATTGAAGAAATGAGAGAGCTGGGGCTCTCTCACTCTCACTCATTCTCTCCCGCTCTGATCTCTCTCGCGTCAACTCTCTCTACTCTCACTCCCATTCTCGCTCTCTCCTTCCTGTGAGATCGGAAGTTACGACATTAGGATCGGAAGCAACGACGGGAGTCGCTCGCTGTGAAATTAACTTTCTCCTTTTCACGGCTTCTTCGATCCTTCGTGGCTGGACGACTTCGCTCCTCCGACATTCCTCTCTGTGCGAATTGAAAGTTACGACATTAGGATCGGAAGCAACGACCGGAGCTCGCCTCTCCTCCGGCTCCATTAGTGCTGTTCGAATTCGACGACTTTCTCTGCCGGTCGGATCAGAAATTCCGACATTTTGATCGGAAGTAACTGGGAGCTTCGCACGCTGTGAGGGTAACTCTCTCCCGATCGCACGCTTCTCCGGCTCCTTGTGGCTGCTCGGCCTAGCTCCTTCGACGACCTTCCCTTCCTGTTGAATCGAAAGTTACGACACTTTGATCGGAGCCGAGAGGAGGAGCTCGCCGACTGTGCAGGTAACTTTTTCCCGTATCGTGCGCTTCTACGGCTGTTCCCGTGAGCAGAGGAATAGGGAGGGGGATTTCTCTTAATTAATTGTAATTACTATTAATTAATAATAATTAATTAGTATTTAGTTATAATTATGATTAATTAGTTAATTATAATTAATTAATAATCAGTAATTAATTATGAATTATAATTATTTGATTAATTATGATTAATGTTAATTAATTATAATTAATCATTAATTAATTATAATTATAATTAATTCACTAATTTTAATTAATTAGTAATTATTAATTAATTATTAATTATAACTATTTAATTAGTATTATTATAATTAGTATTAATTATAATTTATTAAAAAAAAAAAGAAGAAGAAAATGATCCAGTCTTCTTCCTCGATCCACGAGCCTACACTGCCAGTCCGCCGGGTCTTCAAGGTAGAATTTCTAACTCCAATCCTGTTCTCGACGTTTGCAGCGGACCGGGGAACCACCTATACGCGCTCTTGTAGCACGGTGGGAGGGAGCCCGGTGCGAAGCATACGACGAGGCGGGTAAGCCCTATACACGCTCTTGTAGCGTGGTGGGGACGGCTCTCGACCTCGACCTCGACACCAACACCGCCGACGACTGCTACGCAAAGGTATGATGTTCCAAATCCCATCCTTGACGTTTGCAGCGGACCGGGGAACCACCTATACGCGCTCTTGTAGCACGGTAGGAGGGAGCCCGGTGCGAAGCATACGACGAGGAGGGAGAGCCCTTTACACGCTCTTGTAGCGTGGTGGGGAGAGTCACTTCTGTTCTGGTACGTCATTGCTGTTCTGGTACGGATACTGCTGAAGGCCCCATACACGCTCTTGTAGCGTGGTGGGATGAAATTTTGTACGGCCGCGGTGTCCAAGGACACCTACCATACACGCTCTAGTAGCGTGGTGGGAAGGCCCAGCTCCCCAATTTTCCCCCAAACGGGGGATATGCCGGGGTGCTGCCGAAATTTTCACTGAAATGTACAAAGGCTTGAACAATTTGAAGACCTTGGGCAACAATGCAGAAGATCTGTACTTGAACAATAATGTATAGAACCTGAACTAAAATGAACAGAGAACCTGTACGAAGAACAGAGGACTTGTGGACCTAATTCAGAACGAAATCTAAATGGTTTCTAAAGATCAAACTCAAATGAAATAAAATCAAACTGGAGTCCAATCCAAATCATTCGAACAAGAAATTGAACTCAAAAGATTTCAGAGGACCCTTGACAGTCAATTTGAACTAGTTCTTGGAACTTGAACTCGCACTCAGGACCCAAGTTAAGCGTTGATGGCTTGAACAATTTGAACTCAAGCAAATACAAGACTTGGACTGCATGGGACACTTGAACTTGTACTTTGAGCTCGAACTATATAACATTAAGTGGGGGTTATGAACTCCTACTCAAACTCAGATTGAACCCAAATTCAAATCAATTTGAACTCAAGCAAGAACTTGAGTTGGACTTCAAGAAGATCTGTACATTCTCGTTTGAATCGCTCTTTGTGGCTTTTCATTTACTAAGGTGTTCTTGCTGGTTGTTCTGTGGCATTGGGTTGTATCGATTGAATGTTTAAGATCATTGAAGGCAAAGCTTGAAGCAGTTTTCACGGTCTTCTTAGAATGCAACCAACAAAGGAGGACCAGCTTCTTAATGTGATGCTAATCAAAGATAACAAGCCTATTTGCTTCATAAGATGCAACGAAGATCCTCTGTTTGAAATGGGATTCAAATAAGGTTCATCAGGAGCCTGAACCATACTTCAATACAAACAAACAACGGGGGACTCGTGATGAACAAGACCTCGATGCATGAATTCCTACAACAATCCCTACAAGTGCCTGTTGATTGAGAAGGCAATATGGGAGATCAATAATGGAAGGACCGTCCCCTGTAAACAAGTACAATTAGCAAAACCACCTGAGATTGGTGAAAGGTGGTCGTGACTAAAGGATAGTGGCTCCCCTACGAATACTTCTAGGAGGTCATAATTGATACAGCGGTCCCCTACAAATAGCTACAAACAACTTGTGGATAACAATAGTGGATATATCGTAGTCACGACGAACCACTGTGGGCACAAGTATGAATATCACATATAGCAACGATGATCAAGATCTTAAGTACATCGAGTACAATAGCAACCCGATGTACGAAAAAACTCTACTACACTAAAGATCTCGGAAAGAGATCTTTTTAAAGCAAAGCGACAATCAGTAGACTTCAAAATCCAAAAGAAAACCTCCCCCGGTGAATGAGAAAGGGGGAGTCAATATCAAGTCCAATACTCCAAAGTTCAGAAATACTCTTCCCCGGTGATTGAGAAAGGGGGAGGGGGTCAACATCAAGACCAAATCGCCACCGGATCTGCAACATTCGTACAAGCAGACAGAAGGCGTCTATAATTATTTCAAAGTACCCATGCACGTGCACCTTAGTTTGTATACACATAGGTACACAAGGGGTAAATACAATCTCAACCCGCATGGGCCCCGACGAGCGTGTTATTGGTACACACGTGACGCTTAGGGATGCTGCGCGGGTTGACAAGTGAATTCAAGTCCGAATCCGATCCTTCTATACGGATCAATAGAAGTCGACAAGATTCGAACTACCTAATAAAATACACGGTTGTATCGAACGGTGTATTTGTTTAAATATATTCTTTTTAGGCCTTCAAAGCCTAAAATCAAGAGAATTCACTAAACAAAATGCACAAAGCCTACGAGAAACCCGATCCCCTATCGATAAGTTGATAGGGTCGACAAGGTTCAATCAAATGGAAATGACCCCTAAACACCCCGATGATGGCCGTGTTGATTGAAGATCTCAACCGGAGGGGTTCCCAAATATTCCAAAGCTCCACCCAAATATTCACAAAAATCCAAAAAAATCCAAATACCCATAAAAATTCAAATTTCTACCAAAATCCAAATCCATTGCTGCTACTACATGCCAGATACACGTATCTCTATACGTATCTGATTGACGACTAGCCTTAATCGAAAGTTCTCTCTCGTTATCGGGAGGGGTAATTAACTATAGGGGCTTGCGCCTATAGGAAACCAGAACTCAGATCATAAAGTCCTCACAAAATGAGGGCGAAATCTCTAGGTAGTGTCTTATCTACAAACCCATCTGCCTTCCAAAATTTACCCCGGAACTTAGTCCGTTAAAACTCCCTCGCCGAATAAGAAAAGCGATGCGGAGGCCGGGGCCGAATTTTCGGAGCCCATAGATTTCTGGCGACTCCGCTGGGGAATGGTTTCTCTTTCCATCTCTGGCTAGTCACTAAAAGGCTATAGTAGCAAGCAAATTAAATTTTAAATTTTCTAAAAATGAATCTTTTAAATAAGATCGACGAAAATTCAATCAACAGGGTTTTTAATTCTATGCTGATTTTCCAGCTTCTATTATTTGTTCTGCGTTATTTCTGTTTTATGAAAGTGTGGGGTGATGTATCAATTTTGATCACTAACCCCTGCCTTTCATTTGTGCAGAATGGAAATGCAGAATACCCCAATAACCGTCCAACTGGGACGAGGAGCTAAAATTCAACTGGCAAATGCTGTCATAGAGACTGGAAATACTGGAGCCACCATTCACTTTGGTGGGCTCGAATTCTCAGCAGCTACTGCAAGGGCTGCAGCCGTCCCTGTGTACGGCGTAAACTCTGAAGAACTTTCTGGAAGATCCTATTATGCAAGGACTGCTGCCAGAGGTACTACTCAAGGAAGAACTTTTGTCTTTGAAAGACTATCCCAGCCTGAGACCCTTATTGCAAAGAGGGTTGTTACTGGAAGAAATGTTTCTGTGGTGACTGCTAACACCACTAACCTGCCCAGAGAGCCTGTTGCACCTGGGAGGTATGAAACTGAAGCTTCCTCATCTGGAGGAAGGCTTACTAGAAGGCAAAGGAGGAAGAGAAATGCAGAGCTGCGAGCTCAGCAGTTATCTGTACCAGTCCATCCCTCCAATCTGCCAGCACCAGAATCAGAGATCAATATTCCCACTCAAAATAAGTTTTCTAACCTAAAGTGGGTAAAGAGAAATAGCTCATCTGGTGAGCTTAAGCAATCCTTCTGGGAGCGTCGACCTGAAGTTCCAGCCCCTCAGAAGATAAGAGAGCCTGAACGTCTGTCTGCTCGGGTACACCGTGTACTGAAGACAGTCAAGGAGAAGGGCTTAATGAAAAAGAAGTTCCAGAGGCCACTGATTGTTGAGGCCCGAAGAACTCCTCCAAGAGAGAGGCTATCGTCTATTGTGATAACCAAACGAAGAAATTACCAACGTCAAGTTCCGCGGGAAGCACATCGGGGCGTGACACTTGGACCACATGTCCAAGAATCCGCCGCTGAAAGGGCCCAGCGGAAAGGCAAACAAGTTTGGAGGCCGAAGCCTCAAAATGAAAAGGTCTTTGAAGAAAGAGATAAGTCAAGCGTGACATCCGGAACAGTTTACCGAAGATCCGCACCTGCCAACAGAACTCGTCAGAAATGGGTCCAAAAGAAGACCCATAAGGACGACAATTATAATGACAGTCGACATCCTGGAGAATCTTCCAGGAGATCCCGTCATTCTCCTACTTCAGCCAAAGAGGTAGTTCATTTCGATCGTAGTCCGCAGATCGAAGAAGTAATCATTCCAAGTCAAGAGCCTGAAATTCAGTGGCGACGCCGCTCAGAAATTCAGGTACAAGAAGAAGAAGAATATGACGATGATGATACTATGGAGATCGAGGTGGTTCGTGTGGTCAGCCGCATTGATGTTGAAGATGATGATGGTGATGAAGAAGACCAACAATCACAGCCGCGCGTACGTGTTTATCGACGTCGCCACAGGGCTAGATCTATTGCCAGCCGAAGTGCTCGCTCCTCAGAAGAAGGAGATGAGGAAGAAGAAGAGGTCGGAGAAAATCCCTTTGCTGGCGAAGACATCACACTCGCTGAAATGAGAAATCAAATGAGGCGACAGATGCGAAGGAAAGATAAAGAAATCTCTCAGTTGAATGATAAAATGACTGAGATGATGACTCAGATGACGACCATGATGGAGATGATGCAGAAAACCACTTCTGTGGGCCCTGCACCGGCTCAACCCATCAACCAATCTGCTAATCCTCAAAATTCTCAAGCACACCAAGCTTCAGGAGTGAAAGGTATACCTGAAGGTGGCGATAAGAACGATGATCCTACCCGCCAACGCACTCCCCAAAATGTGGCGAATGCCTCTGAACCTGTAACTGCATCGCAGTTGGAAGGCATAATCAGTGAAAAGATCAAGGCCATTATAGCTGCTGAACAGGCAGAGAAGTTGGTAGGAAAAGGTCGCCCGTACCCAGCAGAGTACGATCAGGTGCCATATCCAAAGGGATATTCTGTGCCGAAGTTCAATATTTTTGATGGCAATAAAAATCCCAGACAGCATCTGGCGCAGTTCAAAGCAACCTGTGGGAACACAGGGGGTAATGATGCTCTGCTATTCAGGCAATTCGTAAGCAGCTTGAGTGGAACTGCTTTCGAATGGTATGCCGAGCTGCCAAATGATTCTCTGAAGACCTTCGCAGAATTAGAGGCATTGTTCGCGAAAAGATTTGCCAGTGCAATAGAGAAGACTACCATTGCTGATCTTGCCCTTGATAAAAGGAGAAAGGATGAATCAGTAACGAGATACATAACACGCTGGCGCAATCTCAGCATGAAGTGCGAGCAGCAACTAGAAGAAGAACATGCAGTTCAATTACTGATGGGAAACATTGATGATAAAATGCAACCCTTCTTATGCATGGCTTCAATTACTACTTTCCAAGATCTGTTGGATAGGGTGGCAAAATTTGAGAAGTTAAACTTATCAAAGTCTGAAAGCTACCCTGATAAATCCAAAAAGGCTAAAGTTCCTGATGCTAAAAGAAATGATGTTTACTCCGCATTCCCTCCTAGACCTGATAAAGGTAAAAAGGTAGTATATAATGTGGATAAAGGAAAGCAGCCGATGCAATATGAAGAAAAATCAAAGCAAGCTTACAATCCAAACCCTCAACCAAAGTTGGTTCTTGGAGGAAATGACAAACCTCGAGTCTTTCCTGGTGGAGGAGAGCGCCAGAGGCAACCCACGGGAACTGGTGATAGAACGTTCCCTTTCCTCAAGGAGAAAATGAATAAAGAATATTCATTTAAAAGGGAGAGTGTCGCTAAACTATTTCGACAAGCACTCAAGAACGGTTCGCCCTCTGTATGTTACGGCAGAGAGCGACGGTATGATGATCAGTCGAATTTTGATTGATCCCGGATCTTCCGTAAATCTTATGAGCCTTAAGGCACTGAGATCCCTCTGTCTCGATGTGGAACATCTTGGCCAAGATAAACTGATGGTGCACGGCTTCAACGAGAAAGGGCAGAAAACTCTTGGTTCGTTTATGCTTCCTCTTGTATTTGGGGAACTCCATACGGAAGCCAAATTTCATGTAATTGATGCGGACACTTCGTTCAAGGCGTTATTGGGTCGACCCTGGCTGCATGAATACGGCGTTGTCCCTTCAACATTACACCAATGCATGAAGTATCTCAGAGAAGGAGAAGAATTCAGAATTTCTGGTGATATTCAGCCCTTTGCAGTACATGAAGTAATAATTTATGAAGATGCAAAGTACTTCATGCCAAAGAAGCAAAAGTCGTCAAGTTCTCTTGAGGCTAGAGCATCAAATTCTAAGGCTGCAAAGAAACCCAAGCAAGAAGATGAGAAGAAGCGTGTAGGAAGAAAGAAAGCGACGCCAACTCTTCCTAAAGCATCAATCATTCCTAAACAAAAGAAGAATGTACCTCATCTTGGGAGTGACACGGATGAAGATAATGTTACTCCTGCCAAATCTCGAAAAATATGCCAGTCCACGGATGAATGGAGTAGGCAGATTGAATTTTCAAATGATAATTATGACTACGACTCAATCTACATGAACTCAGTGCAGAGTGTGTTCTCCAGAAGAATAGACCGTCTGTTGATTTCAGACAGCGTACTCGTAGTCACACGTGTTCCCTTGCAACATTTCAAGGAAATCATTTCGCGCGAGGTTCATAAAATTGAAGAACTCTCCACTCTTTATCTGCCTCCCCGTAAAAATGGGACTGTGCCAAAGAATGTGCTATATTCCACGGGAGTTCATGAAGAGGAGAATCATGACTGGGATTGCATGCTCATCGACTCCGAGGAATTATTTCCTACGAGGCTACCCAAATTCAATACCAAAAATATTCAAAGGATGCTACGAAAGCAAATCAATATTCCTACTACCAAGCGACAGCTCCGTACAAGCTTGGGCCTCTGGTATGGGAGAAGTCCGCATCCATTACGACGAAAGGATATAGATGCATATAAAGGCATTGGATTCATCAAAAGAAAATTCCTCCGGAAAGAAACTTGCCGGGCAATCACATGCATGGAAGTTGAATCCGAGGATGATGGTGTTGAAGAAACATACGAAACCAATGCTTATGATGATCAACCCGTAGAAGCTGAGCCTGCACCAGAAGAGCTGGAAGATGGTGGACAAGCTGCTACGATGGACGAGCTCAAAGAAGTCAACTTGGGAACTGAGGAGGATCCTCGCCCAACCTTCATTAGCTCTCTTCTACCAACAGATCAAGTAGAAGAAATAAAAGAGTTACTATGTGAATTCAGGGACTGCTTTGCCTGGACATATGCTGAGATGCCTGGCTTATCCCCTGATGTGGCAGTTCACAGATTAGCAATCAAGCCTGATGCAGTACCTGTCAAGCAAGCTCCAAGGAGAATGAGATTGGAGATTGAAGAACAGGTGATTGCAGAAACGAAGAAGCTCATAGAAGCAGGCTTCATTCGAGAAGAGAAATATGCCGACTGGATTGCCAATATCGTCCCTGTAAAGAAGAAGAATGGCCAGATTCGTATCTGCATCGACTTCAGGGACCTCAATAAGGCATGCCCGAAAGATGACTTTCCGCTCCCAGTATCAGAGCTTCTAGTTGACAATACATCCAATTACGATATGTTCTCATTTATGGACGGATCGTCAGGCTACAATCAGATTAAAATGGCGCATGAAGATGAAAGACATACATCATTCAGAACGCCTATAGGCATATTCTGTTACACAGTCATGCCCTTCGGCCTGAAGAACGCTGGTGCCACCTACTAGTGGGCGATGACTCGTATATTTGATGATTTGATTCATCAGAAGGTCGAATGCTATGTAGATGACTTGGTCATTAAAAGCATAGGCCGAAAAGACCACATTGATGATTTGAGAATTGTGTTCGAAAGGATCAGAAAGTATGATCTGAAGATGAACCCTCTCAAGTGTGCATTTGGGGTATCCTCAGGGAAATTTCTGGGATATGTTGTTCGACATCGAGGAATCGAAGTCGACCCCAACAAGATCAAGGCGATCGTGGAGATGCCACCTCCAAAGAACCTTCGGCAACTCCGCTCCTTACAAGGACAACTGGCTTTCATTCGGAGATTTATATCAAATCTATCGGGTAGGTGCCAGCCATTTTCAAAGCTAATGAAGAAAGATGTCCGTTTCAAATGGGACGCAGAGTGTCAAGAAGCATTTGACAGCATCAAAAGATATCTGTTGAATCCTCCTATTCTCGCGGCGCCAATCCCGGGAAAGCCTCTTATACTGTATACGGCAGCACTAGAAGAGTCCCTCGGAGCACTATTAGCCCAGCATAATGAAGAAGGCAAGGAGAATGCACTCTACTACATCAGTCGGAGGTTGATAGGAGCAGAAATCCGCTACTCTCCAATCGAGAAGCATTGCTTGGCCCTGATCTTCGCAGTTCAGAAGCTCCGCCATTATATGTTGTCTCACAAAATCACCTTGATATCAAAGATCGATCCGTTGAAGTTCTTGATGACAAGACCAGCATTGACAGGTCGTTTGGCAAGGTGGGCAGTGATACTCCTGCAGTTTGATATCACATATGTCCCTCAAAAGGCAGTGAAAGGGCAGGTGTTAGCAGACTTTCTTGCAGCACATCCTATCTCTGCAGATTCTCCGCTCAACGACGATCTACCTGACGAGCAGATCATGAATGTTGAAAAAGAGGAGATGCTACAAGTATGGGAAATGTATTTTGATGGAGCATCATCAATCAAGCGTGCTCGGCCTCCAAATCTCGAAAAGGCTCAAGCCGGAATTGGAATCATTTTCGTAGCACCCGAGGGAGGCATAATGAGATTCTCATTCAGTTTGACTGAACCTCGGACAAACAATGAAGCCGAATATGAAGCCCTAATAGCTGGATTGGAGATTGCAATCGATGTCCGAATTCAAAATCTCCAAATCTTCGGTGATTCTCAACTTGTTGTAAATCAAGTGTTGGGAGTTTACAAAATCACCAAGTTTGAGTTGGCCTGTTACCACCGACGAGTTCTTGAGCTTATGAAGCAAATTCCAGTTGTAAAAAACTAACTCAAGTTCCTCGAGGTCAAAATGCCAAAGCTGATTCTCTTGCTAAATTGGCTAAAGAAATGACGAATATGGACGACGAATGGCCTATAATGATTATGGTGCATAACCGTCGGATCCTAGAGCCAGCATTATTACAATTCCCGCAGGCAGAGGGAATACCAAATTCAAGCCAACAGGATGCAACTCTGGTTGATCCTCAATCTCCCCAACCAGTTGATGTTGAAGATCAGTCTGAAGAACAACAAGTTCCTAAGAAAAGGCGCAAGGCCAGTCAAGCTTCAGAATTATGGTGGCATTGCCTAGATGTCGAGGAAGAAGATGACTGGAGACTGCCTTTCATTGATTACTTTAAAGAAAGTAAATTGCCAACAGACAAATCACTAGCTGCTCAAATCAAGAAGAGAGCGCTACGATATGCATTTGTCAACAACACGTTGTATCGACGTGCTTTCGATCAAATGTGGCTAAGGTGCATAGGGACCAAAGAAGCTGATAAAGTTGTGGCAGAAGTTCATGAAGGACTCTGTGGAGCACACCAATCAGGTCCCAAGATGGCAATCAAAATTAAAAGAATGGGCTACTATTGGCCGACCATGGTCAGAGATTGTATCAATCATGCTAAGAGGTGCCATGAGTGTCAGATCCACGGTGATGTTATACATCAACCGCCAAATCCGCTGCACCCTACAATAGCATCCTGGCCATTTGAATGTTGGGGTACTGATATTATTGGGCCGATAGATCCGCCCTCATCAGCAGGACACCGCTTTATCTTGGCAGCAACTGACTACTTCTCAAAGTGGGCAGAAGCAGCTCCATTCAAAGAAGTTACGTCTGAGCACGTGATCAACTTCTTTACCCACAATATCGTCTACAGATTCGGTGTGCCACGCCGAATAATCTCAGACAATGGTACTGCATTTAAAAGTACAAAAATCTACAAGTTTGTTGATCGGCATAAAATCGATTGGCGATATTCCTCTATATATTATCCAAGAGCAAATGGCTTGGCTGAAGCCTTCAACAAAACGTTGGTGGAAATTGCTAAAAAAGATTCTCTCCAAGAACAAAAGAGAGTGGCATACGAAGATGGCAGAAGCGCTATGGGCGTATCGTACAACTTACAAAACGCCAACCAAAGCCACTCCTTACTCTCTGGTGTTCGGAGTTGAAGCTGTTCTCCCATTAGAAGTTGAACTTCCATCTCTTCGAGTCGCTATACAGAATGAGCTAACTCAAGAACAAAATGCTCGCCTCAGAATGGAAGAGCTCGATGCACTCGATGAAATCAGGTTGCAAGCTCAGCAGAACTTGGAAATCTACCGAGCAAGAATGACAAAGTCTTTTGATCGAATGGTGCGTCCTCGATCATTTCAAGAAGGAGAATTGGTCCTGGTGCAGAGAAGGCCAATCATCCCGCACAGAAAAATTGGTGGCAAATTCGTATACAATTGGGAAGGCCCCTTTGTCATCGAGAAAGTGTACCAAGGAGGAGCATATCAACTGATCGATCTGAATGGTCAAAGGCCCATGCCGCCGATCAATGGCCATTACCTGAAGAAATACTACGCATGAAATGATGTGCTTAATGTGTTATGTTTTCATGCATTATTGTTAACATATATATTTCTATATTTTTGAAATTCTCTTATGTCGTGAGAACACATTTCAAAATTCCCCTACTAGACTGGGGGCATTTTAAATATTTATTCGGGTCAACATCGCGCTGCGTGCCGAGATCCCTGAATAAATATTTAAAATTTTAATATTCCAATTCTATTATGCTCTAAAATGTCCCTACAAGACAGGGGGCATTTTAAATATTTATTCGGGTCGACATCGCGCTGCATGCCGAGATCCCCGAATAAATATTTAAAATTATCAATTCATATGTCTTGTGTGCTAAAGAATACACATATACTTGTTTTTCAAAGCCTATGCAGGTGATCTCTCAAAGATTGAGACACCTTCTCCAACAAACCAAGACTCAAAGGTCAAGAAAGAGACTTTTGTGGCTACACACTCATACAAAATTGAGCCGGAAAAGCTTGAAGTCTTTCAACAGCCTGAAGCTTAAGGTCCGAAAGGGTGTAAAAGGTCGGATCCAACACGCCCAAATATGGCCGGATCGCTGGCAGCTCCGTCTACTCAACAAGCCATAAGAACGGCCGTAGTAGCGGAACCCCCACTTCGTCAACCCGTCAGTAGGGACTGAAGAAAGAACGAAGGCAAATTTGACTCGACCAGTTCAAGTGATCGTAGTCTGCAAAATTCTCCAAAATGACTGGAGAATCAAAGTTCCAGTTGAAGAATGAGTCTCGAGCAACTACTGAATGTTCGTAGTCTCCAAAATCTAAAAACCATGAAGGATGACTCCAAATCTGTCAACTTCAACAAATCAGCATTGGGAAGCGCAATTCCCATAACTCAAGTCTGAAGACTGAATGGGTGTAAAAGGTCGGATCCAACAAGCCCAAATATGGCCGGATCGCTGGCAGCTCCATCTACTCAACAAGCCATAAGAAAGGCCAAAGTAGAGGAACCCCCATCTCAGCAACCAGAAGACGAAGAGCTGTCAAATTCCAGCTCCCCCGATCTGATGAACTCAAGTGACTCAGAATAAAGTCTTCTCAAATGGTTAAGGATCAAAGATACTACCTACGTTCGGTAATATCAACTGAATCCAAAACCTGCAAATCCTTCAACAAATCCGTCAAGCACAAAGCGAGGATCGAAAGAACTTTTCTTCAACAAGTCCACCAAAGCACAAAGCAAAGGACCGAAGAAAACTATCCTAAAGTTCACACAAAGCCTTAGGCTGAACTAAGTGGATTCGTCATCAACAAGTCCGCTATGCACAAAGCTCTGGACCGATGACTTTTCGCCATCGATCTAATATAAACCTAAAGGATTTAGGTCACTGGCATCTACTCCTTCATCAAGCCTGCCAAAGCTAGAAGCATAGGGCAGAAGGAAAATAAAAATTCTGACAAGTCAGTAAAGGCAAATCAGACAACCCTTCATCAAGTCCGCAGCACAAAGCACAGGACAGAAGGAATCTAAATCTCGGGACGCTAGCAAAAGTTGCAGAATGAGTTCCCTGAATGACATCTACAAATGTCCCTAAAGACTGGGGGCATTTTAAATATTTATTTGGGTCGACATCGCACTGCACGTCGAGATCCCCAAATAAATATTTAAAATTCTATCAATATACAATCAAATTATGGAAGAATTTTGAGCATATGTTATCCACTAGCATCAATCTACAAAGATAATACATCAGCCATATATGGATACATCTGAAAGAGCAAAAGAAAAAAAAAGATTAGTGTGACATCCAAACAAAATTTTGGAGATCCACTAAAAGAGAGTAGTGTGACATCCAAACAACTTTTGGAGATCCACTAAAGAAAAAATCTCAGTGTGACATCCAAACAAAATTTTGGAGATCCACTAAATGAAAGACCTAGTGTGACATCTAGAACCAATATCTAGAAATCCACAGGGTCAATTAGCATGCAACAAACATGGCTCGCTCCAGACGCATGCCACATTTGTTGGGGGGCATTTGTTGACCTACAAACCTAAGAAAAAAAAAAAAGAGAGAACGTACCCGTTCGGCGCCGAATTTCGCACGTCGTGCACGATCGATGTCGCCTCACGTACGTCCTCCGCACGACCCCTTTGCCTCGTTAAGCATTGAAGAAATGAGAGAGCTGGGGCTCTCTCACTCTCACTCATTCTCTCCCGCTCTGATCTCTCTCGCGTCAACTCTCTCTACTCTCACTCCCATTCTCGCTCTCTCCTTCCTGTGAGATCGGAAGTTACGACATTAGGATCGGAAGCAACGACGGGAGTCGCTCGCTGTGAAATTAACTTTCTCCTTTTCACGGCTTCTTCGATCCTTCGTGGCTGGACGACTTCGCTCCTCCGACATTCCTCTCTGTGCGAATTGAAAGTTACGACATTAGGATCGGAAGCAACGACCGGAGCTCGCCTCTCCTCCGGCTCCATTAGTACTGTTCGAATTCGACGACTTTCTCTGCCGGTCGGATCAGAAATTCCGACATTTTGATCGGAAGTAACTGGGAGCTTCGCACGCTGTGAGGGTAACTCTCTCCCGATCGCACGCTTCTCCGGCTCCTTGTGGCTGCTCGGCCTAGCTCCTTCGACGACCTTCCCTTCCTGTTGAATCGAAAGTTACGACACTTTGATCGGAGCCGAGAGGAGGAGCTCGCCGACTGTGCAGGTAACTTTTTCCCGTATCGTGCGCTTCTACGGCTGTTCCCGTGAGCAGAGGAATAGGGAGGGGGATTTCTCTTAATTAATTGTAATTACTATTAATTAATAATAATTAATTAGTATTTAGTTATAATTATGATTAATTAGTTAATTATAATTAATTAATAATCAGTAATTAATTATGAATTATAATTATTTGATTAATTATGATTAATGTTAATTAATTATAATTAATCATTAATTAATTATAATTATAATTAATTCACTAATTTTAATTAATTAGTAATTATTAATTAATTATTAATTATAACTATTTAATTAGTATTATTATAATTAGTATTAATTATAATTTATTAAAAAAAAAAAGAAGAAGAAAATGATCCAGTCTTCTTCCTCGATCCACGAGCCTACACTGCCAGTCCGCCGGGTCTTCAAGGTAGAATTTCTAACTCCAATCCTGTTCTCGACGTTTGCAGCGGACCGGGGAACCACCTATACGCGCTCTTGTAGCACGGTGGGAGGGAGCCCGGTGCGAAGCATACGACGAGGCGGGTAAGCCCTATACACGCTCTTGTAGCGTGGTGGGGACGGCTCTCGACCTCGACCTCGACACCAACACCGCCGACGACTGCTACGCAAAGGTATGATGTTCCAAATCCCATCCTCGACGTTTGCAGCGGACCGGGGAACCACCTATACGCGCTCTTGTAGCACGGTAGGAGGGAGCCCGGTGCGAAGCATACGACGAGGAGGGAGAGCCCTTTACACGCTCTTGTAGCGTGGTGGGGAGAGTCACTTCTGTTCTGGTACGTCATTGCTGTTCTGGTACGGATACTGCTGAAGGCCCCATACACGCTCTTGTAGCGTGGTGGGATGAAATTTTGTACGGCCGCGGTGTCCAAGGACACCTACCATACACGCTCTAGTAGCGTGGTGGGAAGGCCTAGCTCCCCAATTTTCCCCCAAACGGGGGATATGCCGGGGTGCTGCCGAAATTTTCACTGAAATGTACAAAGGCTTGAACAATTTGAAGACCTTGGGCAACAATGCAGAAGATCTGTACTTGAACAATAATGTATAGAACCTGAACTAAAATGAACAGAGAACCTGTACGAAGAACAGAGGACTTGTGGACCTAATTCAGAACGAAATCTAAATGGTTTCTAAAGATCAAACTCAAATGAAATAAAATCAAACTGGAGTCCAATCCAAATCATTCGAACAAGAAATTGAACTCAAAAGATTTCAGAGGACCCTTGACAGTCAATTTGAACTAGTTCTTGGAACTTGAACTCGCACTCAGGACTCAAGTTAAGCGTTGATGGCTTGAACAATTTGAACTCAAGCAAATACAAGACTTGGACTGCATGGGACACTTGAACTTGTACTTTGAGCTCGAACTATATAACATTAAGTGGGGGTTATGAACTCCTACTCAAACTCAGATTAAACCCAAATTCAAATCAATTTGAACTCAAGCAAGAACTTGAGTTGGACTTCAAGAAGATCTGTACATTCTCGTTTGAATCGCTCTTTGTGGCTTTTCATTTACTAAGGTGTTCTTGCTGGTTGTTCTGTGGCATTGGGTTGTATCGATTGAATGTTTAAGATCATTGAAGGCAAAGCTTGAAGCAGTTTTCACGGTCTTCTTAGAATGCAACCAACAAAGGAGGACCAGCTTCTTAATGTGATGCTAATCAAAGATAACAAGCCTATTTGCTTCATAAGATGCAACGAAGATCCTCTGTTTGAAATGGGATTCAAATAAGGTTCATCAGGAGCCTGAACCATACTTCAATACAAACAAACAACGGGGGACTCGTGATGAACAAGACCTCGATGCATGAATTCCTACAACAATCCCTACAAGTGCCTGTTGATTGAGAAGGCAATATGGGAGATCAATAATGGAAGGACCGTCCCCTGTAAACAAGTACAATTAGCAAAACCACCTGAGATTGGTGAAAGGTGGTCGTGACTAAAGGATAGTGGCTCCCCTACGAATACTTCTAGGAGGTCATAATTGATACAGCGGTCCCCTACAAATAGCTACAAACAACTTGTGGATAACAATAATGGATATATCGTAGTCACGACGAACCACTGTGGGCACAAGTATGAATATCACCTATAGCAACGATGATCAAGATCTTAAGTACATCGAGTACAATAGCAACCCGATGTACGAAAAAACTCTACTACACTAAAGATCTCGGAAAGAGATCTTTTTAAAGCAAAGCGACAATCAGTAGACTTCAAAATCCAAAAGAAAACCTCCCCCGGTGAATGAGAAAGGGGGAGTCAATATCAAGTCCAATACTCCAAAGTTCAGAAATACTCTTCCCCGGTGATTGAGAAAGGGGGAGGGGGTCAACATCAAGACCAAATCGCCACCGGATCTGCAACATTCGTACAAGCAGACAGAAGGCGTCTATAATTATTTCAAAGTACCCATGCACGTGCACCTTAGTTTGTATACACATAGGTACACAAGGGGTAAATACAATCTCAACCCGCATGGGCCCCGACGAGCGTGTTATTGGTACACACGTGACGCTTAGGGATGCTGCGCGGGTTGACAAGTGAATTCAAGTCCGAATCCGATCCTTCTATACGGATCAATAGAAGTCGACAAGATTCGAACTACCTAATAAAATACACGGTTGTATCGAACGGTGTATTTGTTTAAATATATTCTTTTTAGGCCTTCAAAGCCTAAAATCAAGAGAATTCACTAAACAAAATGCACAAAGCCTACGAGAAACCCGATCCCCTATCGATAAGTTGATAGGGTCGACAAGGTTCAATCAAATGGAAATGACCCCTAAACACCCCGATGATGGCCGTGTTGATTGAAGATCTCAACCGGAGGGGTTCCCAAATATTCCAAAGCTCCACCCAAATATTCACAAAAATCCAAAAAAATCCAAATACCCATAAAAATTCAAATTTCTACCAAAATCCAAATCCATTGCTGCTACTACATGCCAGATACACGTATCTCTATACGTATCTGATTGACGACTAGCCTTAATCGAAAGTTCTCTCTCGTTATCGGGAGGGGTAATTAACTATAGGGGCTTGCGCCTATAGGAAACCAGAACTCAGATCATAAAGTCCTCACAAAATGAGGGCGAAATCTCTGGGTAGTGTCTTATCTACAAACCCATCTGCCTTCCAAAATTTACCCCGGAACTTAGTCCGTTAAAACTCCCTCGCCGAATAAGAAAAGCGATGCGGAGGCCGGGGCCGAATTTTCGGAGCCCACAACTTTACAGGTCATAATTTTGAGACTCTACATTCCACCACATCAAAGTATAGCCAAAAAGTTTCTATCGAGTAAATGCAGCTTTTCAAGCATGTTTATGCAAAATAAGAGAAGCAAATCTCTAACTATTTGATCCGACTATATATCTATGGTTTCTTCCAACATCAGTAATCCAGCTTCATAGCAAACTTGCATGCTAAAAATTCTAGGAAATCTTCCCCTCTTCATCCCAAGAGGCTCATTTATCATTATCTTCACCGTCGAGACCATGGGAGACCATGGTCCCATTACCTTAATTTTTTTGGAAAGAAAATGGTTCCACAATGCTAAGAGACATAAGTTTTTTCAAAGTCATTCATTCAAAAGAGATTCCGAACATGTCTTCCAAATTCTCTAATCTCATCTTAAATCCCTCTTGATAGGTAGTAATCTTGGTAGGTGTTGGCTCAAGAAAAAAAAAAATGGTGCATCAGCATGAATCCCGCTTGATAAATATAGGATTCCATTCTCCTTAAGTCAAATAATAATTAATCAGATTTCCTTTGAAGATATTGTCAGGGTTTAGTTAGATTGGGATCCTTAGTTCCATGAGCGCAATCACTCATAGTTAATTACCCCTCTTAACACGTAACTAAGAACTCTCAATTAATGATGAATAATTTTAGATATTTTTAATCTCAATTGTAGGAAAAAATAGAAGTAAACCTGATCAAGATCCTATGGTTCCACTGTCCCAGGTAAACTGTAGGTTTCAGTCTACCAACACTAAAGATCATTAATCGTAGTGTCTAAGTAATCTGATTAGCAATCATGAGAGTTGCCTTCTCTCACGAATCCCGAGTACACTGAAATGGTTAAAGTTAGGTTGTAATAATAATTTTTTTATCATGGTTTGGGATTTATATATATTAAAATACCCAATAATTGATTTAGTTTGAGATTTCTGACTTCGTTTAGAAGTTATTCATTTGATTGAATTGGTCATGGATTACAACTTCAGTTAGAAGTAGCCCAATCGTTGTAGAAGTTGATCTTATGGATTTCATTGAAAGTAACCCGTAGGTTTGGTTAAAAGCTCCTCATTTTTTGTTGCAGATCTTACAATTCCCCATGGAAGATGCCTGACTATTTTGATAGGACTTATGGCTTTTAGATTTAGATGTAGCCTAAGGGTGAGTCTTACAATCTATCCCTATAGACTAAGTTACCCATAGGTTTTATTTGAATAGATCTTAGGACTTCCCTTAGATGTTGCCTGGATGTTTGGGTTTTAGGATTGTTGTATTTCATTTAGAGGTTTCACTAACGTGTGAGTCTTATTGCTTCACTTAAAAGTAACTCATATGTTTGGGAGGTTGGGTCTTACTAATTTCATTGAAAGAGCCCGATTAATTTGATTAAAAGCAGTTCTTACTGCTTCCCTTGAAAGTAGCCTATATGTTTATTTGGACAAGTCTTAAAACTTTCCTTAGAAATTGTCTATTGATGAGTCTTACAACCTAGCTCTATAGTAAGGCTGCCTGTAAGTTTATAACACTTACTGCTTTCCTTTGGAAGTAACTTGTTTGTTAAGTTTATGGTAAATTAGATAGAAAGTTACTTTAGTTTAGTTCCTTACTGTCTTTACACCAGTGTTTTCTTTTAGTGCTCACTTTTATTTCAATACATGCTTTTCTTTAAGTACCTATTTTCTTTTAGCACTGTAGTTTAACTAAGCACTTATTCTTTTCTTGTTTTAGCAATTTAGTTCCAGTACTTTGCCTTTTCTTTCAGCAGTTTAGTTTTAGTAATTTGCTTCTTTCTTTAATACTACAATTTTGTTGATAGTACTAATATCTGCCTATTTATTCATTTGCAGGAGTTCGTGTTGCCCATGAGCATTGGAGAGCTTGCATAGGTATTAGGTTTTGGAGTTCTTGGAGAGTTTTTTTTTTTTTAGAGCTGTTTTGTTTGAGAATTTTGTTTGATGTTTATTTTTAGAATTTCAGGTATTTTAGTTGGTGTGTTGTATTATGGTTGATTAGTATGAAAATTGCTAATTATACATTTTATTTTACTTAAAAGATTTTAAATTGGTTAATTAATTAAAAAAGGGTTCAGTTTATGAATTATTAAATTAGATTTTTAAAACTAAATTTTATTTTTTAATGAATTGTGAACTTTTTAAATTGATTGATTAATAGTATAGTGTATTATTAAATTGCTCAATTGATCAATTTTCAAATGTATTTTAAAGTTTGAGTAATTAATTAAATAATTAGGTTTAAATTTATTTGAAATTGAATGATTAATTGTTTAATTAATTTTAATTTACTCAATTAATTAAATTGAATTCATTTTTTAAAGTTTAATTAATTTGAATTAATTAAATAATTATATTTTTTAAAGTTATCTTTGAAACAATTAATTGATTTAATAATTAGATTTAATCTTTTATTTTTTAAAAAATTAGTTAGTTAATTTTAAATTTGTTCATTACATTTTAAATTTAATTAATTACAAGTTAGTTAATTTTATTATTTTAATTAAAATTATGAAAAATTAAATTAAATAATTATTTTAATTATAAAATTATAAGATTACTCTCCAATGACTCCAACAACAATTCGGTAGCTTCCCGGGATGATTTCAGCAGCCTCCCGACATCCCTTCCCTGCGAGGGGAGGTCCGAGGGGAGGTCGGGATGGTACTTGCCATGGTTTACACCTGCCCGGATCAAAGATACTACGGCACAGGGTCTTCAAATTTAAAAACAGCCTACCGAATCAAAGATCGATGGCGTAGGGTCTTCGGATTTAAAATTCGTTCCACCCAGATTAAAGATCAATGGCATAGGTCTTCAAATCGGCGAATAAATGTTGCCCTTTAAATTTCATAATTTACCTTTTAATTAAAATTCATTATAAAGATATTCAAACAATCCAATAGGAGGCGGAACAACACTGTTAATAAGCAAGGCTATGGTCAGTTGAAAGCGCACGAATAAAAAATTTTTTGTGAGTGAATATAAATTGGAGCTGGAGAGGGTCACGCACAGGCTAGGGTGTCGGACAAACAAGAGAAATTATTGGTCCGGTCACCGGACCTAATTTTTGCGTTCGGAAACCTGCGCTTTTCATGCGCTTTTGATGTATTTTTGTAAAAGGACAACTAATATGCGCTTTTACTATGCATATTAGCTGCCCTTTACTGATTAATTGAAAAGCGCAGCAAAAGGGCACCAAATAAACAATGAGTGAGATATTTGTTGCACTTTTGCTACGCTTTTTGTAAATAATCAACAAAAAAGCAGCTAATATGCAATTAAAAGCGCATATTAGCTGTCCTTTTGCAAAAATACATCAAAAGCGCATGAAAAGCGCACGGGTTCCGAATGCAAATTTAGGTCCGGTGATCGGACCTAATAATTCACCGACAAACAGAGTAAGTAGAAGGCTTGATCTCGTGAGACGCGGTTCCATGTACTGCTCACGCGTGAGGTCAAAGATACACAGATGGGAGTTCGGTTTATCATGAGTTTGGCTGCTCGACGAGTTACCAGAGACAAAGTCGAAGACATGGAGGTAGGGCTAGTGTTCACGTGGCTAATGTTGGATGCAGGAAGTCGGTCGTGTGGAGGCGATGGAAGACGAAGCAAATGTTCTCTCCTATTATTGGGAAGGATAATTAACTATAGGGGCTTGCGCCTATAGGAAACCAGAACTAAGATCAAAAAGTCCTCACAAAATGAGGGCGAAATCTCTATGTAGTGTCTTATCTAAAACCCAATCTGCCTTCTGAAAATTCCCCCGGAACCTAATCTCATTAAAACTCTCTGTCATCATCGTCACACAAGCACAAGTAAGAAAAATAGACGGATGGCACGGAGAGGCCGGGATCACACCATACACTTATGAAATTTTTGGAGCCCACAATGTTCTCCACCTTTTTATTTTTTGTGTTGTTGAGTGGATGTGTCGTTTAGTAAAGAGTAGCGACGACTGCATTTTTTCCTCTTTTTATTTATTTATTCAGTCAACAGTAAGTCATCCTTGATTTATGATTTCTTTAAAACTGATGAATTCTTGATGTTTTTTGTGATTGGAATTGTGAGTGACTTAGTTCTCACCGTCCCTTAACAACTTTGCCTGCTAAAATCAGGAACTAAGTGAGTGGTGGCCTCCAACAGGATGGTCAAAGGTTGATGGAATAGTCAAAGAAGACCGGGATATCTCAATGACCTTCCTTGAAGGTGTAAGAGGCCTCATTGTTGCTGAATCCTTGATTTTTACAAATCTGTAAATAAGGAAACAAATAATAAATTAGTAAATTAGGCAACAAACCTAATGAATCCTTGATTTTTACAAATCTGTAAATAAGGAAATAAATAACAAAATTCCTTAATTCAAATATTCTAAATCCTAACAAACTGGAAACCAAGTTCCTCCTTAAGAGGGATGACCAATCCCCCTCCCTGGCTTGGCTTCATTGGGCCAGTCCAATGGGCGGTACTGTGAGCCTTAATCCTCCACATTCAAAAAAGAAACCATGGCATAAAAGTTATCAACAAAATTAGTTAAATTTTATTAGTAACTAAAAAGTAAAGATATATGACATACATGTTGTTTGGTTCGCTAAAAAAGAAATATAGTGCAAAAGAAACGCAATGTACAAGGAATACAGTGCAAATATAACACTTTGTAGTTGTTTGGATGAATATAAAGTAAATGCAGATGAATGTTTTTTTTTTATTTGAAGTAAAGGAATGTAGTGTAAAGTCCCAAGATGGTGATGGCGGCCAACGACAGCCGCAGGTGGCGACAGTGCTGGCTGGCAAAGAGTGGCGGTCGGTGATGGCTGGTGGCAGCCAATGGTAGTGGTGGTCAGCGACAAGTGGCAGCAGGTGTCGGTTGGCGGCGGATGGCGGCGAGAGATGGTGGAGGCTAGCGGTGGTGGCGGTCAACAGCAGGTAGTTGTGATGGATGATGGTGGCTGGAAGTAGGTGGCAACGACCGATAGTGGTGGGTGACAGTGGGTGACAGAGATCAAGTGAGCTTGCTTGTGGTGTAAATGGTTCTCGCTCAAATCTGGGCGAGTTTAGTTTATCACAAAAATAAACTTAAATGGTTTGCAATACACTTACTTTATTTTGCATTCTCTTTTCTTCCAACAAAAGATCAATATTTTTAAAACCCCTATATTTAAAAATACTGAACACCCATTTAACTTCCAACCAAATAGCCCCATAGCAACAAGAAATAACTCGTACCTCGGATACATAAAGCTAATCTGCTCACCACCTTGAAGATACTCCTCTAACATCTTCGGATGATACTCTAAAATCTGTTTGCTTTTAAAGAACTAATCATTGTACGTACAAAATTTATCAACCATAAGTTGCATTTAAATCAAAGAAAATAAAAGGTTTATGTCATACCTCTCGATAAATCAATTCTCTTACATCATCTTTATTCAATTTCTTCCTTTCAAATTCAAACTCAAGCTTCGATATGGCCCGGCTTGAAGGTTCCTGATCTACATTGGCAAGACCTTGAAAATATGGATCAGCAAGTGCCTAGTAAAACAATGCAAGCTTATAACCAGAGTGCAAGCAACCAGATGTACCTTTAGTGATTAACAGAATATAAAATTTCATACATCCTTCATATGCTAAATCATACCTCCTCAGCGGACGGCCTATCTTTTGGATCAAATGCAAGCAAGCGCTCTAATAATCGAACAGCAAAAGGATCTGCATTTGGGAACTTCTGTGAAAAAGGAACTGCCAATTTTTTCCGCATATTGTTAAGGTACCTTCTAGCTTTTTCATTTCGAATCTGCAGGTTTCATATTCATTGCACAATAGAAAGTGTCAGCAGCGTTCATTCCTAATTATAGAAACACACTATAAAATCATAGGTACAAAACATGCTGAGTGAATGAAAAGAACAATTAAATTGACTCAAACAGATTACCACTCATGTTCCAAACCGGCTAAACATCCATAGAATCTTCCAAAAAGTTTGCCAAAAAAACAGAATTTTCAAGTTTCAACATTTTATTATTAACATTCATATATTTTTCATGAAAGACCCATCGCGAGATCCAGTTCAGCATAATAAAGGTTGAAGACTGAAGTTAAGCTCACAACTAATAGAAACTAAACTAGAAATCCGTGAACTCCTAAATACTAGATGAGTGCTAGGGTGTTTTCTAGAAACAATGCAAAATGAACTAACTTAATTGTGGGCCTACCTAAATAGTTGCAATATGGATAGTAAGGATCGTGATGGCTACATGAATTTTCCCATTCTTCCAAAAGTTACGAGACAATCTCATAGAACCTATAGTAGGAACACTTCAATTTATAAATGGATTTAAGATATTCTAATACAACATTTTTTTAGTTAGGGTAAAATTTACAATAGTAGAAACAAAAGATGAATAAAAGGATAGAAGGTAAAATTAATACAGTAGCTTGAAATCCAATTGAAAAGTTGACTTGGAGAAACTTTTTGGAAGAATTTTTCATATCACACCATTGGATAGAAAGATCAAGTGATCATGGGTCCACAAATAAAGACAAATCACCCATCAAACATTGACCACGAACCTGACTGGCCCCACCTTACCCACATCGCTCATAACTCCCCAAACAGCATGCAAAACGGGCGCTCCCTTTTGTTCTCACAAAAGGGTACGCAAAGCAACCGAACAAGGGATTCATTCGACTCTCTCACGCACGGAACCACTCCCGCTCGCCCCCTCTCTCGCTCGATCTCCATCTGCGCGTGCCTCCGCCGCCCGATCAGGACCCGCGCCCAAACCGCCACTTCCGCATGACTACAGCCGAAGTAGCGCTCGACCGATCCTACTCCGACCCGCTTTCACCCCGTTCCTGTGAATCAACACGTGGAAGCCCATATGCACAAAGTAATCGCACCTCCTACACCAACGCTTCAGCCCAACTGTCATGTTTGCCCTACTTTGACCCGACCTCTTATGTCCGATCTGACGATCCCACCGTTCGACTCAACCCTCAGTTACTCAATCACTGGGTTAGAACGATATTCAATCGCCTATAGCCGCCCCTTTATAGCTCTACAAAACTAGCCATCCGCACAATCCATCTGTTGTCATCCCTATCTAAACATTAAAATCTATAAATTTGTACCATTTTTTTCTATTTTGGCTTGCTTGAACAATAGGTATCCAAGACCTACGCCATTTTTTTTAGATATGTCAACAAATGCTCAGCTTGAAGACCTCGCATTGTTGTATATCGGGAAGAACTTAATTGAAGATCTCGCATTATTGTATCTTAGGTCCAGCCAAGAAGAACCAAAGGCAAGCATCTTTGAACCTCCCTTCATAAGAAGGGAATGTCGGGAGGCTGCTGAAATTTTGACAAAATAAAGGATCCTCACATAATTGATTTCAAACATAATTGGAATTAATCATGTGTCGTTTTAATTTATTTACAAAAAAAAGGAGGGGAAAATGATTTGACTCGATTTAAAATTAGTTCAATATATGATACATGCAGAATTAATAAATCTCGTGATTCATTAAGAGTTTGCACTTAAAGAAATTGTAAAATTGCTTAATTCATTCTCAACTTAAGAACAACAATAATTACACAAGTTCATCTCCTAATTATGGGCTCCAAAAATTCACACCCCGGCCTCTCTGTGATCCCTTTCTTTTTATCTGTGGTTGAGGAGAGTTTTAACAAGTAGGTTCTGAGGCAAATTTTCAGAAAGTAGATTGTGTTTTAGATAAGATATTACCCAGAGAATTCGCCCTCATTTTGCAAGGAATTTATAATATAAGTTCAGGTTTCCTATAGGCGCAAGCCCCTAGAGTTAATTACCCCTCCCGATAAGGAGAGAGAACTTTCGATTAAGGCTAGTTGTCAAACAAATACATAGTATCCGACATAGAATAGCAGTAGATTTAGAAATTTATATCACCGCCCATTTAAAGCGGATGATGGGGGGAATGATAAGGAACCCAATTAAGATTTCATGGTTCCATCGTCCCGGGTTTTTATAGTCCCTAGTTTACTTAGTTAGAGGAGATAGTCGACCCAACCTGACAAAATGATCCTTGTCGGCAACCATGAGTTGTTTCGTACAAAGGTACCTTATAGACTTTGGGTGAATGTTTGCCTAAGGGGACATATTTGAGTCCACCTTAGCTAACAAAGGGCTTTGTGCCCTATATGTCATATCATATTGATTCATTACTTAAAGATTTAGAGCCGTTAGAGAACATACGGGCTCTGATCATAGTTGTAATTTAGTGGTACCATTTGGCAGTAAAACCACCCGATCAAAGGATCTGGTCATAATCGTTTACATGTGGCGCCATTTGACAGTGAAATCACTGATTAGAGGACATGTACAACGTCCTTACTAGCAAAAGACGATTTCAAAATGAATTCTAATAATATTCTGGACTAGAGATTCTCTCTTTGTAAGCTGAAGTGCTTTTCAAGCATGTCCACCTTGGCAAGTTTTTGTGAAAGGTGGATGGGTATTTTGCTTCAAGTGTTTTGTGGGCTCCGAAAATTCCATTGATGCAATCCAACCTCTCTACGCCATCGGTCTCTTTTTCTTTTAAGTGTGATGACGGCAGAGAGTTTTAATGAGATTATGTTACGGGTGAATTTTCAGAAGGCAGATTAAATTTTATATAAGACACTACCCAAAGATTTCGCCCTCATTTTATGAAGACATTTTGATATGAGTTCTGGTTTTCTATAGGCGCAAGCCCCTATAGTTAATTACCCCTCCTGATAATAGGAGAGCACTTTCGATTAAGACAATCGTTAAGGAGATCGTATGGATCATAAATCCCGTATATAATAGCAACAATTTTAGGGTTTGAATTTTGATTTTATGATTTGGAATTTATCACCATTAACTTAAAACTGGTGTTGGGGGGATTGAAGATGAGCTCGATCAAGATCCTATGGTTCCGTCGTCCCAGGCTATCATGTTCCTTGGTCTACTTAGTTAGAGGAGGTAGTCGACCCAACTTAACAAAAGGTACCTTATCAACAGTCATGGGTTGCTTCGTCCAAGAATACCTAGTCAACATGAGTTGATATTTGTCTAAGGGGATAGATCTGAATCCACCTTAGCTGATAGAGGACTTTGTGTCTATCAAATATACCATATAATTCATCACTCAAGGGTTTGAAGCCTTTAGGGAACATACGGGCTTTAGCAGTGATCGTAATATAATAGTGTCATTTTGTGACAAAACCACCCGATCAGAGGGCACGTGCCTTGTACCTACTGACAAGAGACTGTTTGAGAATGAATCTTAGTAATACACCCGACACGCATTTGCTCTTTGTGAGCTGAAGTTAATTTGAAATTTATCACCCCAAATAAACTGTTGCGGGATGTGAATGATTTTTTAGTTTTATGTTTTAAGGAGATGTATTTCATTTCAAGAATGTAGGTTCTCATGAGATTTAAGATTTGACCTATCCTGTTGAGATTTCCGATCAACACGACTATCATTGGAGTGAAGTTAAAGTCACTTGTATTTTCATCAAAATTTGGGAGGTATTTTATGATTCAAGTCAGATCGACTCCAGTCCTTTCAAGGAAGATGAAACTTGAGTATTCGACCCGCGTAGCATTCTCAAACATTGGTGTTTGGGAATTTATCACATTTGTCGGAGCACATACATGATGTATTTAGTTTTGCAAAAAAATGTTCTATTAAAGAGCATTTGACTCTGCGTAGCATTCTCAAATATTTGTGTTTGTAACTCTAACAGGTTGATCGGAGCACATGCAGGGATGTATTAGTTTAAAAATAAAATATTATATTGGTGAGCATTTGACCCTATACAACATTCTCAGACATGGTGTTTGTAACTGTAATAGGTTTGTCAGAGCACATGTTGGGTGGTAGCATTTGAACCTGCACAGTATTCTCAGACATTGGTGTTTATACTTTTAACATGTTGACCGGAGCACATGCAGGTATATATTTAGTTTAAACATAGAATATGCATTTGACCCTGCGCAGTATTCTCGGACATTGGTGTTTGTACTTTTAACACATTTATCAGAGTATATGCAGGGTGGTAGCATTTGACCATGCACAGCATTCTCAGACATTGATGTTTGTACTTTTAACACGTTGACCAGAGCACATGCAGAGGTGTAGCATTTGATTGACGATGATTGGTTGTCAGAGATTGTCGAAGATTGCCTTTCAAAAATTTGTTTAAGTTCTGAATTTTTTAAAAAATTTCGGCAACCTTTCGGCGTCCTCTCCCCAACAGCGGGAGGTAAGGAGGGCATTTGCCCTTTGGGATCGACTCGATTGGAGCGAATCAACGACAAGGAGATTGGGAAAAGAGTTCAAATCTTCTGATGTGCGCAGCCTGCTGATTTAAGCAATTTAACTTAATTTTGATTAATTTAAAAATATTATTATTCCCCTAAAAAATCAGGCAGGCTTTCGGCGTCCCCTACCCGGCGCTGGGAGGTAAGGAGGGTATTTGCCCTTTTAGCTCGACTCGGACGGATCGAATCAACGGCGAGGAGATTGAGAGAGCGATCGAGTCCATTAGCATCAGTGCTCCCTCCGCCAGATCAACTTGACGGTTAAGGGTTTCGGGGGACCGAATCAACCTCGGGACTTCCTTCAAATCTTCTTGTTGCAATGCCTCTTATTTTTTATTTAAATTTAATTTTTTAAAAAAAAATTATTTTCCCAAAAAATCCGTCAGCCTTCAAGCGTCCCTTCCTCGACGCTAGGACGTAAGAAGGGCACTTGTCCTTTGGACTTGACTCAGACGAAGTGAATCAAGGATGAGGAGATTGGGTTTTCAAATCTTCAATACCTCGGTCGGATAAGCTTGACGACCGAGGGCTTTGGGGGACCGGATCAACCCCGAGACTTCCTTTAAATTGCTCCCACTTATTTAAAAATCATTTATCTCTCTCTCTCTCTCTCTTTTATTTTATTTTAATATATATATTATAATATATTATATAATATACATATAATATATAATATATCATATGATATATATTATAATATAATATATGATATATATTATTATATAATATACATATAATATATATCTTATATAATAGATTAGAAACAGAGAGGGGGAGAGTTGGGATGAAGCCCGATCAGGCGGCTAGGGCACCAACATGCACGGAGGGAGGAGCTCGGTCACAGCGGCGGGAGTTGGCAGGCGGGGTTGGCGTCGCGTGAGTTCGGAGGCAACAAACATAGGCTTGGAGGCTGGCGAGGTTAGGAGTTTTGGAGGGCGGCGTATTTGGCTTAGTTGCAAGCTTGGATCGAAGGGTGGAGTCAGCTCGGTTTGGTGTCGGGATCGGCGAGCTTGGAGGTGGAGTTTGCAGCCGGAGAAGGAGATGGAGGCAGTAGGTGGTCGAGTCAGCTCGGCTTGCTCGACGGAGGCTAGAGGGTCTTCGACTAAAGCCGAGATTGAGCTCGAGAGAGATGTCTTCTGGAGGTGGCAAGTCTCGAAGTCCCCTTTTTTTGTCCGGTTTCTGTCAGTGTATGTCTGAATGGGGAGAGGGCTTTCGATTTTGTGTTGCGAGTGGGAGACGGTTTGAGCGATCGTGGGTAGAGGTCGGCAGTTATGCAGTTTGATCGTGGTTTACAGGTCTTCGGTCAACATGTTTAATAATTAATTTCAGTTTTAAATATATTAATATCATTGATAAATGTAGAGTTTTGAATCTTTGATAGGTCTTTGAGAGTTAAACCCTACGGTTGAGATTTGCATTGAACACGACCATCTTCAGGGTGACTTTATTGTCACTTTAAATGTTTATATTTTATGAGTATGGGAGACATTTTAAAAGTTTGGGGTCCCCTCCGATTTAGATTTTCTGTCAATACGGTCATTATCGAGGTTTATAGGTAATTTCACTTCATTAGTAGAGCCTTGTCGACACTGTCTACTTGCCGACAGATGATCGGGTCAGCATAGATATTATGTTTTTGGTGACAAATTTTTCTTATAATAGGCCTTGATGGCCTAATATGAACATATAAAACAAATACTTTGGTCGGCACTACGACTGTGTATTGTTCGACGATTCAATCTGTGCCAACTCTATCTATTTGTCGACAGAGAATCAGGTTCGTCGTCGGCTTCATGCTTTTGTTAATGAATCTTTCTTATAATAGACGTTTTTTTATAATAGACATTGATGGTCTAAGATGAACGTATAAAACAAATACTACAACCAGTACTACAGTTATTTATTCGATGATTCAAGAAGTGTGAACTCTGCCTATTTGCCAATAGAAGATTAGGCTTAAACTTAAGTTCACTTCTTAACCCACCCCTCAAACGTCATGTGTGCATACATCAAGCTCGTCGTGGTATAAATGAGCGAACATTGGCAAAACAATGAGTGTGCGGTATAAATGACTACTTAAAGCATAAATAATGTACTTCACCTTCTTGAAGAATCATGAGATAAAATTATTTCCAATATCAAAGCTCTCACAATGTATAAGAAGATAACGCACAAAAAATTTAAAAAAAATTTTTTGAAGCACAAAAATTATAAAAAAAAAATTTTGATGCACAAAATGGATAAAATAATTAGCTTTCCACATAAAATATTTAGGATTGTTCATTGAATTCAACCATTTGAGAAGGCACTCTATACCGCACAATCACTGCTAAATGTTAAAAGCAAAAAAACTTAAACTGCAACAAATGAAACAAAAATATTGATAGTACCCTAGAAATGGTTTCAGCAGATGGAGAACCAAGCAGATCAGTCATCAGATCCAATTGATGAACCACATTTTTCCCAGGAAATAGCGGTTTTCCTATCAGCATTTCAGCAAATATGCATCCAATACTCCAAATATCAATTGCTGGCGTATACTGCAGAACGCACATGGAAACAAACGAGAACTTTGAGTTATATCATACATACATTAAAGTTTTAGGGGACCAGTGGCTGAATAATAAAACATTATTTCTATGATCAAAATGAGGATGGTACATCAGATAAGAGAATCTCAAAACTAGTTCAATTGGTTCAACAGAAAGCAAAGTTAAGTAAATTAAAACTAAAAATGCAAAGTTATCTCATACTCCCATGCATCATAAATCAGTACATGTGAGATGAGGGTGCTGGATAAATTTATTCTTCATAACATGAATTCAAAAACTAGCCATCCAAATTCTATGTATTAAATCAAATTCAGATATATCTATCATAGCAAATTATACTGGAATTCAAACATGAAGAAATTGTCCTAAATTAAGAAATCATTTCTCCCACTATATGAATCATTATGTTTTTTTCACAACACGATAGCAGGATGTGTAAGAAGACACCCTACAAAAAAACCAATAAAAAATGACAACATCTAGGATCTATTTTGATGCCTGCAAGAAATGCAATATATGAGAGAAATGAATTAAACACCCTCTAGCTTGTACACAGTTAAAACACTCCACTGATAACTTTTCTCACCAAAAGTTCAGATTGAACAAAGTGTTTTGATAGAGCAAAAGAAGCAATATAATTCATGATTTCGGATACAAGCCATGAGTAACTGAGATTCCTACTTTGGAGAAGAATGAGCCGCATAATTCAGGAGCCCGGTACCATCTGGTTGCCACATAATCCTTGATCAAGAAAAAAAAAGAAACATAAACAAAGTAACCAAGTGAAGAAACTGACAACTATCTTGTAGTTTATGAGTAGATTTGAATCTCTCCTCTTAAGAATAGAAGGTGCAATGCCTTCCATGCTGGCAACTACTCATATAGTTAATTCACCAAACAAGACACATAAATGAGTAATAGAAACAGAAATACAACTAGACCAACAGCCACAGCAAGAGCAAAAGGACAACAGCAATTGACATCCAAATGAGTTAACATACAGTCCAAAAGATAGCTGAAGGAGTATCATTGAATGATGCACGAGCAAGGCCAAAGTCACAAATTTTCAGTTTGCAGTCAGCATTAGCAAGTATATTTTTAGGCTTCAAGTCCCGATGAAATACATTAGCTGTAAAAAAACACATTTAAATAACAAGCCAACCATTCATATAAGAGAAATGGAAATATATATATCAGTAGCTAGAGCACAAAAGGGCTTAGTATTTTCAAACCTGCATGTATATACTTCAATGCTCGAAGAAGCTGGTATAAGAAAAACTGGTAATGTTGCGGAGTAAGATCATCATTTGCTTTTATCACTTGATGAAGGTCTGATTCCATCAACTCAAAGACAACATATATATCTTGAAATTCCCTTCGCGATGGAGGAAGCATTATATGCTTTATTTCAACAATATCTGGATGCTTAAGCAATCTCAACAGCTTGATCTCTCTTAGAATCCGTGTAGCATCCGAGACATGATCAAAGACATCATGAATCTTTTTAATCGCCACCCTCTTTCCCGTGTGAGTGTCAATCGCAGCACCAACCACCCCATAGCTTCCCTTCCCAATGACCTCTTGAATTTGATACTTGCTAGCCTCGCCATATTCAGTGAAGAATTCAGAGTCAAGAATGTTCTGGATTATCTCAGAAGAGCAAAACACAGATATTAGTACCCTTATTATTATATAATAAATAAGAGCAAGCAATATAATCAAATAGGGGGAAAATCCCTCAGTGTTCCCATTACAAGATAGTTGCCGACTAGCTTAGGGGTTGTTTGGTAGGACTGGATCAGGATTTAACCTAAATCATGCCAAATGGTCAAAATGAAGGTCTTAAATCCTAAGAAATGTTGAAGCCCATTTTTATTCCATTTTGCCAAAAATCTCGGACTTACTAAATCTGGTAGTTCAGCTGGTTTAACGGGATTTACGCAAAACTCAAAATGAACTCCCACATTCTCTTGTCGCACAGCTCCTACTAGAGCCGATAGCCTTATCTGTACATGTACAATGCATCTTCTTCTTCGATCGCATATTCTGGTTTGTGACACCACTTGTTCAACAGCCATCATCGTAACTTGGTTGATTTTGTTTTGCTCCTGTAAGTAGCAATCATCCTTCCAAGTAGAGTTTCTGCCTTTTGCTTTGCTTTATCATCAGTCATACCTTTTGTGTTGCCAATCTATTCATGTCACTCTACCTTAATCCACTGACCGTAAGATAGGATAGATGCATCAATTTCATGATTTCATTATGTCGAAAAGATGCAGCTTCTATTGAGTTCATTTGTAGATATGATGTGTTGTCTGGTATCATCAATTGAAGTGAATGGCTTAACCTATTATTTTCCTCTTATTTTCCAAGTATGAGTTGGTTTATAGATCGAATGAACAAATGCATCAATTTTTTTTCAAATTATTTAGTCATTCATTAATTTGTAGCCTAGTTAATAATGCTCATAATTATAAATGTACAGAAAATGTTGTATGCATTACCAAAAATTGCCACTTTTGTTTTTTTTTTTTTTTTTTTTTTTTTTTTTTTTTTTTTTTTTTTTTTTTTTTTTTTTTTTTTTTTTTTTTTTTTTTTGCTGAAAGTTCTAAAGACTATATATTTGTAGTGAAAATAATTTGTCTTAGATCAATTATGATCTATTTAGATTTCCATTTGTTTTGAGATGTTTTTAATTCACATTTCATGTTTGCTACTTCACAGTATGAATGTTTATTTATGACCAAGTAGGGTTGAACTGAGTTATTATAATTTTACTTTGTTTGTTTCTATCTTAACATATTCATAACTTAGTTCATATATTTTGCTATCAAAGTCATCATCAAAAACCAATTTTATTTTGCCCAAAAAGGCTTATGTAAATCAATCTTATGTACTATTCAGCAAGTAATCATCATCTATATATTTATGCTATTTTTTGGAAAAGATTTAAAGAACAACTTAATTTTCAAATTAGGAAAAGTTGAACATGAACAACTCAAATGATGTTGCAAGCACTAACAATTCAGCTGCATGTTGGAAATTCAGTAGCATTGTCAACCATAAGCAAACAACAAATGAAAGGAGAAAATAAAATAAAGCCAATCATTCCTCAAGGATATAAAAACAATCATAGATAAATTATTGTCATGGCAATGCATTTGACAATTTAGTCTTCTTGAGTGATAAGAAGTCATCAAATATCAACTATTTACTTAGTAACCGAACTGACTATCTTACTAGGAAAATTGGAATAACAATGGTATAATTCAATTGTTGATGTAGGCAAGGGGGGGTCAAAACAAGATGAGAATTTGTTTTGACCCTTGGGCTTCTGGTGTTCTCGGGTAAGCCTTGGTTGCTTGGTATTGAGCTCAAAATGCTGGAATTTTAATTAGTTCTAGCTCATAAATGTTTGAGCTAAAGTTTAGCTCAATGATTGGGGGATTTTTTGCACTTCCTAGCTCATCAATTTTGAGCTCTTGGTTAGCTCATAATGAGCTGAAGTTTAGCTCATTTATGTAAGTTTAGTGGAAGCTCATTATGGTGGATTTTGGCCCTTTGGTTCCCGTGGATGGCTGCTGGTTTTCCTGTGCTTGGCCCTTTGGTTCCCGTGGATGGCTGCTGGGTTTCCTATGCCTTGCCCCTTTGGTTTCTGCGACTAACTGCTTGGTTCCCGTGGCTAGCTGCTTGGTTCCGTGGATTTTCTGCTTGGTTCCCATGGTTGCTGCTTGGTTCATGTGGCTGCTGTTTGGTTCCCGCGGCTGCTGCTTGGTTACCGTGGCTTTTCTTCTCTGTTTTGTTGTACCGTTTGGGGGCTGATGTATTTGACTGTTGACCTTTCATTTCCCTAAATCTAATATTTTTATTTAATGTTGTTTGGTGGCTATTTTGGGGGGAATTCCATGAGTTCTTCCCTGTTTTCTATGCATAATTTTGGGGGGCTGTGTGCAGAATTTTGGGAGCTGTTTTTGGACAGAATTTGGATAGCCTTTTGCCCTTCCACTTCCACTTAGTTAATTAGTTTTAAATGAAATTTTAAGTGGCTGTTTGGTTTCCCTTTTGTACCTATATATAGGAGATGTTTTGAGACTTAAAAAAGGTTGAAAATGTGATTTTTGGAGTAATAAAACCCTCAACGGCTCAACCTGAGGGTTTTATTGGAAAAGCTTGAGAGCTTTGTCCACTTCTTCTTCTTCTCTATCTTGGGATAACTTGCGAGTTACTCCTATTCTTTGTCTTGGCTTCTAATCCCTTTCTTCTCTACGCAAGTGCCACCTCACCTGTATCTTTCTTCTCAACGATTGGCAAGCTCCTTTAGGTTTGTTGTGTCCAAGATTGTAAGGTGTTTGTGTCTAAGTTTGTAAGTGTCTTTATATGATATAAAAGGTGTCTTTTAGTATTTTATATCTTTTTGTAATATTTTGTGCATCTTCTAAGTTATAGGAAGAGTCTTTTTTTGTTAGCAAAAATTTAGGGCCCTCTCCCAAATTTTTGCTTGCATCAAATTTGGTATCAGAGCAAGTTCTTATCCCAGTTTGTCAAGTCAAGTCATGGTAAGTCATAGCAGTTGTGTGAGTCTTGTTTTGTTGAGTCTTTTTAGAAAAATGGAAACTCAAAATCAGCCAAATAATCCGGTGGTGGAAGAAAATCATCCAGAAAATCATGAAGTCCAAATTCCAATAGATAGATGGGTTCCAACGGAAGGAAGTTCAATTGATCCGCTACAAAATGAGTTGTATAAACTTCAATATCACATGTTCTTATGTGATGAGAAATTTGGGAAAAGGAAGAAATATCTTCAAGACCAATTCGAGAAAGAAAAAGAAGAGACCCTGAAGAAATTCAAAGCAAGGATTCGAGAACTAATTGCACCTTCTTCACCTCCTCGGAAGAAAACAAAAGACAACTCATCGGAAGATGAGTTTTTCAAGTAGGGGAGTCTGATGTATGCAAGGGGGGGTCAAAACAAGATGAGAATTTGTTTTGACCCTTGGGCTTCTGGTGTTCTCGGGTAAGCCTTGGTTGCTTGGTATTGAGCTCAAAATGCTGGAATTTTAATTAGTTCTAGGCTTCTAGCTCATAAATGTTTGAGCTAAAGTTTAGCTCAATGATTGGGGGATTTATTGCACTTCCTAGCTCATTAATTTTGAGCTCTTGGTTAGCTCATAATGAGCTGAAGTTTAGCTCATTTATGTAAGTTTAGTGGAAGCTCATTATGGTGGATTTTGGCCCTTTGGTTCCCGTGGATGGCTTCTAGATTTCTCGTGCTTGGCCCTTTGGTTCCTGTGGATGGCTTCTGGATTTCTCGTGCTTGGCCCTTTGGTTCCCGTGGATGGCTGCTGGGTTTCCTGTGCCTTGCCCCTTTGGTTTCTATGGCTGACTGCTTGGTTCCTGCGGCTGGCTGCTTGGTTCCGTGGATTTTCTGCTTGGTTCCCGTGGTTGCTGCTTGGTTCCCGTGGCTGCTGCTTGGTTCCCACGGCTGTTGCTTGGTTTCCGCGGCTGCTGCTTGGTTCTCGTGGCTTTTCTTCTCTGTTTTGTTGTATCGTTTGGGGGCTGATGTATTTGGCTGTTGGCATTTCATTTTCCTAAATCTAATAGGTTTATTTAATGCTGTTTGGTGGCTATTTTGGGGGGAATTCCATGAGTTCTTCCCTGTTTTTGTGCAGAATTTTGGGGGGCTGTGTGCAGAATTTTGGGAGCTGTTTTTGGACAGAATTTGGACAGCCTTTTTCCCTTCCTCTTTCCCTTAGTTAATTAGTTTTAAATGAACTTTTAAGTGGCTGTTTGGTTTTCTTTTTGTACCTATATATAGGAGATGTTTTGAGACTTAAAAAAGGTTGAAAATGTGATTTTTGGAGTAAGAAAACCTGAAGGTTTTATTGGAAAAGCTTGAGAGCTTTGTCCACTTCTTCTTCTTCTCTATCTTGGGATAACTTGCAAGTTACTCCTATTCTTCGTCTTGGCTTCTAATCACTTTCTTCTCTACGCAAGTGCCACTTTACCTGTATCTTTCTTCTCAACGATTGGCAAGCTCCTTTAGGTTTGTTGTGTCCAAGATTGTAAGGTGTTTGTGTCCAAGTTTGTAAGTGTTTGTGTCCAAGTTTGTAAGTGTCTTTATATGATATAAAAGGTGTCTTTTAGTATTTTATATCTTTTTGTAGTATTTTGTGCATCTTCTAAGTTATAGGAAGAGTCTTCTTTTGTTAACAAAAATTTGGGGCCCTCTCCCAAATTTTTGCTTGCATCAATTGTGCTATTATTTATTATTTGTGATTTGTATTTAATTCCAACTCTACCTTTATTTGTAAATTTTGATTTTTATTCGGTTCCAATTTGCATTTCTCAATTGAGTAATTGAAAAGTATATAAAAATTTTATTGCAATTGCTGCACATGTATCTTTCTGTTTAATAATAAAATTTTGTTTGTCATGTTCACTAAATTTTTTTAGTTTAAATTACTAATTCATGCATTGCTATTTATCTAAAGGTCTGCCTTCTTGATGAATTTTGTAACATGGTTGATGCACATCAAAAGCTTAATGACACCATAAGATAACTGATTTTATCGATTATGAAGGATAGTAGTTCCTCATACGAAGAGATATATATGCAAAGGCTTATGTTCAATAGGTTGTATACAAGGCCGTAGCATATGTACTTTTTGATAATTCATTGGGATCATACGACTAATTCAGGCTTCCATCAGGGGCATTCTTGCAACTGAAGGAATCATTGATAATTCCAGGCTAGTTCAGCAACACAAGGCGTATGGTAGTAGATGAACAACTAGGGATTTTTTTAGAGGAGTTGTAAATATTTATAGTTATAAAGAATTGTGCAACATTTTCTAGCACTCGCCAAAAACAATGTCGATTTTTATATTTAGTACTTAAAGCAATTGTTTCATTGGTGGAGTAATAAGTTGCCCCCAACTGAAGCTAACTATAATCCTTTCATATAATCAACCAAGAAACTTCATCTTGACTGTCAAAATGCAATTAGAGCAATAGATGGCACCCAAATCCTTGTAGTCATTAACAGATGATTGCAGAATAGATATCGCAACATAAAGAGATTTACTTCGCAAAATGTTATGGCAACATACACAATTGATGAACAATTTGTATGTCACATCTGGATGGTATTATGTCGCAACTAATATGAGATTGCTATGATTGGCAATGGAGGCGGTAGAGTTTAGAGTACTACAAGGTAAATATATTATTTAGTTGACTCCAACTACACTATGAACAATAAGCTCAAAACACCCTTCAATGGCTTTCGATATCATTTGAGTGACTTAAGTAGAGAAATATCTCATAAGCACTCAGTGAAGCAAGAGTTGTACAATCATCATCATACACAATTACACAACATAATGAGAAGAAATTTTGGCACTTTGAAAGAGAAATTTCAAGTGGTAACTAACATGCAATAATTTCTTATGATGATTCAGGCAGAAATTTTACTTGCTTGTGCAGGGTTGCATAAATTTATTGGTCTTTATCACAAACACAATATGTATTTTAATGTCTCAAAGTAATGCAACAGTTAAGAAGAGAATTCAAGGGAATGCAATGAGGCATGGAATTGCCACATACTTGTGGGAAGCAAGTGTAAGTAAGTAAAAGCAAGTGCAAGATTTCAATTTTAATAAGCATTGACGATGAGTTAACGGGGGAAGATGAATTCGAACTGGCAGAAGCGGAATCCATTTCAAAGATGGATTGGATTTCTTTTGAAGTTCTAAGTTGAATTTCTTTAGTTTTCGCTGGCTCCCGGGGCTAAGCTGCCGATTTATGTAGTTAGCCATGGATATCACTGGAAGACTTGAAATAATTCATCCCGGAAAGGCTGCATGAACCACTTTTTTTAACTGTTTTCTTTATGGGTGATTCTCCAGTCCTGATTCTGAATCCAGTGCAACTCATGGTCGAGCTCAGAAGAGGATCGACAGAATCAACTCATCCATTGACGGGATCACTTGCTTCACCACTTGGGGAAATGCACCCGGTGCAATAGCTAATCGGGTGGCTTTAGAAGCATGTGTACAAGCTCGTAATGAGGGACGTGATCTTGCTCGTGAAGGTAATGATATTCTTCGTGAAACTAGCAAATGGAGCCCTGAGCTAGCCGATGCTTGTGAAGTATGGAAAGAGATCACATTTGATTTCGACCCAGTGGTGGATTTCCTATTCTATTATTCCCACTTCCTCAATGAGAGACACTTGGGGATGAAGATCTCAATCCTTCAATCTCGCTCTTTCCCCTATTCCATCTTAAAGGCCTCTCTAATCAATCGTAGAAAACCTAATGCATTATTCTACTCGCAAGCAATGAGTCAAAAAAGTCAATCAATTTGAGCTACAAGCTAAATTTATTTTGTCAAGAAAGAAATATTGATATTTAACTGTATTTTAATCTTATTTGTTTTGATGTCATTGTGCAGCTTGATTATGATTTGGTTATTAGTCGTGTTTATAAGAATTATTCTCATTTTATTAGAATATCTTATGTTTTAATCCTATTTGACTTAATCGCCTTAAATCCAAAAATTTATGCGGGATTTAAAATTGTCATGCCAAACAAATCTATGGATTTAGCACCCTTATGATTTAGTAATTCCAAATTTATTAAAGAATTTACTAAATCCTACGTTCTGCCAAACAGCCCCTTAGCTTGAAAAATTCTTCCGCTGAACCGCTGCTGGCTTTTTCAAGAAATCCAGTGTACGAGAACAAAACATTCACCTAGCCTTTTGCCATGATAGAGAAAGAGACAAAAGACTTAATGTTGAGACATCATCAGACAGCAGAGTGACCAAAATGGTAGAACCAGTGGGCGACGAATGGACAGTGAGTAAGTCACAGTAAAACAAGAGAGAGAGAGAGAGAGAGAGAGAGAGAGAGAGAGAGAGGAGACCTTTTTATTGAAATCGATGACGGTCAATTTGCGCTTTGGGACGCGGATCAATCGGAGGCCAGAGCGATCCAATTCATCGGAGTCGTTGAAGGAACAGTCCAGGTTCGATTCCTCCGGTGTCGTCTCCAATGGCGAGATAAGGTCGTCTATTGGAGCGGCAGAAGACGAGGAAGCGGAGCTGCGAGTCGAGCGGCGTTGAAACCAACGGCGAAAGCCATCGACGAGATTACCGGAGCCCATACAAAGAAAGCGATAACGGCTGCTGAGCTTCGACAGTCAAGGGACATTGCCGTGTTGCGTCTAAATTAACACTCTGGTTTTTGAGAACTTTTATTCTATCTAGTACGCTAGGAAGTTTCGGTTTTAGGCAAAAAGTGTTACTGAGTTTTTCGCACCAAAAATCTCGGTACAGGCGTTTTTTTGCCTAAAACCGAACATTCCTCTGCGTACGCTCACTGGATAGAATAAAAGTTCCTGGTTTGAACTCTCGGGAAGAAAAATAATGTACTTTGAACTCTAAGGAAAGTTAGGCAAATTGTTTGATAAAGCTCAAATAAAATAAATGTTCAATTATTATTTGACATAAATAACTTATTGATACCTCTGATTCTTTTGAATTCTCTAGTTTTTCCCCTTCTAATCTTAGTAGTCCTAATAAAACAGTAAGATTATCTTTTAAATTCATTTTTTTATTTTTTAATACCTTGGACTATGAATCTAATAGTAATATTTTTATATAGAGAAATAGGGATAGGATGTTGCTCAAATTTTTATCATGGAAAGTTCATAATTCTAGAATTCCTTTGAAATGAACATAAAAGATGTTTCTTGTCCTGGAACATTTACGGTTGTAAAAAAATATAGAGATTAGCGTCCAAATTTTATACGAAGATCAAACACAAAGACAAATATGGCAGAGAGGTGCAAGAGTCATAAGAGACACCAAGATATTTATATGAAAAACTTTGAAAATGAGAAAACCTTGGAGTGTGACCTAGTTAAAATGATTATAGTAGTGTTTATTATTGATTACAAAAGAGGCAATTCCTTAAGGGGAGTTTTTGGCTTAATGTAGCAAATATACATCATATAGAGCAAATTACATGGTGCGAGTTGAAAGAATATAGTGATATGATAGTTGTTCGCAATAGAGTGTTGGTTTGTTCATTTGTTAGTAGAACTATAGTTGGGCGATAGTGGTTGGGGGTATCGTAGTCGTCAGGCGACGGTCAAAGGGACTGTAGTGTGCGGGTGATGGAAGTGCGAGGGAACTTAGTTGGAGGGCAGCCGTGATTGGAGGGACTGTAGTCGGTGGGCGACTATGATTTGAGGGACTGTAGTTGATGGGTGACTAAGGTCAAAGGGGCTGTAGTAAGTGGACCATGGAGGTCGGAGGAATTGTAGAAGGTGGGTGATGGTGGTAGGAGGGATTTTAGTCAGGCAACGGTGGTCAAAGGGACTATAGTCGAGCCAAACGCCCAAAGCCCCTCACTTTGATGTGGTAAGTAGGAGTCTATTTTTAGATTTTTTAAAGTAGCATGCCCCTTAAATACGAAAAAGATTTGCGGCAAATTTAAAGTGCTCGACGAATGACCCATATATATTGATACCCTCAATCATAAAGCGTTTGTCAAACATTTATGTGCCCTAATGTCAGAATTAAGTGATCTTGGGATTGGTGGATTCGTCTCGTTGAGCTGCTTCATTCAACTATTAGCATGTCATATTTAGAGATCATTTGATCATCCAATTTATGTTTTGAACTTTCCAAAGATCCTTTGACCCCTCGATTCAGACCCATTTGGGCTTAGATTGGACCGATTTTGGTGTCATTGGGTTCGTCTCTTCAAGATATTTAGTTTGAATATAAGCTTGCTGAAATTGAAGTTTGGATGGCCCGAATTTTAATTTTAGAAGTTTTTAATTCAGATATGCATCAAGATTTGTGCCCAATAAAGATGATTTTTCTGGACATATCAAGATGGACAATTAAATAATGTTTGTATTAAATTCATATCAAAAGTTTTATAACTATTATTTTTAGTCAAGATATCATCATCTAAGTTTTTATATGTTTTTGCCTCTCATTAAATTAATATATTTTTAGCGCTTAAATTTATATGATCAATACATATTTCAAAAGTTCATGCCATCAATATGTTTACTTGAAAAATAAATAACTTTCAAATTTAAGTTTAATGTTTTTTTAAAAGTTATTTCACGTTCAAAATATACTTTTTATTACACGCTAGAATATTCACGGCAGTAGAGAGATAAGGGCTTTAATATCTAAGCTTTGTATAAAAATTCAACAAACATGCAGATAAGATAAGAGTTGCAAAAGACATTTGTATTTTTATATGGAAAACCTGTAAAAGGGAAAATTCATGTGGTTTGACCTAATTGAAATGATTCAATTACAGATAAAGTCATTTCTCATGATTGGAAAGGTTTTGAATTAATATAATAATATACTAAACACAAATTGTATATAATGACTTATGTGATGGAAGTTAGAAGAGTCGTGTCATGAGAGCTGTCTTCAAAAATTATTTACTTTTTGTTTGGTCATTTTCCTATGAAAAGAAAAGCTAAGCATAAATATTTGTGTTGATGTTAGGAGTCAGAATTCAGTAGACAAAGGATCATAATCAAGCGGTGGTAGCAAGAGGGACCGTAGTCTGGCGATGGACGTCGATGAATTGTATTAGGATAAATGTGGTCGGAGGATCGTAGTCGGGTGATGGTGGTTTGATATCTAATGATGCATTAGTTGTTCTCCTATTTTCAAATATTGAAGTTTATGTCATTCCAAATTTTTTAAAATTGCTCAAAATTGATAGTAAAGACTTTATAGAGCTTCCTAAGTGTCAAATTTGACTACATACAATAAATAAATGAAATTGAGGACCCTAATACAAATTCCAAATGTGAAATCGGGCATGGAGTGGGCAAGGGAAGCTGCCATCACAAGTGGAAGCGAAGTGCACATAAGGCTAGCTATGAGTGCATAAGGGCATGTGTTATGGAAAATCAAGCTTTTTTATTTGTTTCCCTTTTATAATTTCTTTTGAAAGAAAAATAATATGTTGAATAAAACATTACAAAAAAAATCCTTTAACACATTTCCAATTTTTACTTTGAATTTTCTCTCCTCCAGCTCTTCATGTGGGTCTATAAATATCCTATAATACCGAGTCAAATCAAATTTTTCAGGAGTCCATATAAGTCTAAATCATAAACTGTCTTCGCTATAACATATATATTATAGTGATTTAATCACACTAATTTTCTTATAATTTTTGAACTTTAGTGCAAATACTTAAGAAATTGACACCATTTAATATAAGTGGAGGTTTTGAAATTGTTAGGCGTCTATTTTACAAATCGATTTTACCAAATTTTTTAAAAGTAAATTAGGCTATTTTATAATTTATTTTTTAAATTTTTAAAGCTTTAGAATGATTTATATAAATTTTATACTAAAATTTAATTAAATTATATAAATTATATTAATATTATATTATTAATTTATTACAAATATCTTAAATCATTAAATAACTTTCCTTAATCCTTTTTGACTTATTATTTCGGCTAACAGAGAAAATGAAGACAAATTTAAAGAGAAAATATAGGAGATTGAAAAGAAAAGCTTAGATTTGGAGATCGTAGATCAGTTTTTGTCAGCTAGTTATGTTGGAAAATTTACTCGTCTTATTATAAGGAACTATTATTCTATTTCTAATTTCAATAATATGATGTTTTGAAGATTTTTTCAATCAAATTTATATTTTTGTTACTAAAAAATATGGATAATTTTGTATTGGTAAAACTTTCACCGTGCGTAACTTTTTATATGTTATTGAGATTGAGATTATGAACATTTAATATTTATTTGAGATTTTTTTCCAAGTGATTTTAAAAAAGTAGTGATTTTTACTAATTTAAAAATTTATTTTGATATCTAAAAAATATTGTTTTAGTTCAATTAAAGCTTTAGAATATTATTATATATGATTTTTTGATAATTTGATTAATTTCTGAAAATGCGATTTTTTTCTTAGTAAGGTTTGATGTTGCCTACTGTTAGGACATGTTGACAGTTTCTAAATTAAGCGCAATTATATTTTTTACTGCAATATATCGAAAATAAATATGAGTATGTGATTGAGTAATAACTTATAGTACTGTGATAATAATGTGTGCATGTAAAAGACAAATAAATATTGATTAATCCATTGGCTGAGAATTGATTAACATGTATATGATGGTGGGCTGATAAGTCTTCTTTTAAATATTATGTTTGAGTGTTATCCTCTATTAATATAATGATTGAAAGTTATAAAGAGTTATTATTGTATCAACCAACAAAGAGTGATGATTTTATTTAATGAGCAAACGGTTACCAACTATAGATTACTGAAAAATAACGTGATAGTCAAAATTACTAGCTTATCTAGTGTGACTACTAAAATGCATATTAAAGATTCATTATTATTATACGGCTGTACTGATACTGTACCAATTTACTATCATTATACATATATTATTATTACTACACAAATTTACTATTACTATATTATTTTACTGCTCATGCCACTTATCTTATCATTACTCATATGGACATCAATCATATGTGATACTACTACTGATTCATTGTACTAATATTAAGCATGTGACATACTGAGCATATGATAAACATAGTATGTGATTAAGATCTGATTTAATACTTATATAGAATAATTAGATAAGCATGTGTACATAATTATAGGATTTTATTGCATTAATTTGAGTTCGACATTTTTTTATCGATGCTTTGGTTTTACCACTTCATAAGATTGATTTACTGATTAATAATACTTATACGACTACTTATTGATTTAACACTCATACTGGTTTATTGATTCTCTCATTGTACTAGTTTACTAATTTTCATACCGTACTATTTTACTATTTACATATTCTACTACTACTGCATATGAGATGTACTATTTTTGTACAGATTCATGATCATATGACTGTTAGTGTTATGAATTGACTGAAAACATGCATATCACTTTATTACTGCTCTTTGAATTCAGTTATACGATTTTAGTTATATGTTGGGATATTTAGCTCATTATATGTGATTTAAATGATTTCAAGTCCAGGAAAATGTTTAGGAGTGTAAGGTCGATCAAGATTCATCGAGTTCTATTCCTTTTTATTTTAGTTATTCTTTTTGTACTCAGGAATGGAAGGATGTATTGTAATTGTATGATTTATGAGTATTGCATAAGATGATTTTGAGAGTAATGATATATATATATATATATATATATACTATTATTTATTTCCGATATACGAAGTTAGATAGCTCTGGTGTTATTATTAAAAGATAAAAGAAATTAAGAATTCTTTCAAATTAAATTATAGGGCGTCACGCTTTAGGATATGGGAGATGCACATTCCTCTTATGTAGGGCCTAGTTTTCCCTTATAAAAGATAGAAAAAAAAAACTATTAAGCAAAATTTCGAAAACCATTGGAGGAAATCAAGGCTTTATTATCTTCGGGAAGCTTTAGTTCTTTCTTACGAAAGGTAAGAAAAATTATCCAACAAGAGTTAAAAATTTGACGGTGATTTGAGGACCATAGACTAATAATAATGATCAAAGGAAAATAGTCGTGTAACAATGTTTAGAAGGACTATATTTAGGCAACAATGGTTGGATGACAATAGTGATGTGACGAAGGTTGCCTCATAGATAGGTGATAGTAGTAAAAAAGGATTGTTATTGGACGATGATGTCCAAAGGTAGCAATCAAAGATGGTGGTAAGAACTATAGGAAGGATAGTAGTTAGGCCTCATATGATTGTAATAAAAAGAGACAACCAGATTAATGTAGTCAGATAATGGTAGTCTGATAGTGCTCCAACAGCGTTAGTCAATGATGGTCATGCATTGGCTCATTGATGATGCTTAGGTTAAGCTTGAGGATTCTCATAGCATATGAGCTCTTTTAAATCTCAAGCTAAGGTCCTCTTTCTCTCACGTACAGAGTGGAGACATATTTATAGATTTTTTATAGTGATATGTCTGATAAATTTAGCTAAAATTCAAAACACACCACCGGACGGCTGATATTAATTCCCTTCATAATAAATAATTATGTCCACATTGGAGAGCCATAATGATGTCAAAGTTAATTGATATTAGCCTCGTTGAAGTCGTCTTATCAAGGTGATTTAACTATACACATGCAAAACTTGGAGATCTTTTGGTAACAGATTTTTTTTATTATTAAAGATATATCTCAAAAAAGTATTTTATATTCTTCCATTTGATACATAAAATTTTTAAATCTACAAAATATAATTTATATTTTGAATATTTATATTTTTTTTGGAAATTGATTAAGACATTGAAATTTAAGCTTTCGAAAGCTTAGGAAAATTTTTAAAAGTTTGATTGTCCTATTTATAACCTTTTTTCTTTAAATCAATGTAAATATTAGATGTTGAAAATAAGAAATTAACAATAAATTTTGATTGGGTGGGATGAGAGACTAAACCATGACTGCTATATATTACACTTTTGATTTTGTTCTAGAAAAGTAATTGAAAGGATGTTGATATCTTTATTCACTGTTTTATTTGTTTATAAGTATTAAAGAATATATATATATATATATATATATATATATATATATATATATATATATATATATATATATATATATATATATATATATATATATATATATATATATATATATATATATATATATATTGTTGTGTCCAGGAATATTCACGACGGTAGAGAAATATATAGTTTAACGTCTTAGCATTGTACAAAGATCCAGTACACAAGCAGATGAAAGAGATAATGTAGCGCTCATAAGAGACACAAGAGTTTTTACGTGAAAACCCCTTAAAAGGGGGAAAAAGCACAGGGCCTTGCCCAGTTTGAATAAATCCACTAGTATTTGCAATCGATTACAAATGAGGCCCTTCCTTGGGAGAAGGCCTTGGCTTAATTTCACAAATGTACATCATATAGAGCACATTACATAGTGGAAGTTACATTAATCAATATAAACATATTTGTTTAGTCAGCAGGACCCGTAAATATAGAGAAGATCTGGGATAGGTTCGGAGTGCTCCATCGGATGACTCGTATTGATTCCTTCGATCATAAAGAGTTTTTCAACTGTTTAAGTGCCTTAACAATGTCGGAATTCAGTGATCTTGGGCTCGTTGGATTTGTCTCGCTGAGCTACTTGATTTGACTATAAGCATGCCATCATATTTGGATATCTTTTTGTCATCCAAATAAAGCTTTGATCCTTCCAAATGTGGTTTGGGCCACAGATTTGGACCTATTTGGGCTCAGGTTGGACCGATTTTGGTGTCGTTATGTTCGTCTCTTTGAGATGTTCAGTTTGACAATAAGTTTGCTGAAATTGGAATTCAGATGATCCCGTATTTAATTTTGAAATTTCCCAACTTAAAAATGCCTCGAGATTTGTGCTCGATCAAAATAATTTTCGATGAAGAACCTTTACATATATATTATCCTCCTCAATAAACACAATAATTAAGGAGATAAGGGTTAGAAGCAACTTAGAAACCTTTACCTTATAGTTGTTACATTTATGTATATTTGATATTAATGTATAGATCTATACATGGGTTGCATTATGGAGAGTCCAACTGCATTACAATTTTTTTGGGTGTGTTGCATAATCACTTAAATATAACCTTTAATAAACATTTTGCTATGTTTATTCAAAATTTTGTTATCCCACTATCAACTTAACCTTCATTGATGGCGTACTATTTTATTGGATTTATTGCTTGACCCTAAGGAAGTATAATTTTATACAAAGCTAATTAAAGGTTTTTTTTTTTAGTTTGCTAAAATCAATGATAGGGCATTAAAATTTTAAGATAAAAGAAATGAATGGCATCTGCAGAGCACTTATTTTAAAATAAATGAAATAATTAACTCCTTCGTATTTTTTGTAAAAAATATTGTCAATGATTTGGTTGTCTACACAATTTCATGGAGGTGATTTTTAAGTCTTCATTTGGGATAACTTTTTTATTGCTTTCTAAAGCAATGTTTTAGGATAAAAAGTTTTAGTTCATAATTTTTTTTTTATGAAAAAAATGCTTTAAAAAGCAGTAAGCAAATCGCGACAAACGAAGCCTAAGTCATCTTAGAACATCGAATTCTCATGGCATATGCCCCATGCATATTCTAGCTTCATTTAAAATTTATCTTAACAACATGATTTTAAATGCCTTTTGGTTAAGCTCTAGTTCATTTTAAACCAATGTAGTGGTGTTCATGATCCAAATATGATGATTATAAGACCTATCAAATATTTTGATTGTTATAGTTAAAATTATCATTTTCTCTCTTTCAACATGTAGTTAGATTCCTTTAATGTGGAACGGTAAGCTCTTTATTTCTTTTCTTGTTTGCATTCAATCTAGGAATCTATTTTTCATCTTTGGCTTGTGGACCATGAGGTGTTTTTGGATGGCACAATTCATAATTGCTAACAAAGAACTTAAGGTTATATTGAGTTAACTATCTTTTTTATTAAGGGTGTCAAAAAGGAACAACTGGATCAAGTTCGAGTCTAATGTAAATCTAGTCAATTTGAACCTAATTTGTTTACTAAACGTGTAAAAAAATTGAACCTAAACTCGACCCGCTAGTAACCCTTACTCGATCGATAACCAGTTTTAATTATAAATTACATTTATTAACTTATTAACCATATATGTTATTTTAATTGATAAAAGAAAATATAAGACCATATCAATAAATAAAAAATTTAAAGAAAAAATCAAACGAGCGGCCTATTTTTCAGGTCAAAATCAGGTTGGCGGGTCAACGTGAACCCGACCTATTTAATAAATCGGTCAGAACACACAACTCAAAATTGACCCGTTTATTAAATAGGTCAACCCAAATCCGAGTTTTTTGGATCGAGTTGATGGGTCGGGTTATTTATTGGCACACCTATTTTTTACTAAATAGACTAAGAGTCTAACAATTAGAGATGGTGGATCAATGAAATCCTAATTGGAACGTGTCTTCATTTTTCTAAATTCCTTACATTTTCCCATACCCCTCTAGGTTCCATTCTCCGTTAATATTATTTTAAATTTGACTAACTTAAATTTCTATTAAATTAAATTAGAACACATGCATAACTTTTTAATTAAGAGTTTTCTTGGATATGCATAGTATATAATTACCTTTACAGGTTGCAAATTTGGAAATCTTTGAACCATTTAATAAAATAAATAAACCCTTTATGAATCATACATTTCGTCGAAGGGATATCTCTAAAACCTATGCTTTGTAGATCTTTTATGAGTTTATATTATGTTGGTTTAGTCTTTGAGTGACCTTTATTTCCTAACTCATTAGGTTCTTATGAAATAAATTTCAAATTAAAAAAAAAAAAAACCATTACACAAACTACTTATGTAAATATGAAGCCAAATATCATGACAGATAACGTGCATTGAGCCATAAAAAAAACTCAGGCCTGTGTTTATTTCTTATTCATTATAATGTCTAGGAATATGATTTATTATTTTGAAGTTAAAGGGCTTATAAAAGAAACTTACAACATTTTGATTAGAGGAAAGCCTTAGGGTTGTCTTAGATTTTAAAAATGAAGTGTCATTCACCTAATTTATTGTGTATAACTTTTGTATGGGGTTTTTAGTTAAAGGTCAGTTCTTTGAAGTGTGTGTGACAACTATATTCATGACATTGCTCCCAATCAATAACTAATTTGCATTTTTTATTCAACACTGAAAAATTATGAAGAAAATACTTCTCCTTTTCCGATCTTCAGTCCTATATATTTGCCATACACATCTTGGTGTTGACTTGGGTTTCTACAGACTAACATATGTCCTCATCAGATAAAAGGGTGTCATCATGGATTTCTTCCACCTCACAATGTACTCTCTCCTCTTCTGCTTCTTCCTCAATCTCATATAGGAGCATAAGTTTAGGTTTTCACCTATGCTTCATATGTCCATTCTCATGACACTTGAAGCATACTCTCTAGGCTTAGAAGATGTTTTAGGGGAACTCCTATTTGATTGGGCACTAGAATGTGTAGGTTCTGATCTAGTAGTAGAACTTTGAGTAGAATAATATGATTATTGAAAGGATGAGTTTGAACTTCTAAATCCTAATGAATTGAACACTTTGTTATGCCTTTTAAATAACAAATCATAATGAAAATCATCCTTCAATGGTATACGGTACTGTAGCTCAACCTCATATCTAATCTGAATCATAATACCAATAACAAATTTATTGGCTAACTGCCACTCTTGATATGTATAAGTTGCCAAAGCTACTAAATTCTCAAATATTTCCATATATTCTACCACTTGCACATTGCCTTGTTTAACATTCAACAATTGTTCAAGTAATTTATTGTTATGGTTTCTTGGATAATACTTAGCTCTTAGCATTTTCTTTCTCTACCAAAGTAAGATAGTGTCTTGCTAATCTTTCTACCTTAATTAAGTTATTGGTTCAATAGATTTTTTATGTCCTATGAGCTTCATTTCAGCAAAGGTGGTTCCTTGATAACTATCCATTTAATACTAATCAAAGAATTCATCCATCTGTGTAGGCTAATTTAAGAATCTATTAGAATCATGGGCACCATCATATGTAGGAGCATCTACCTTAACCTTCTTTTGGGGTTCAATTAAGGCTTCTTGATTTTTAGGTTGATCATTCTTATAAAAATTCCTAAAAGATTGTCTCCTAACTAGAATGTGCTCCGTAGTATTTTCTAAGTACTCTCATATAGTTTCATTTTTATTCTGGTTTTAAACTAGAGGAGTTGTTTGAACCCTAGCACTCAAATTTTTAACTTGAGTGGTCAAGTTCAAAATGAGCTCTTAGATTTTATTACATTTTTCATTAGTTTGAATAGCCAACTCATCTTTCCTCTTATTCTTATTATTCATTTGATCTTGACTAGTTAACTTTGGTGGCATGATGCAACAATAGAAGTAATGGAGTTAAATACGATTTTTTTAAAAAATATGATATGCTTGTTGATTTAAGAAAAATGCATGCAAATAATTTTGGAAAAACTATTTTTAAGCCTTAAAAAACATGCAAATTATAATTAAAAGCAAACTAACACAAGATACTAAACTTTAATAAGAATAAAAGCCTAAATTATTCACGGTAGGTTTTCTTATGTTAATTACAATCAATATGAGATTTATATGATTTAGTGGATCACTGCCTCATTGATTTGGATGCTTTCAAATCAATTAGTTTTTGATAGTTTAATGTTGATGGCTAGGTTAATACTTGGAGGAAACTAATTGATATTCTTGCACTAGTTAATAGAACAAAATCAAACATGTAATCTACAACAATAATTATCTTTGAAAAAATATCAATAAAGGAATATTACCATTTTCAAAGTTTAGAGATTATCCTTTTTCAAACATGTAATAACTTGAAAAAGTTAAACAAGAAGGTTTAGTTGCAATAAGGAAGTTTTCATAATTTTTGAAGGAGTCTAAATATTTTAGTTGATTTGATTAGTTAGGGTTTAATCTTTTAGTGGATGGATTTAGACTCATATAATATTAGATTACTTGATTGAAGAAAGATAGATGAATGTCTTAATATGTGTTTTGAAGTTTCCCATAAATTTTGGAATGATTCAAAGCCACCAAATCAAAATTAGAACAACATTAGGTTTGATTTCAACCAAGGTTTTTTTACCACTATAAGTGGATCTATGTGGTCATTTGTGTAGGATTTTTTTGAGGAAATATTTTTAGAATAAAGTAAGGATAAAGCCGAACAAAAAGCATCATAATTATTTTAGAAAAATACATAAAGATGATATCAATCAACTCACAAAAGATGATTGGATACGAAAGATCAACAAGCCCCTCTCTTATGTTCAACCACCAAGCTTAGCCATCACTTGAAATTCAATCCAAATTTTGAACGAAAAATCTCTAAATACTTCATTACGCCACCAATGATCATTAAATACTAGTTGCAACAAGAGAAAATTGAATTTGAAAAGAGGAGGGAAAGAGGAAGGAGATGTCTTACACTACTAACCATCATAACTACTTCCTCATTCAATGCTTGGCTATTATTTTCACTCATTCATAGCTCTTTACTCAGACAACCACTCACTCCATGCATGAGCCACTTAATTAAATCAATTAAATGCCTTCTACTAGCCATTTAACACATAAAAATCCACAATAAAAACACCAAGTCTCACACTCTTATAATTACCATACGAAATTTTCACACATACAATTAAGTAGAAAATATAATTGAAATTCTCTAGCTTTGGATCTTCAACTTACTCCCTATGATGTGCCCATTATGCACAGCTTTAATTTTCTTGAATTAAGCCCTGATGGTTAAACCCTTTATATCATCTAGTGCTTTTGATGCTCGTGATGCAACAACACCCTTGATCTCATCATTCCTAATTTCCCAAATAGCCTTCTTGTATTAGAATCCCTCTAATTATTTGTAGAAAGATCACTTCTCCATCGACTTCCTCATTACAACATAAACTTATCAAGCATATTTTCCTCTCACATTTGGAATATAAAATTTGTAATTACATGTTAATCATTTAATATTTTTTTTTATTTAAAAAAAATGCTTTTTATACTCACATAATTCTTCATATAATTTTAAAATGAATTATATCTTGTCCTATTATTGTCTCATTCGCTGTCTCTGCTGATATCCAATATAAAAAAGAAGAAAAAAAAATTAAATTTTCTATTAATTTTATGACTGCATCAGAAAATTTAAACCGTTTTTACGCTCCTTCCTACATTTGGATGCGGCGGAGCATCTGATCCGACTACTGCTTGTCTGCTTGTCTTTCGTGGGTGACCATATCGACAGCAATGGACTTTAAATACTGACCCACAAATTTTCTCCCTTTGTTTTTTCCCTGCGATTAGGTCATTCAAGAGGAGCTCACGCCTTCCAACCCCGCCATTAAAAAACTAACAAAACACCAACAGAATGCGAACTAATAATCTTTTGCTGGAGTAGGGGTTGGAGGAGCAGGAACCTTGGATGGAGAGCCAGAGGGTCGTGGTGGTGGTGGAGGAGGCTGACGCAGCCCGCATCGCTCTGGAATGGGCGGTCCGCAACTTCCTCAGGTCGGCCGATTCGTTGACCTTACTTCATGTCTACCCCGCCACCAAATCGAGGGTGAAGCAGCGCCGGCTCCGTCTCAGGGGCTTCCAACTCGCCCTATCTTTTAAGGATCTCTGCAATGGAATCGCCGAGGTTTGCTCCCCAATGTGTTGATTCTTCCTTTTGATAATCAGTACTTGATTTTTCAAATATTCCATGATAGGCGCAAGAAAATTTATGCATTGATGATATCTTGTCTTTAATTCGTGCATTCGTTATTCATCTCAGGGTTTTTTTTTTCTGGATGTTATTCGTTTTTAGAAATAGGAATCTCGTCGAATTCGCCAAGTATTGGTAGGCAATAGGCATTATTTGATTTGATCATGATCCAGTCTTTTCTGGATTGAAATCCATGGAATGCATTTTAGCGGATTAGGAGATGTGTAGTTCTTGGCTAGTGTTTCTCTTACTCGATCTCAGGGGTGATTTATCACAGGCGAAGGTGGAGATCATAGTGATGGAAGGAGACAAGGGGGCTGCTGTGGTTTCGTTTGTGAGCAAGATCGGCGCGTCGACTCTTATAGTTGGGCTCCATGATCAAAGCTTTCTTTACAAGTAAGGATTAAAATTTTTTGTTCTTCCTTGTTATGGAATTTCTTTTGTTATTTTTTTCAGGGCTGTTTGTTGTCCAGAATTTAAGCAAGTTTTAGCTCAAATTTTGATCTTTAAACCCTATCAAATAAAATTTGAGGCTTTAAATTTCAGTATTTTAATAAATTCATTTTCATTTCGGCTATTGATCAAATTCATGATTTGTCAAAATCCCATCAATTTAACTGATTGAATTTAAGACTATCAACCTTAGAAATTTTAAATTTTCTAAATAAGTAATTAAGTAATTTATCATTTTTTATTAAAATTTAATAATTTCCATATTAATTCTCTAAAAATTTATTAAATCTTAATTTAGATACTTTAATGAAAATTTTCCTGTAGCCAAACAGCCCTTTAAAGCTTCAAAAGCAGAATTGGGTTTCTTGTAGCAGTTGACCACTCCCTGTTTTCTGTTAGTTTTCTTTCTTCTTTGATACAGAAAGAGGCTGTAGAGTTCGTTTAAAGCAGAATAATTTCTCGCAGGAGGAATTATTCTGTGCAATCAAGACAACCGTCTAGTTTACTGAGTATACTCACTTAGGGTTTTGTTTGGAATGACTTTTTTGCTGCTTTTTAAATCAGCTTTTCAATATAAAAATTAAAATATTTGTACCAGAAAGCTGCTTTAAGAAACAATAAAAAAGTCGTCCCAAACAAAGCCTTAGTAAATTTTTTGCTGAGTGTTTTTAACAGAGTATTTGTATAATATTTACCGAGTATACTCAATAAACTGTCCAGTTCAGACTCCGCACGTAATAATTTCTCTTAAAGTTAATGGAGTTGAATTACTATGAACTTCTCGAACGAATCACCCTCTTCTTTTTCAGAAGAAGTATTCCAAACCTCGGCACGAGAATTCTCAACTGTAGAATCCTTGCCATTAAGCAGCACTCGTCAACACACTATGGATTAGTAAATACTGAATTCTCTCAAATTGAAATCACTGGGCTTCGGTAAGTTTTCACTGTTTATCAACTCCAGCTTCTTTAAATTCAAGCTATTTTTCTTCTTGACTGATTGAAAGAAGTGGCAATCAGCAGAATGCCACAGGCGAAAAAATGTTTTTTAATCTTCCTTTCTCCTCTGGGAAGGATATTGAAGAGATCTAGAAGGAATTGAAGGATCTAAAGAAGGTTTTGATTGTTTCTTACAGTGAACAAGAATGGAATCTGAATAAAAGTAAACAGAAATGCTACAGTTAGAAAAAATGACATATGTCCATTCCATTATAGATGTTTCATTCACTCATATTTGTACATGATATAATAATTTTAAATGATTTGTCTTATGTTCCATTGCTGTTTAGGGTTTCCAACCTATAGTTGTTTCTTGAAAGGAAAGGAAACCCAGAATTTAAACCATTGCATTTTATTCAAATTGCTTTACTGATTGTTTATATTGTGAAGTTGGGATGCAACCAGAGTGCTAAATTACAGTTATAATTTCTCTTGGTAGGGTGTGAATGAGAGAAACTTTTCAAACTATTGTGATTTATAAAATTGTTGTGGAGAAAATATTTTTTATTAAAAAATGTTGTAAAAAGTTATTTCTTAGCACGTTTTTTTTTTAAAGCAGCAAAATATAATGATCATAGAAAAATTGTGATTGCAGTTTGAAAAGCAAAGCAACAACTTTCTTATTTGACAATTTTCTTACTGTTTTATAAAATTGTTGCAGAGAAAGTAATTTTTTAAAGTTATTGTATAAAATAATTTCTTGCTATAAGATTTTTTTGGAAGCAGCAAAAAGCAGTGGCCTTCAAATCCACAAACGGATAAGAGTTTAATCATGACCATTAAATCAAAATCTAATGGCTTGAGACTCCTCCATTATTTCAAGTAATGCTTATGAGTTGTAGGACCTGTAGGGACACATGACTCAATTTAAGCTTGACACCTCACCCAGCCAATTATTAGATGTCATTCAAGGATTGGATTGCCAGACTGCTCATTCAAGGAAAATGACACATTCTTGAACCACATAAATGCTGCCACTTGTCACAGGATACATGCATAAAAACCAAAGATTTATTGCATTCAAAATTACTCAAATTTAATTTTTTAAAACTACTCAGCTGTCTTGCCCAAATTTTAACTATTGTAAATGAACTTTTATTCTATCCAGTGAACGTACGCAGAGGAAGATTCGGTTTTAGACGAAAAAGTGCTTGTACCGAGTTTTTCGCGCCTGTACCGAGTTTTTTGGCGCTTTTTTGCCTAAAACCGAACCTTCCTCTGCGTACGTTCACTGGATAGAATAAAAGTTCATTGTAAATAGTATTTGTTTAATTGTAATCTTGATAGATTAAGGTTTAGGATGTTTTCTTATTGCTTCTTAAAGTAATTTTTTAGTTAAAAAAATTTAATTTTTTACTAAAAATTACTTTACGAAGTAGTAAGAAACACGTCTCAAATGAAGCCTAACGCTTTGTTTAGGACGGCTTTGTTAATGCTATTATAAATAATTTTTTAGTAAAAAAATTAATTTTGTACTAAAAAAATTGCTTTAACGAGTAGTAAGAAAGTCATCTCAAATAAAGGCTAAAATGAGCATAGAGGCCTTCATCTTATAAGAAGACATTTGATCCCAACCCCAAAAGAGTTGATTGATGGCTGTACATGCCAATTATATTTAATGACTAGCATAGTATATCCTATAGCACACACAATGTATACAAAATTGCATCTAGGCCCCAAATTTAGTCAACCTAATTTATAATCAATTAGACTTCCTTAAAGCTTAAGGTTGTAAGTCCTATTCCTATTGTTGGATCTAGCTAAATCTATAGAAGTCTTGCACATGTTAAACATGCTAATCCTTGACTTATTTATCAGCAAATGTGTCATTCCCAATCTCCAAGAAAAACAAACAAATTTTAAAATTTAATCAACATAAATTGACTCCGCTTGAAGGTTATAAGATGCATAATTAAGTTTTCCTTGATCTAATATCAAGTCCTAGACAAATTTCTTTACGGGTTAAATTTAAGAAAAAAAACCTTAAATATTTGTATATGATCATTTTAATTTCAGAGTATAACTTTGCTCTAATTTAATCCCTCAACAGCAACAATAACAACATCAAGCCTTTGTCCTAGTATGTGGGGTCGGCTACATGAATACTTTTTCTCCATTGTGTCATGTTAAAAGCCAAATTCTTAGTTAAATCTAATAAAGAAAGATCATTTCTAATATTTTCTAACCAAGACTTTTAAGTCTACATCTTAACATAAGTCAAATCTAATACATGTACTTTCCTAACGAGGTCATTGAAAGACCGCCGTTTTATGTGACCAAGCCATCTAAGGCGACTCTCTCTAATTTAATTTCTCGAATATATAAAATTGATCTAATATGATCAATTTCGAACTAATTTGGATCAATTCTATATTACAATTATAACATGAGGGATCATTCTGATTTAATTTTATAAAGTCGCGAGACTATATTGAAATAATGTGATACTTTGACTAAATTGGTCGTAAATAAATAATCACACATACTGTCTATCAAACCTTCTATATCAAATGTAAATATGTAAGCTCAAATTTTCTTCAAACACTAATATATATTTTTATCAAATACATAAATCTTGAAATTTTCAGGCCTTTTGTATCAAACACATGTAGGCCTTGGTTTTATCTAAAACCCTGGCCGTAGGAAAGCTGACACATGAGTGTAGCAGCAAACAAAGCATATTTATTACAAGCATGCCATTGTGACCATCGATTTGCTTATTTCAATAACAAAGATTAAAGTGAACCTGGGTTTCCAGATGCCAGAAGTTCTTGATCTAGGAGCTCTAGTTTAGCCACGCCAACGACCACCACTGCCACGGCGGAAGTGCCGGCCACCTCCCCTGTTCGATCTAATCCGAAAATCATCAAAGGCCTAATTCATTCAAAAAATTTGGTCACGGTGGATTTCATACCTCTTAGCTTTACTTAGATGAGTAAGATATGATTGTTGATTGATTATTTATGTATCGCACTATCTTAAAATAAATTCTAAAATTTTAAAATTTATCCCGAATAAATTTTGATAAAGATGTAGTGACCAAAGTTTTCTCCATTTCTATAGACAGGATACAGTAGAAAAGCAATTAGGGCATCTCCAACCGAACTCCAAAAACATGAATGGCGTTGCTTGCGAGCTCCAGCCGAACGACAAAACTTCTAGTATTTGGTTGCGGGTGAACAGTACAACGCCAATATTGATGTTGCACTATTCACCTGCGTTATTTTTTGTCTCTACCGAATTTGCCGAAGAAACGCGCCAAAGAGGAGAAAGGCGGTTAATTTCTGCGAAGGGCGCAAAATGGAGTTCGATTGGAGATGAATCACACTATTTTTAAGTTTCATTACATTTTGGAGTAAAAAAAGAGATTTTCGGTTGGAGATGCCCTTACCATTGCAAATTGAAGGCTTACCTCCAAGTTGACATTCAACTGCTCCGGGACCCTAGTCCTTCCGCTGGGTCTACGAGGCTTAGATGTGTAGGAAAAAAGAGTGTCAAAGAAGTCATCCTTACTGTAGGCAGGCTTCAGAGAAGCAAAGACAACTCGTCAGCATTCAGCGAATAATAATGGTAATAAACAATACTAACAATCAGTATATTAAGGGGACATATATTACGTATAATGGATACCTGGATCTTAAAATTTAGAGAATTCTCTTCTTCCTCGATAACATTCACATTACTTGACTGTCCTCTGTTATCAGACTTTACTAGTGCTTGACCTTTGCCAAGGAGGCCCCAGATTTCAGCTTTATTGAACTTCTCATTCATTGCATTGAAATCAAAGTCTTCACTAAAGCTGGTTACTGGCTCTGAGAACTGCAAATCAAGGACCAATTAGTTTTTGGAACAGGGTGAAAAGTTGGATGGACAATACATATAAATGTCTTAATTCGTCTCAATCAGAAAGCACGACCTTCCTGACTATTTTCTTCAGGATGATTTTTCTATCAAGAAAGAAAACGAGCTAGAAAACCGAACTTGCAAGTTTATCTCAAACAGGAAGCCACCACCTTCCTAGCTTAGTTTCAATTTACTCGACAGAAGTTTTACCAGCTAAAAAGGGAAAATATAAGCCGTATAATCAGGTTCCTTTTCCGTTATAAAATCAGCAAGACAAACTAGGTAAAGGTGCAAATAGCAGTGTGGATAAGGTTTCGTTTGGGTCAGCTTCTTTATTGTGTTCTAAAGTAACATTTTAGTAAAAAAATTCTTGAACTTAGAAATTTTTGTACTAAAAAGCTGCTTTAGAAAGCAGTAAGAAAGTCTTCCCAAACGAAACCTAAGTTTGCTAATTTGACAAAGCTGAACACATCAACTATTGTGACTCTAAAAACGATGCTTCAAATATTTCACTGAATCAATTTTTTGTTCTCTTCCCTAATAAACCAAACTGACCAAGAAGCTGGCAATGGAACTATTGCATGCCGGGACAGATTTCCACAAAACTATGAAAGCGCAAGAGTTTTATGTTCTTCTTAGCCCAGCAATTAAAGAAAGAATTTTTATAAGGAAGAACTCGTGAAAGAAAAAATCATATTGATGTGATGCAATGGGGAGTCACACAAGAATTTTAAAAGAGAATTAAATGTTAGCTCCACAAATTATTTGGTCATGCATCAAAGTCAAGTAAATCATAAGTAATTCGCGGTGATTAATTTGCTAGGCAAAGAAGATACAACGAGCGAGCTAAATCCTTTAAGCAAATGCGAAAGAAAACATAAAACAAAGGCTAGTAAATAAAAATCCCACAGTTAATACCAAGTTGTTCACACTTTGAGACGGAAGATTGTCCAAGCTAGCATGGAGGTTGCCACTAAGATGGAAGCACCAAGGAACGTTGCCGTGGAAGAGGATCTCGGAGGCGGAGGAGGCACGGTAGATCGACCTTTGATAACCCAAGTGTAGACGGAGAAGTGTTCGTCAATAGAGTCTATAAGCGTTGGCAAGATGCGGCCCAAATAGTCTTCGACGGTATCGTCGAAGTCAAATCCGACGTCAAAGAATTGTGACCGCAAGATGTTGACTCTTCCGTTGCGGTCGTATTCAAAACCGTAATTCCACTCGGGTTCGTCCATGCATCCTTGGAGTGGATCCAAATGGTTGCCGCAAGCAAGATCTTCCCCCAAAGAGAGCAAGTGGGGCGGCGGCTTGGCCAAGGGAGGGGGAGAGCCGGCGGGAGAGCAAGAAAGGGGGAGGGGGCGGCTGGATGAGAAGAAACTGAAATTTGCTTTCAGTTTTTGTGAGATTAGGAGGGAGGGATTTAGGGATTTGAAATTCTAATTAATGCAATTAATGCCTTAATTGAGAATTTTCAATTAGGGAGGGATTATGAGATAAAACTGAATTTATTTTCAGTTTTAAAAGGGATTGGAGGGAAAGTTATAATCCTAATTTGAATTTCAATTAGGATTTAAGAGGAGTAATTGATACTTAATGGATTTTCCCATAGGGGGCCGGCGGCATGGGCTAATGAGGGAGGGAATTGGGGGAGAGAGGAAGGGGGTTTCCAAGTAGGATTTGATGACTAGGAAAATATGAAAATAAATCCACTCTCATGTAAAGTTTATTTTGGATTGATTTTCAAAAACTTTCCAAAAATAGGATTTCCCAAATTTGGAAAGAAATTGGAATTTGAAAATCAAATTTCAATGAGGGGGAAAGAGGTGGTGGAGTGGCGGTGGTGGAGGAGGAGGGGGGGTCGTCGGCGTGGTGGTGAGTGGCGGTGGAAGCTTGGCCGGCGGTGGGGGAAAGGCCTTGGGACCGGCGGTAAGAGCAAATGGTGGGGAGATTTTAGAAGAAAATTGTAGTAAAAATAAAAGATTATGCTAAGCAAAGAAAAGATAATTTGAGAACTCACTAAGAGATCTCAATGGGAGCACTCACCAAGAGAACTCCATGCACTCACAAAGAGAACACATTGTGGAAAAATTTCATTCATTCAATAATCCCTCATACAAGATATCATGGCCATATAAATAGGCCCCAAAGAAAATAAAGTGCAAAAGTCTAAAATGCCCCTTGGGGCTACAAAAGCAACTACTACCCGCAGGGGTAAAATGGGAAACTACGAAAATAAAAGCATAATAATAAAACTGAAGGTACAAGTAAAAACCATGTTGACCCGTAAGCTGTAACAGAAAAAAAAAATCAAAGAAATCAAATCTTACCTACTCCCTGCAGCCCCACGTCGCGCCTCGCACGACTGCCTCTGTCGTCGCCACTCCTCGCACGACTCGACGTCGCCTCACACACGATCGCTCGCACGACTTGGCGTCGTTAAAAGCGAACGAGGAAGAGGCCTTCGGCCTCCTCTCTTCTCCAGGCGATTCTCCCGAGCTCTCCTCTCCAATCCCAAGCTCTCTGAAGTTTTCTCGCTCTCCCTACAACATCGCTCCTTCGACGACTGTTTCTTCCAGTCGGATCGGAAGTTACGATCTTTCCGATCGGAAGCAAGGGAGCCCGCTGGCTGTGAATAAACTTTCTCCCTTTCACGAGCTTCTTCGGCCGAACTCCCGCTTCCCTTCCTCCTTCCGATTCTCCTAGTCCCGAGAGAGAGAAAGAGAGAGAGAGAGAGAGAGAGAGAGAGAAGAGCTTCTTACCTCTGCTACTGTCCGACCTCCTCTCCAAACCATCGCCTGTAGCCGAGCTCCTCTCCCGGCGCCCCTCTCTCCGATCGGAAGAAGCAACGGGAGCCCGCTGGAAGTGAAGGTAACTTTCTCCCCATCACACGCTTCTTTGGCCGGGTCCCGTGAACAGAGAAGAGGGGTGGGGGGATTAAAAATATTTTTTTTAATTAATATTAATTAATGATAGTAATTATTTAATTATTATTATAGTTAATTAATTAATTATGATTAATTAATAATTAATAGTTAATTATTAGTTATAATTATTTAAGTAATTATAATTAATTTTGATTAATTATAATTAATTATTAAATAATTATAATTGTAATTATCTTGTTAATTATAATTAATCATTAATTAATTATTAATTATTAATTATAATTACTTAATTATTATTATGATTAATTGTAAAGCATAAGTGCTCGTGCCTTCTCCCGCCTCGGTCTCCGTGCCCTCGACGACCGCCGCCGATCTGCCGGTCCACCGGCCCCGAAGGTATAACCCTCTGAACTCAGGCTTCCATCCTCGACGTGTACGACGGACCGGAAAACCGCCTATACACGCCTTTATTGCGCGTGGTGGGATAGAAACCCGGTCCGACGCCTACGACGAGGCGGACAGTCGCCTCCCCTCTCGCTCTCTTACCTCGTCATGCGTGGCGAGTCAGTGGTCTACCCATACACGCCTTTATTGAGCGTGGTGGGAGGGGCAACTGGCGCGACACCTACGATAAGGTAAACGAGCAACCTTCGCCCTCTTATCTCGACTAACGTGTCGGGTCGGCAGTCTACCTATGCACGCCTTTGTTGAGCGTGGTAGGAGGGGCAACCGGCACGACACCTGTGTTGAGGTAAGCGAGCGACCCGCCATCCTGTCTCAACATGCGTGTCGGATCGGCAAACCACCTAAGCACGCCTTTAGTGGCCGTGGTAGGAGGGAAACCGGTTCGACGCACACGGCGAGGCCAGGCGAGCCTGGTGTTCCCTTTTCTTTGCGCGGCCGGAATGATTTATAAGTACCCCCGGGCGGGGGGAAAGCAACTGCTCTTCTTCTTGTAACAGGTACCGTCTAAGACCCCATACACGCCTTTATTGCGCGTGGTGGGAAGAAAAATCACGGCCGCGGTGTCCTCGAAAGAGGACACCTACCATACACGCCTTTATTGCGCGTGGTGGGAAGGCCCAGTTTTCTCGTAGTTTTCCCCTAAACGGGGGAGACGCCGGGAGGCTGCCGAAATTTCGGGTGAAATAATACTACACTCGGACCTGTTTTGAACTCAAAAGAACAAAAGAGCTGGACCAAATGAGAAAGAGCAGTGAGCTTTGAACATGAACATGAACTGTGGACTTGTGGACCAGAACCAAAACATAAATGATTTCTAAAGTTCAAATCCGAATAAAAAATAAAAGTGAAATCAAATTTGAACCAAATTCAAGTCAATCTGAACATGAAATTGGACATATAAAGACTCCAGAGGACTTTGAACAAAAAGAAAATGAACATCCAAATGAACTTGCAAAGAATTTCAAAGGACCCTGAACAATCAGTTTGAGTTTGAATGGAGTCAGAAATCAAGAGGGGAACAAGAAATCCTGATAAGAATTGCACTTGATCCGGCCAAAGAACTTAAATCCGTTCTTGAACTCACGCTATACAACATCAAGTGGAGACCTGTAAAGTTGATGAACTCAAGTCTGAATGAAACTAAATTCGGATCCAAACACATACAAGAACAAAGTTTGTATCACGCATGAGGAAATTCAAATTACAAGATCTCAATGCATGCAAGTAAATAATGTATCGGACTCTTACAACAGTCTCTACGAAATCGGGAGCACCGTACCTGCAAGAATGAGATGCATTGGTATCCCTCTTACATATACTGTTGGAATCTCCTATGACAATCCCTACAAACGCCTGTTGATTGAGAAGGCGACGTTGGAGATCAATCGTCAAAGAGCCGCCCCTTGCAAGCAGGTGCAATCATCAAACCACCTGAGATTGATGATAGGTGGGCATGATGTGGGAACAGTGGGTCTTCTACGAACATCGCTAGGAGGTCGTAGCAAATACAATGGATCCCTACAAACAAACACAAACCACTTGTGGATAACAACAGTGCGTACATCGTAAGTATGACGAACCACTGTGGACATAAGTACATCTCCTACGAATACTCCTAGGAGTTCGTAGCTAATACAACGATCCTCTGCCAGCAAACACAAGCCACTTGTGGATAACAATCGTGGGTACTTCGTAAGCACATCGAACCACGGTGGACACAAGTATAAGTATCACCTACAGCAACGGTGATCAAGATCTTCAAATATTTCGAGTACAACGACAACCCGATGTACAGAAAGGTTCACTACACTGACGACCTCAAAGGGAGATCTTCTCAAAGTGAAATGACAATCAGTGGACTTCAAAGTCCAAAAGAAAGAATCCTTCCCCGGTGAATGAGAAAGGGGGAGTCAATATCAAGTCCAATACTCCAAAGTTCAGAAAGACCCATCCCCAATGATTGAGAAAGGGGGAGTCAACATCAAAATTCTACGCCACCGGATCTGCAACATTCGTACTAGCAGACAGAAGGCGTCTACGATCTACAATTCTACGCCACCGGATCTGCAACATTCGTACTAGCAGACAGAAGGCATCTACGATCTACAATTCCACGCCACCGGATCTGCAACACTGATACAAGCAGACAGAAGGCGTCTACAAATATGTCTAAATCAACATAAACATCACCCGCATGGGCCCCGGCGAGCGTGTTATTGATACACACATGATGTCTAGGGAGGCTGCGCGGGTTATTAAATTTAAACCCGATCCTTCTAAGTAGATCAAAGGAGTCGACAGGATTTAATTATAAAATGCCCTTAAACCCGTATGAGCCCCGACGAGCGTGTTATTGGTACACACGTGACGCTCAGGGATGCTGCGCGGATTGATAAGTGAATTCAAGTTCGAATCCGATCCTTCTATACGGATCAATAGAAGTCGACAAGATTCGAACTACCTAACAAAATACACGGTTGTAGCGACCGGTGTATTTGTCTAAATACATTCTTTTTAGGCCTTCAAAGCCTAAAATCAAGAAAATTCATGAACAAAGGCACAAAGCCTATGAGAACCCGATCCTCGAGCAACAGTTTGGTCGAGTTGACAGGGTTCAATCAACTAAAATCAAGGAAATTCATAAATAAAAGCACAAAGCCTACAAGAAACCCGATCCTCGAGCAACAGTTTGGTCGAGTTGACAGGGTTCAATCAATAAGAAGAGAAAAGACCCCAAACACCCCGATGATGGCCGTGTTGATTGCTTATTTCAACCGGAGGGGTCCACAATATATTTCAAAAATGCCCTCAAACCTATACAAAATCCAAACATTTCACCCCGATGATGGCCGTGTTGAAAGAAGATCTCAACCGGAGGGGTTAATTTCAGGCATTCTCAAATGTCTCCCAAAAAGTCCAATCAAAATCCAAAGCTCCATAAATTCCAAAGCTCCACAAATCTCAAATTCCCAGATATTTAAATCTGAAATCAATCCATCAATCGCTTAAAGCAAATTACATCCGCCCTCCGCAACAGTTTGCCAAGGCGGACAAATTCAAATAAACTCTAGCTCACAAAGAGCCAAATGCCTAGTCGAAAATATCACTAGGATCCATTCTCAAACAATCTCCTGCCAGTAAGGATGTGGTACGTGTCCTCTAACCGGCGGTCTGCCGCTAAATGGCCACCGCAGGATAAACGGTTACGACGACCCGGGGCCCTCTGAACCGCGTGGTTTCGCCGCCAAATGGCACCACGATATCTCGGTTATGGCCAGAGCCAATACGCTCCTTACTGACATCAAATCCTTGAGATATGAATCAATAGGATATGATCGATAGGGCACAAAGCCCTCTGTCAGCTAAGGTGGATTTAAATTTGTCCCCTTAGACAAACATTCAACCCCGGTCTACAAGGTCCCCTTGGACGAAGCAACCCATGGCTGCCGACAAGGATCCTTCTGTCAGGTTGGGTCGACTACCTCCTCTGACTAAGTAGATCAGGGACCACGATGGCCCGGGACGACGGAACCATGGGATCTTGATCGGGTCTATCATCCATTCCCCCACCATCCGCTTTAAGTGCACGATGGTGAATTTCTATTTAAATATCAAATCTTCCAAATTTTTCAAACCTTTCCAAATACTCAAATCCAAATTCAATTTCTACCAATATCAAAACCCATTGCTGCTACTATATGCCAGATACATGTATGTTTCTACGTATCTGATTGATGACTAGCCTTAATCGAAAGTTCTCTCTCGTTATCGGGAGGGGTAATTAACTATAGGGGCTTGCGCCTATAGGAAACCAGAACTCAGATCATAAAGTCCTCACAAAATGAGGGCGAAATCTCTGGGTAGTGTCTTATCTACAAACCCATCTGCCTTCCAAAATTTACCCCGGAACTTAGTTCGTTAAAACTCCCTCGCCAAATAAAAGAAATCGCGCGATGCGGCGAGGCCGGGGCCGAATTTTCGGAGCCCACAGATTTCTGGCGACTCCGCTGGGGATTGGTTTCTCTTTTCATCTTTGGCTAATCTTATAAATGCTATAGTAGCAGCTAATGAAAGTAATGATGATATTGAGCTCTGTACGGTGAACATCAGGATGTGACATTTGGTCCCTGTATCCAAAGATCCATCACTGAAAGGTCCCGAAAATGAATCTTTTAAATAAGATCAATAGAAATTTACTTAGCAGGGTTTTAAATTCCATGCTAATTTTCCTGCTATCATTTGTTCTGCATTATTCCTGTTTCATGAAAATGTGGATGATGTATTAATTCTGATCACTAATCCCTGCCTTTCATTTGTGAAGAATGGAAATGCAGGACACACCGATGATCGTCCAACTGGGACGAGGAGCCAGAATTCAGCTGGCTAATGCTGTCATTGAGACCAGAAATGCTGGAGCTACCATCCAATTCGGCAGCGTTGACTTCCCGGCGATTGCTGCAAGGAATGCCGCCATTCCTGTGAATGATAGGAATGCTGAGGAGTCTGCCAGAAGACTCAATGCTGATGAAGCCGTCACCCGTCGTGTGCATCTGCCGGCACAACGACCTGTGGCTGAAAATTCTCGTAGGAGAATTTCTATATTTGAGAGGCTATCACAGCCTGAAGTCCTGACCACCAGGAGAATTGTAAAGGGTGGAAAAATATCTGTGGTGACTGCAAACACCACTACTTTGCCAACCAGGTTATCTGGGCCTGGGAAATACGATGCTGAGGCCTCCTCATCTGGAGGAATGCCTACAAGGAGGCAAAGAAGGAGGATGAACGCTGAGCTTCGAGCTCAGCATCAACAACTCCCAGTCCATTCCTCCAATCTGCCAGCACCATAACTAGAAAGTAATATCCCCACTCATAACAAGTTCTCCAACCTGAAGTGGGTAAAAAGAAACAGCTCTTCTGGTGAGCTCAAGCAATCTTTCTGGGAGCGTCAACCTGAAGCTCCAACCCCTCAGAAGATAAGAGAGCCCGAACGTCTGTCTGCCCGGGTACACCGAGTTTTGAAGACAATCAAAGAGAAGGGCTTAATGAAAAAGAAGTTCCAGAGGCCACTGATTGTTGAGGCCCGAAGAACTCCTCCAAGAGATAGACTATCATCTGCTGCGATAGTTGAAAGAAAGAATTACCGACAACAAGCTCCACGCGGTGAGCATCGGGGCGTGACACCTGAACCATATGTTCGGGGATCCGCCGCCGAAAGGTCCCGGTGGAAGGGCAACCAAGTTTTGAGGCCGAAGCATCGAAAAGAAAATATCTTTGAAGAAAAGATAGATCAGGCGTGACATCCGGAGCAGTCTCCCGGAGATCCGCCCCTACTAGCAAAACTCGTCAGAAATGGGTCCAAAAGAAGGCCCATAATGGCGACAATTATAACGACGGTCGACATCCTGGAGAGTCTTCCAGGAGATCCCGTCATTCTCCTACTTCAACCAAAGAGGAAGTTCACTTCGATCGTAGTCCACAGATTGAAGAAGTACTCATTCCAAATCAAGAACCTGAAATTCAGTGGCGCCGCCGCTCAGAAATTCAGGTACAAAAAGATGAAAAAGACTATGGTGATGAAGATACTATGGAAATTGAGGTGGTTCGTATGGTCAGTCACGCCGATGTTGAAGAGGAAGATGATGGTGATGAAGAAGACCAGCAATCACAGCCGCGCGTACGTGCTTATCGACGACGCCACAGGGCTAGATCCATTGCCAGCCGAAGTGCTCGCTCCTCAGAAGAAGGAGATGAGGAAGAAGAAGAGGTTGGAGAAAACCCCTTCGCTGGCGAAGACATCACACTCGCTGAAATGAGAAATCAAATGAGGCGACAGATGCGAAGGAAAGACAGAGAAATCTCTCAATTAAATGATAAAATGACTTAGATGATGACTCAGATGACGGCTATGATGGAGATGATGCAGAAGACCACTTCCGTGGGCCCTGCACCAGTTCAACCCGTCAACCAAGTTGCAAATCCTCAAAATCCTCAAGCGCCCCAAGCCTCAGGAGTGAAAGGTGTACCTGAAGGTGGCGATAAAAATGATGATCCTGCCCGCCAGCGCACTCCCCAAAATGTGGCGAGTGTATCTGAACCCTTAACTGCATCACAGCTTGATGGCTTAATTAGCGAAAAGATTAAAGCCATTATAGCGGCTGAACAGGCAGAGAAGTTGATAGGAAAAGGTCGCCCGTACCCAGCAGAGTACGATCAGGTGCCATATCCAAAGGGGTATTCTGTGCCGAAGTTCAATATCTTCGATGGCAATAAAAATCCCAGACAGCATCTGGCGCAGTTCAAAGCAACCTGTGGAAATACAGGAGGTAATGATGCTCTGTTATTCAGGCAATTCGTGAGCAGCTTGAGTGGAACTGCTTTTGAATGGTACGCCGAGTTGCCAAATGATTCTCTAAAAACATTTGCGGAGCTGGAGGCCTTGTTCGTGAAAAGGTTTGCTAGTGCAATAGAGAAGACTACCATTGCTGATCTTGCCCTTGATAAAAGAAGGAAGGAAGAGTCAGTAACAAAATACATAACACGCTGGCGCAATCTCAGCATGAAGTGCGAGCAGCAATTAGAAGAAGAACATGCAGTTCAACTGTTGATGGGGAACATTGATGATAAAATGCAACCCTTCTTATGCATGGCTTCAATCACCACATTTCAAGATCTGTTGGACAGGGTGGCTAAGTTTGAAAAGTTGAATTTGTCGAAGTCAGAAAATCTCGCAGACAGACCCAAAAAGGCTAAAGCTCCTGATGCTAGGAGAAACGAAGTTTACTCTGCATTTCCTCCCAGACCTGATAAAGGTAAACGGGTAGTGTATACTGTAGACAAAGGAAAACAGCCTATGCAATATGAAAAAAAGTCAAAACAGGCTTACAATCCTAATCCTCAACCAAAGCTGGTTCTTGGAGGAAATGACAAACCTCGAGCTTTTCCTAGTGGAGGAGAGCGCCAGAGGCAGACTGCAGGAACTGGTGATAGAACGTTCCCCTCCCTCAAGGAGAAAATGAATAAAGAATATTCGTTCAAGAGGGAAAGTGTCGCCAAGTTGTTCCGACAAGCACTCAAGAATGGTCTAGAGTTGCCAGAATGCAAAAGACCTGAAGAGTCCGAACACAGTGGCGACCCAAATTACTGCCCATATCATCCGGTAGTTAGCCATCCAATTGAAGATTGTTATGTCTTCAAAGATTGGTTAGAAAAGATGTACAAGAGGGGAGAACTGACATTATCAGATAATGTGTTGGTTCGTCCCAGAAAAGAATCCACCCGGGTAGTCACGTCCTCTTCCGTACTCCCTCTTAAAGAAAAAATGAAAGAACCTATTCAAGATGAACAATGGGAGACTGTGGTCTCCAAGAAGACAACAAAAATGTTGAAACAACTAGAAGAAGTTCCTGGTGTCAGGTGGAAGTCCCCTACTGAGCCAGTATTGAACTTAAAATGGTTGCCTGTGTCACAAGCATCCACCTCTAAACAGCAACCTAGCCAAGCTAGCTCGTCAAAATCCGGCAAAGCAAATCCAAAGTCTTCTAAGAAGAAAGCCAAGTTGAAGAAGTCTATGGTGAAGAAGACTGCAACTCAAAAGGCTATTGATAGTTTGGGTGAATATTACCAGACTGTCAGGAGGCCTATTAAGCTCGGTGATTTTATGAAAGAGCTTAAAATAGATGAAAAGGAAGAAATTGAGGCTGAATCCCTTCATACGGAGATATGCCGAGTCATCTCAACAACCTCAAAAATAACTGATAGGGAGAAATACGCTGAAGAAGCGGCCCCTGAGTTCTGTCTAATGGTATCATCAATGGAATTCAGTTCAGAAGATCTATGTTTTCCAGATGATGAAGATTCAGATCCAAGCGTAGCATCGCAAATGAAACAAGTGAAGTTGGGAGACGATTCCGAGTCTACAGATGAATCCGCAGACACAACAATGGCTGACTCCGAAGAGAATGCTTCATCAAACAAGTCTGAATCAGATGAGGTGGCCCAAGTACAGTTGAGAAGTGGCAAGGTACTGCCGCCTCCACCAAAGAAGGGGATTCCTAACAAAGATAAAGGAAAAGAGATAATTGTCAATGAAGATATTATCCTAAATGACGCCAAGAAGAAAGAGACTTCATCTAAGGGGATAGATTACAATATCTTATCCCACTTGAGGAAAATCCCAGCGCAACTCAGTATATATGATGCCTTACTAATGTCTAAAGACCTTCGGGAGACTTTGATCCAAGCTCTCAAGGACCCTGAAAGATATGAGGCATATTTTGCTGAGCGCAACTTGACGGAAGTCTTGAAAGCTCGGAATGAGCCCCTTATCACCTTTGCTGAGGATGATATGATGCTTGGAACGGCAGATCATAACCGCCCTCTGTATGTTACGGCAGAGAGCGACGGTATGATGATCAGCCGAATTTTGATTGATCCCGGATTTTCTGTAAATCTTATGAGCCTTAAGGCACTAAGATCCCTCTGCCTCGATGTGGAACATCTTGGCCAAGACAAGTTGATGGTGCATGGTTTTAACGAGAAAGGGCAGAAAACCCTTGGTTCGTTTATGCTTCCTCTCGTATTTGGGGAACTCCATACAGAAGCCAAATTTCATGTAATTGATGCGGACACTTCGTTCAAGGCGTTATTGGGTCGCCCCTGGCTGCATGAATACGGCGTTGTCCCTTCGACATTACACCAGTGTATGAAGTATCTCAGAGAAGGAGAAGAATTCAGAATTTCTGGTGATATTCAGCCCTTTGCAGTACATGAAGTAACAGTTTATGAAGATGCTAAGTACTTCATGCCAAAGAAGCAAAAGTCGTCAAGTTCTCTTGAGGCTAGAGCATCAAATTCTAAGGCTGTAAAGAAACCCAAGCAAGAAGATGAGAAGAAGCGTGTAGGAAGAAAGAAAGCAATGTCGACTCTTCCTAAATCACCAACCATTCCTAAACAAAAGAAGAATGTACCTCATCTTGGGAGTGACACGGATGAAGATGATATCACTCCTGCCAAATCTCGAAAAATATGCCAGTCCACGGATGAATGGAGTAGGCAGATTGAATTTTCAAATGATGATTATGACTACGACTCAATCTATATGAATTCAGTGCAGAGTGTGTTCTCCAGAAGAATAGACAATCTGTCAATTTCAGACAGCGTACTCGTAGTCACACGTGTTCCCTTGCAACATTTCAAGGAAATCACTTCGCGCGAGGTTCATAAAATTGAAGAACTCTCCACTCTTTATCTGCCTCCTCGTAAAAAAGGGACTGTGCCAAAGAATGTGCTATATTCTACGGGAGTTCGTGAAGAGGAGAATCATGACTGGGATTGCATGCTCCTCGACTCCGAAGAATTATTTCCTACGAGGCTACCCAAATTCAATACCAAAAATATTCAAAGAATGCTACGAAAGCAAATCAATATTCCTACTACCAAACGACAGCTCCGTACAAGCTTGGGCCTCTGGTATGGGAGAAGTCCGCGTCCATTACGACGAAAGGATATAGATGCATATAAAGGCATCGGGTTCATCAAACGAAAATTCCTCCAGAAAGAGACGTGTCAAGCAATCACATGCGGAGAAATCAAATCTGATGATGATTATGATGAAATATGCGAAACCAATGCTTATGATGATCAATCCGTAGAAGCTGAGCCTGCACCAGAAGAACTGGAAGATGGTGGACAAACTGCTACGATGGACGAGCTCAAAGAAGTCAACTTGGGAACTGAGGAGGATCCTCGCCCAACCTTCATTAGCTCTCTTCTACCAGAAGATCAAATAGAAGAAATAAAAGAGCTCCTATGTGAATTCAGGGACTGCTTTGCCTGGACATATGCTGAGATGCCTGGCTTATCCCCTGATGTGGCCGTTCACAGATTAGCCATCAGGCCTGATGCAGCACCCGTCAAACAAGCTCCAAGGAGAATGAGATTGGAGATTGAAGAGCAGGTGATTGCAGAAACGAAAAAGCTCATAGAAGCAGGCTTCATTCGAGAAGAGAAATATGCCGACTGGATTGCCAATATTGTCCCTATAAAGAAGAAGAATGGCCAGATTCGTATCTGCATCGACTTCAGGGACCTCAATAAGGCATGCCCGAAAGATGACTTTCTGCTCCCAGTATCAGAGCTTCTAGTTGACAATACATCCAATTACGATATGTTCTCCTTTATGGACGGATCGTCAGGCTACAATCAGATTAAAATGGCGCATGAAGACGAAAGACATACATCATTCAGAACGCCTATAGGCATATTCTGCTATACAGTCATGCCTTTCGGCCTGAAGAACGCTGGTGCCACCTACCAGCGGGCGATGACTCGTATATTTGATGATTTGATTCATCAGAAGGTCGAATGCTATGTAGATGACTTGGTCATTAAAAGCATAGATCGAAAAAACCACCTTCATGACTTGAGGATTGTGTTCGAAAGGATCAGAAAGTACGATCTGAAGATGAACCCTCTCAAGTATGCATTTGGGGTATCCTCAGGGAAATTTCTGGGATATGTTGTTCGACATCGAGGAATCGAAGTCGACCCCAACAAGATCAAAGCAATCATGGAGATGCCACCTCCAAAGAACCTCCGTCAACTCCGTTCTTTACAAGGACAACTGGCTTTCATTCGGAGATTTATATCAAATCTATCGGGTAGGTGCCAGCCATTTTCAAAACTGATGAAGAAAGATGTCCGTTTCAAATGGGAAGAAGAGTGCCAAGAAGCGTTTGACAGCATTAAAAGATATCTGTTGAATCCTCCCATTCTTGCGGCGCCAATTCCCGGAAAGCCTCTTATACTGTACACGGCAGCACTAGAAGAGTCCCTCGGAGCATTATTGGCCCAACATAATGAAGAAGGCAAAGAGAATGCACTCTACTATATCAGTCGGAGATTGATAGGGGCAGAAATCCGCTACTCTTCAATCGAGAAGCATTGCTTGGCCCTGATCTTCGCAGTTCAGAAGCTCCGCCATTATATGTTGTCTCACAAAATCACCTTGATATCAAAGATCGATCCGTTGAAGTTCTTGATGACAAGACCGGCGTTGACAGGTCGTTTGGCAAGGTGGGCAGTGATACTCCTGCAGTTTGATATCACATATGTCCCTCAAAAGGCAGTGAAAGGACAGGTGTTGGCAGATTTTCTCGCTGCACATCCTATCCCTGCAGATTCTCCGCTCAACGATGATCTACCTGACGAGCAGATCATGAATGTTGAAGAAGAAGAGATGCTACGAGTATGGGAAATGTACTTTGATGGAGCGTCGTCAATCAAGCGTGCTCGGCCTCCAAATCTTGAAAAAGCTCAAGCCGGAATTGGAATCATTTTCGTAGCACCCGAGGGAGGCATAATGAGATTCTCATTCAGCTTGACTGAACCTCGGACCAACAATGAGGCTGAATATGAAGCCCTCATAGCTGGATTGGAAATTGCAATCGATGTCCGAATTCAAAATCTCCAAATCTTCGGTGATTCTCAACTTGTTGTAAATCAAGTGTTGGGAGTTTACAAAATCACCAAGTTTGAGTTGGCCTGTTATCATCGGCGAGTTCTTGAGCTTATGAAGCAAATTCCAGTTGTCAAACTAACTCAAGTTCCCCGAGGTCAAAATGGCAAAGCTGATTCTCTTGCTAAATTGGCTAAAGAAATGGCGAATATGGACGACGAATGGCCTATAATAATTATGGTGCACAATCGTCGGATCTTAGAGCCAGCATTACTACAATTCCCGCAGGCAGAAGGAATACCAAATTCAAGCCAGCAGGATACAACCCCAGTTGATCCTCAACCTCCCCAACCAGTTGATGTTGAAGATCAGTCTGAAGAACAGCAAGTTCCTAAGAAAAGGCGCAAGGCTAGTCAAGCTTCAGAATCATGGTGGCATTGTCTAGATGTCGAGGAAGAAGATGACTGGAGACTGCCTTTCATTGATTACTTTAAAGAAAGTAAATTGCCAACAGACAAATCACTAGCTGCTCAAATCAAGAAGAGAGCGCTACGATATGCATTTGTCAACAACACATTATATCGGCATGCTTTCGATCAAATGTGGCTAAGGTGCCTAGGGACTCGAGAAGCTGATAAGGTGGTAGCAGAAGTTCACGAAGGGCTATGTGGAGCACACCAATCAGGTCCCAAGATGGCAATCAAAATTAAAAGAATGGGCTACTATTGGCCGACCATGGTCAGAGATTGTATCAATCATGCTAAGAGGTGCCATGAGTGCCAGATCCACGGTGATGTTATACATCAACCGCCTAATCCACTGTACCCTACAATAGCATCCTGGCCATTTGAGTGTTGGGGTACTGATATTATCGGGCCGATAGATCCGCCCTCATCAGCAGGACACCGCTTCATCTTGGCAGCAACCGACTACTTCTCAAAGTGGGCAGAAGCAGTTCCATTCAAAGAAGTTACATCTGAGCATGTGATCAACTTCTTCACCCATAATGTTGTTTACAGATTTGGTGTACCACGCCGCATAATCTCAGACAACGGAACTGCTTTCAAAAGTACAAAAATCTACAAGTTCGTTGATCGGCACAAAATCGATTGGCGGTATTCCTCTATATATTATCCAAGAGCAAATGGCTTAGCTGAAGCCTTCAACAAAACGTTGGTGAAATTGCTAAAAAAGATTCTCTCCAAGAACAAAAGAGAGTGGCATACGAAGATGGCAGAAGCGCTATGGGCGTATCGTACAACTTACAAAACGCCGACCAAAGCCACTCCTTACTCTCTAGTATTTGGAGTTGAGGCCGTACTGCCACTAGAAGTTGAACTTCCATCTCTTCGAGTTGCTGTCCAGAATGAGCTAACCCAAGAACAAAATGCTCGTCTAAGAATGGAGGAGCTCGATGCACTCGATGAAATCAGGTTACAAGCTCAGCAGAACCTGGAGATCTACCGAGCAAGAATGACAAAATCCTTTGATCGAATGGTGCGTCCTCGATCATTTCAAGAAGGGGAATTGGTCCTGGTGCAGAGAAGGCCAATCATCCCGCATAGAAAAATCGGTGGCAAATTTGTATCCAACTGGGAAGGACCTTTCGTTATCGAGAAGGTATTTCAAGGAAGAGCTTATCAACTGATCGATCTGAATGGTCAAAGGCCCATGCCGCCGATCAACGGTCGATACCTGAAGAAATACTATTGATGAATTGCTCAAGCAGACGTAAAGTTTAATACGCTATGTTTTCATACATGTTTATTAGCGTATATATTATACATTTTGAAATTCTCTTATGTCATGAGAACGCATTTCAAAATTCCCCATCAGACTGGGGGCATTTTAAATATTTGTTCGGGTCGACATCGTGCTGCGTGCCGAGATCCCCAAACAAATATTTAAAATCTCGAAATTCCAATTCCATTCTGCCCTAAAATGTCCCTGTGAGACAGGGGGCATTTTAAATATTTATTCGGGTCGACATCGCGCTGCGTGCCGAGATCCCCGAATAAATATTTAAAATTATCAATCCAAATATTCTTTTATGCTAAAGAATACAAAGATTTTCTTTTCAAAGTCTATGCAGGTGATCTTACAAAAGACTGAGACAACACCTACTACAACAAACCAAGACTCAAAAGTCAAAAAAGAGACTTTTGTGGCTACACACTTCTACAAAATTGAGCCGGAAAAGCTTGAAGTCTTTCAACAGCCTGAAGCTTAAGGTCCGAATGGGTGTAAAAGGTCGGATCCAACACGCCCAAATATGGCCGGATCGCTGGCAGCTCTGTCTACTCAACAAGCCATAAGAACGGCCGTAGTAGCGGAACCCCCACTTCGTCAACCCGTCAGTAGAGACTGTAGGAAGAACGAAGGCCAATTTGACTCGACAAGTCCAAGTGATCGTAGTCTGCAAAATTCTCCAAAATGACCGGAGAATCAAAGTTCTAAAGGAAGATGAGTCTTGAACATCTACTGAATGTTCGTAGGCTCCAAAATCCAAAACCATGAAGGATGACTCCAAATCTGTCAACTTCAGCAAAATCAGCATTGGGAAGCGCAATTCCCATAGCTCAAGTCTGAAGACTGAATGGGTGTAAAAGGTCGGATCCAACAAGCCCAAACATGGCCGGATCGCTGGCAGCTCCATCTATTCAGCAAGCCATAAAAAAGGCCGCAGTAGAGGAACCCCCATCTCAGCAACCAGAGGACGAAGAGCTGTCAAATCCCAGCTCTCCTGATCTGATAAACTCAAGTTATTCAGATTAAAGTATTCTCAAGTGGTCAAGGATCAAGGTACTACCTACGTTCGGTACTATCAATTAAATCCAGAACCTGCAAATCCTTCAACAAATCCGTCAAGCACAAAGCGAGGATCGAAGGAACTTTTCTTCAACAAGTCCATCAAAGCACAAAGCAATGGACCGAAGAAAATTATCCCAAAGTTCACAAAAGCGCAAGGCTGAACTAAGTGGATTTCTGTCATCAACAAGTCCGCTATGCACAAAGCTTAGGACCGATGATTTCTCGCCATCGACCTAATACAAACCTAAGGGTTTAGGTCACCGGCATCTACCCCTTCAACAAGCCCATCAAAGCTAGAAGCAAAGGGCAGAAGGAATACAAATCTTCTGATAAGTCAGCAGAGACAAATCAGACAATCCTTCACCAAGTCCGCAACACAAAGCACAGGACAGAAGGAATCGAAATTTCAGGGCTTTAGCTAAAGTTGCTGAATGAGAACCCTGATGACATCTACAAATGTCCCTAGATTGGGGGCATTTAAATATTTATTTGGGTCGACATCGCGCTGCGTGCCGAGATCCCCAAATAAATATTTAAAATTTCAACAAGATATCAACCATTTATGGATACATCTAGAAGCGCAGTGGAGAAAGAATCTTAGTGTGACATCCAAATAAACTTCTGGAGATCCACTAAAGGAGAGTAGTGTGACATCCAAACAAATCTTTGGAGATCCACTAAATGAAAACCCTAGTGTGACATCAAGAACATATATCTAGAGATCCATAGGGTCAATCAGCATACAACAAACGTGGCCCGCTCCAAACGCCTACCACATTTGTTGGGGGGCATTTGTTGACCCGTAAGCTGTAACACAAAAAAAAAAATCAAAGAAATCAAATTTTACCTACTCCCTGCAGCCCCACGTCGCGCCTCGCACAACTGCCTCTGTCGTCGCCACTCCTCGCACGACTCGACGTCGCCTCACACACGATCGCTCGCACGACTTGGCGTCGTTAAAAGCGAACGAGGAAGAGGCCTTCGGCCTCCTCTCTTCTCCAGGCGATTCTCCCGAGCTCTCCTCTCCAATCCCAAGCTCTCCGAAGTTTTCTCGCTCTCCCTACAACATCGCTCCTTCGACGACTGTTTCTTCCAGTCGGATCGGAAGTTACGATCTTTCCGATCGGAAGCAAGGGAGCCCGCTGGTTGTGAATAAACTTTCTCCCTTTCACGAGCTTCTTCGGCCGAACTCCCGCTTCCCTTCCTCCTTCCGATTCTCCTAGTCCCGAGAGAGAGAAAGAGAGAGAGAGAGAGAGAGAGAGAGAAGAGCTTCTTACCTCTGCTACTGTCCGACCTCCTCTCCAAACCATCGCCTGTAGCCGAGCTCCTCTCCCGGCGCCCCTCTCTCCGATCGGAAGAAGCAACGGGAGCCCGCTGGAAGTGAAGGTAACTTTATCCCCATCACACGCTTCTTTGGCCGGGTCCCGTGAACAGAGAAGAGGGGTGGGGGGATTAAAAATATTTTTTTTAATTAATATTAATTAATGATAGTAATTATTTAATTATTATTATAGTTAATTAATTAATTATGATTAATTAATAATTAATAGTTAATTATTAGTTATAATTATTTAAGTAATTATAATTAATTTTGATTAATTATAATTAATTATTAAATAATTATAATTGTAATTATCTTGTTAATTATAATTAATCATTAATTAATTATTAATTATTAATTATTAATTATAATTACTTAATTATTATTATGATTAATTGTAAAGCATAAGTGCTCGTGCCTTCTCCCGCCTCGGTCTCCGTGCCCTCGACGACCGCCGCCGATCTGCCGGTCCACCGGCCCCGAAGGTATAACCCTCTGAACTCAGGCTTCCATCCTCGACGTGTACGACGGACCGGAAAACCGCCTATACACGCCTTTATTGCGCGTGGTGGGATAGAAACCCGGTCCGACGCCTACGACGAGGCGGACAGTCGCCTCCCCTCTCGCTCTCTTACCTCGTCATGCGTGGCGAGTCAGTGGTCTACCCATACACGCCTTTATTGAGCGTGGTGGGAGGGGCAACTGGCGCGACACCTACGATAAGGTAAACGAGCAACCTTCGCCCTCTTATCTCGACTAACGTGTCGGGTCGGCAGTCTACCTATGCACGCCTTTGTTGAGCGTGGTAGGAGGGGCAACCGGCACGACACCTGTGTTGAGGTAAGCGAGCGACCCACGCCATCCTGTCTCAACATGCGTGTCGGACCGGCAAACCACCTAAGCACGCCTTTAGTGGCCGTGGTAGGAGGGAAACCGGTTCGACGCACACGGTGAGGCCAGGCGAGCCTGGTGTTCCCTTTTCTTTGCGCGGCCGGAATGATTTATAAGTACCCCCGGGCGGGGGGAAAGCAACTGCTCTTCTTCTTGTAACAGGTACCGTCTAAGACCCCATACACGCCTTTATTGCGCGTGGTGGGAAGAAAAATCACGGCCGCGGTGTCCTCGAAAGAGGACACCTACCATACACGCCTTTATTGCGCGTGGTGGGAAGGCCCAGTTTTCTCGTAGTTTTCCCCTAAACGGGGGAGACGCCGGGAGGCTGCCGAAATTTCGGGTGAAATAATACTACACTCGGACCTGTTTTGAACTCAAAAGAACAAAAGAGCTGGACCAAATGAGAAAGAGCAGTGAGCTTTGAACATGAACATGAACTGTGGACTTGTGGACCAGAACCAAAACATAAATGATTTCTAAAGTTCAAATCCGAATAAAAAATAAAAGTGAAATCAAATTTGAACCAAATTCAAGTCAATCTGAACATGAAATTGGACATATAAAGACTCCAGAGGACTTTGAACAAAAAGAAAATGAACATCCAAATGAACTTGCAAAGAATTTCAAAGGACCCTGAACAATCAGTTTGAGTTTGAATGGAGTCAGAAATCAAGAGGGGAACAAGAAATCCTGATAAGAATTGCACTTGATCCGGCCAAAGAACTTAAATCCGTTCTTGAACTCACGCTATACAACATCAAGTGGAGACCTGTAAAGTTGATGAACTCAAGTCTGAATGAAACTAAATTCGGATCCAAACACATACAAGAACAAAGTTTGTATCACGCATGAGGAAATTCAAATTACAAGATCTCAATGCATGCAAGTAAATAATGTATCGGACTCTTACAACAGTCTCTACGAAATCGGGAGCACCGTACCTGCAAGAATGAGATGCATTGGTATCCCTCTTACATATACTGTTGGAATCTCCTATGACAATCCCTACAAACGCCTGTTGATTGAGAAGGCGACGTTGGAGATCAATCGTCAAAGAGCCGCCCCTTGCAAGCAGGTGCAATCATCAAACCACCTGAGATTGATGATAGGTGGGCATGATGTGGGAACAGTGGGTCTTCTACGAACATCGCTAGGAGGTCGTAGCAAATACAATAGATCCCTACAAACAAACACAAACCACTTGTGGATAACAACAGTGCGTACATCGTAAGTATGACGAACCACTGTGGACACAAGTACATCTCCTACGAATACTCCTAGGAGTTCGTAGCTAATACAACGATCCTCTGCCAGCAAACACAAGCCACTTGTGGATAACAATCGTGGGTACTTCGTAAGCACATCGAACCACGGTGGACACAAGTATAAGTATCACCTACAGCAACGGTGATCAAGATCTTCAAATATTTCGAGTACAACGACAACCCGATGTACAGAAAGGTTCACTACACTGACGACCTCAAAGGGAGATCTTCTCAAAGTGAAATGACAATCAGTGGACTTCAAAGTCCAAAAGAAAGAATCCTTCCCCGGTGAATGAGAAAGGGGGAGTCAATATCAAGTTCAATACTCCAAAGTTCAGAAAGACCCATCCCCAATGATTGAGAAAGGGGGAGTCAACATCAAAATTCTACGCCACCGGATCTGCAACATTCGTACTAGCAGACATAAGGCGTCTACGATCTACAATTCTACGCCACCGGATCTGCAACATTCGTACTAGCAGACAGAAGGCATCTACGATCTACAATTCCACGCCACCGGATCTGCAACACTGATACAAGCAGACAGAAGGCGTCTACAAATATGTCTAAATCAACATAAACATCACCCGCATGGGCCCCGGCAAGCGTGTTATTGGTACACACATGATGTCTAGGGAGGATGCGCGGGTTAAATTTAAACCCGATCCTTCTAAGTAGATCAAAGGAGTCGACAGGGTTTAATTATAAAATGCCCTTAAACCCGTATGAGCCCCGACGAGCGTGTTATTGGTACACACGTGACGCTCAGGGATGCTGCGCGGATTGATAAGTGAATTCAAGTTCGAATCCGATCCTTCTATACGGATCAATAGAAGTCGACAAGATTCGAACTACCTAACAAAATACACGGTTGTAGCGACCGGTGTATTTGTCTAAATACATTCTTTTTAGGCCTTCAAAGCCTAAAATCAAGAAAATTCATGAACAAAGGCACAAAGCCTATGAGAACCCGATCCTCGAGCAACAGTTTGGTCGAGTTGACAGGGTTCAATCAACTAAAATCAAGGAAATTCATAAATAAAAGCACAAAGCCTACAAGAAACCCGATCCTCGAGCAACAGTTTGGTCGAGTTGACAGGGTTCAATCAATAAGAAGAGAAAAGACCCCAAACACCCCGATGATGGCCGTGTTGATTGCTTATTTCAACCGGAGGGGTCCACAATATATTTCAAAAATGCCCTCAAACCTATACAAAATCCAAACATTTCACCCCGATGATGGCCGTGTTGAAAGAAGATCTCAACCGGAGGGGTTAATTTCAGGCATTCTCAAATGCCTCCCAAAAAGTACAATCAAAATCCAAAGCTCCATAAATTCCAAAGCTCCACAAATCTCAAATTCCCAGATATTTAAATCTGAAATCAATCCATCAATCGCTTAAAGCAAATTACATCCGCCCTCCGCAACAGTTTGCCAAGGCGGACAAATTCAAATAAACTCTAGCTCACAAAGAGCCAAATGCCTAGTCGAAAATATCACTAGGATCCATTCTCAAACAATCTCCTGCCAGTAAGGACGTGGTACGTGTCCTCTAACCGGCGGTCTGCCGCTAAATGGCCACCGCAGGATAAACGGTTACGACGACCCGGGGCCCTCTGAACCGCGTGGTTTCGCCGCCAAATGGCACCACGATATCTCATTATGGCCAGAGCCAATACGCTCCTTACTGACATCAAATCCTTGAGATATGAATCAATAGGATATGATCGATAGGGCACAAAGCCCTCTGTCAGCTAAGGTGGATTTAAATTTGTCCCCTTAGACAAACATTCAACCCCGGTATACAAGGTCCCCTTGGACGAAGCAACCCATGGCTGCCGACAAGGATCCTTCTGTCAGGTTGGGTCGACTACCTCCTCTGACTAAGTAGACCAGGGACCACGATGGCCCGGGACGACGGAACCATGGGATCTTGATCGGGTCTATCATCCATTCCCCCACCATCCGCTTTAAGTGCACGATGGTGAATTTCTATTTAAATATCAAATCTTCCAAATTTTTCAAACCTTTCTAAATACTCAAATCCAAATTCAATTTCTACCAATATCAAAACCCATTGCTGCTACTATATGCCAGATACATGTATGTTTCTACGTATCTGATTGATGACTAGCCTTAATCGAAAGTTCTCTCTCGTTATCGGGAGGGGTAATTAACTATAGGGGCTTGCGCCTATAGGAAACCAGAACTCAGATCATAAAGTCCTCACAAAATGAGGGCGAAATCTCTGGATAGTGTCTTATCTACAAACCCATCTGCCTTCCAAAATTTACCCCGGAACTTAGTTCGTTAAAACTCCCTCGCCAAATAAAAGAAATCGCGCGATGCGGGGAGGCCGGGGCCGAATTTTCGGAGCCCACAAACCAATAATAAAGACTCGCAATCATGGCCGTCGATCTCCGTGGTCGTCTCTGATAAAGGCGCCGAAATCTCCTATCGATGACCTCATCACATATCGCTCTACCAAGTATAGCAAAGTCCACTAGTTATAAAAAGATGTACACGAGTAATCTACCTTCAAGCAGTCTAAGACTGGCACCGGTGCCCTCAACTTGCCATTTTCATTAGGAATGCTTAAGAGGCAACTTGTATGTGCAAAAGAGGCCAGCAATCACAAGGGTCGTAGTATCCCCATGCAATGTCATATCTATAGAGGCGACTCTGAGTAGAGTCATACAAACTCAAGCACAAATTGCAACAATACTTCATTCCGAAGAAGAATTCAGGATCTTTGGTGATATTCAGACCTTTGTAGTCCATGTAGCAACAGTTTATAAAGATGCACAATACTTCATTCCGAAGAAGCCAAAGCCTGATATACAAGGTTGACACTTATGGCGATCAACCCGTAGAGGCCAAACCTGCACACGAAGAGCTTGAAGATGGTGGATAGGTGGCTACTATGGACGAGCTAAAAGAAGTCAATTTAGGAACTGATGAGGACCCTCGCCCGACATTCATTAGTTCCCTTTTGCTAGAAGACCAAGTGAAGGAAATAAAAGAACTCCTCTATGAATTCAAGGATTATTTTACCTGGACATATGCTAAGATGTCTGACTTATCCCCAAATGTAGCAGTTCACATATTGACAATCAAACCAGATGCAGCCCCCATCAAACAAGCTTCAAGGAGAATGAGATTGAAGATTGAAAAATAGGTGATTGTAGAGATGAAGAAGCTCATAGATGCGGATTTCATACGAGTAGAAAAATATGCTAATTGGATCGTCAACATCGTTCCTGTGAAGAAGAAGAATGTTTAGATTCGTATATGTATTGACTTTTGGGATCTTAACAAGGCAAGTCCAAAAGATGATTTTCTGCTCATAGTATCAGAACTCTTAGTGGATAACACGTTTAACTACGACATGTTCTCGTTTATGGGCGGATATTCGGATTACAATCAAATCAAGATGGCACATGAAGATGAAAAGCACACATCATTCAGAACACCCATTGGTATATTCTATTATACGGTTATGCTCTTCGGCCTGAAGAATGTTGGTGCTACCTATCAGCGGGCGTTGTAACGCATATTTGATGAGTTAATACACCAAAAGGTCAAGTGCTATGTAGATGACCTTGTCGTCAAAAGTCTGGACCGAAAAGACCATCTGAGTGACCTAAAATTTGTATTTGAGATAATAAATTTTTTTTATTAGAAGATTAATCTTCTCAAATGTGTCTTTGGTATCTTCTCTGGCGAATTTTTGGGGTATGTTGTTTGACATGAGGGATCGAGATCGACCTCAACAAGATCAAGGCGATTATAGAGATGACGCAGCCCAGAAACCTCCGTCAACTCTGCTTTTTACAAGGATATCTGGCTTTCATTCGACGATTCATATCGAATCTATCGGGCAGGTGCCAACCATTTTCAAAGCTGATGAAAAAAGATGTCCATTTCGAATGGGATGAAAAATGTCATGAATCTTTTGATATTATCAAGAGATACATATTAAATCCTTCCATTCTCGCAGCACTAATTCCAGGGAAGCCTCTTATACTATACACGACAACACTAGAAGAGTCTCTCGGAGCATTATTGGCCCAGCATAATGAAGAAGGCAAGAAAAATGCACTCTACTACATCAATCAGAGGTTGATTGGAGCAGAAATCTATTATTCCTCGACCGAGAAGCATTGTCTAGCATTGATTTTTGCAGTTCAGAAACTCCTCCACTACATGCTTTCTCACAATATCACATTGATATCAAAGACCGATCCGCTGAAGTTCTTGATGACAAGACCAGCGTTGACAGGTCGCCTAGCTAGGTGGGCAGTAATACTATTGTAGTTTGATATTAAGTACATGCAACAGAAGCCAGTAAAGGGACAAGCCTTAGAAAATTTTCTCTCCGCACATCCTATCTTGGTAGATTCCCCACTTAATGATGATTTTCCCGACAACCAAATCATGCAGGTTAAGGAGAGAAAAAAACTACCATTTTGGGAGATGTACTTGGATGGAGAATCATCAATTAAACCTGCCCGACCTTCAAATCTTGCAAGAGCTCGAGCCAGCATCAGTCTTATTTTTATATTGCCTGAGGGAGACATAATGAGATTTTCGTTCATTTAACTAAGCCTCAAACCAAGAATAAAGTTGGGTACAAAGTTCTAATAATGGGACTAGAGATTAAGATTAATGTTAAAATCTAAAATCTTCAAATCTTCGACGATTTGCAGCTTGTGATAAATCAAGCTATGGGCATTTACAAGATTTGCAAACTTGAATTGGTCCACTACAACCGGCGAGCTCTCGAGCTTTTGAAACACGTGTCAAATGTTAGGATAGCTCGAGTTCCTCGATGTCAAAATAACATAGCAGATTGTTTGGCAAAATTAGCCAAGGAAGTGACGAATACGGACGAACAAGAGCTTATACCAATTATGATTCACAGTTGTTAGGTCCTGTAGCCGGAAATCTTTCAATTCTCGCAGGCATAGGGAATATCATATTCAAGCCAACAGGATACAACCTTAGTTAATCCTCAACCATCCCAACAAGTCATTACTGATGATCAGGTAAGAGAATGCCATATGGCCAAAAGGCGTAAATCCAGCAGATGTTCGAAGTCATGGTTACATTGCTTAGATGTTGAAGTTGAAGATGATTAGAGGCAACCATTCGTCGACTACTTCAAAGAAGGTAAACTCTGATAGACAAATCTCTAGCCGCGCAAATTAGGAAGAGAGCGTTGCTATACGCATTTGTCAACGACACGTTGTATCGACGGACTTTTGATCAAATGTGGTTAAGATGCTTAGGGACCAAGGAAGCTGATAGAGTGGTAGCAGAATTTCATGAAAGACTTTATGGCGCACATCAGTTAGGTCGCAAAATGGCTACCAAAATCGAAAGAATCGATTATTATTGACCAATAATGGTGGACTGTATTAACCACGCTAAGAGGTGTCACAAGTGTCAAATTCACGATAATGTTATACATCAACCACCAAATCATCTAACCCAATAGTAGCGTCCTGTTCATTCGAATGCTGAGACACAGATATAATCGGGTCGATAGATCCGCCGTCATCAGTTGAACACCGCTTCATTCTAGAAACAATAAACTACTTCTATAAGTGGGTAGAAGCGGCTCCATTCAAAGAGGTCACATCCGAGTATGTGATCAACTTCTTTACCACCAATATTGTCTATAAATTTATTGTACCGCCGCATAATCTAAAAGAACGGCACAACATTCAAAAGCACTAAAATTTACAAGTTTGTTGATCGGCACAAGATCGATTGGCGATATTCATTAATATATAACCCAAGAGCAAATGGCTTGGCAGAGGCCTTCAATAAGACGCTGATGAAGCTGTTGAAAAAAATCCTCACAAAAAATAAAAGAGAATCACATACTAAGATGAAGCACTATGGGTGTATCATACTACTTAGAAGACATCGACCAAAGCCACTCCTTACGCGCTGGCATTTGGGATTGAAGTAATGCTGCCATTAGAGATTGAATTACCATCGCTTCAAGTAGCTTTCCACCATGATCTCACTCAGGAGCAAAATGCTTGCCTAAGAATGGAAGAGCTCAACGCGCTTGATGAAATCAGACTACAAACCCAACAGAATTTGGAGATCTATCGAGCAAGGATGACGAAATCATTTGATAGGATGGTGCATCATCGAGTATTTTTAGAAGGAAAATTGGTCATGGTACTGAGAAGACCAATCATTCCACACTAAAAAATTGGTGGCAAATTTGTATCTAATTGAGAAAGCCCCTTTATCATCGAGGTGTACTAAGGAGGAGCCTATCAACTTATTGATTTACACGGTTAGAGGCCCATACTGTCGATTAACGATCGACACTTGAAGAAATACCATGCATAAAATTGCCCAAGAAAATATTATGTTTAATGTGTTATGTATTTGATACATGCTTATTAACAATATGCATTTTATATTTCAAAATTCTCTTGTAGTATAAAAATGCATTTAAAAAATCTCATAAAAATTCCTCACAAGATTGGGGACAATTTTAATATTTATTTGGGTTGACATTGTGGTACATGTCGAAATCTCTAAATAAATATTTAAAATCCAAAATATAAAATCTATCTAAAATCTCTCTGTGAGAGAGGGGCATTTAAATATTTATTTAGGTCGAAATCATGCTATGTGCCGAGTTCCCTAAATAAATATTTAAAATCTCAAAAATACCAAATTTATCTTATCTAAAATCTCCCTACAAGGCAGGGAGCATTTTAAATATTTATTCAGATCGACAACGTGCTGCATGCTGAGATCCCCGAATAAATATTCAAAATCATCAGCTGTGAATATTCCTTTAAATAAGGATACGACAATTTGTGTTATTAACACATATGCAGGTGACTCTTCAAAAAGTTTGGGACACCACCTTCTCAAATGAACCGAGACTTCAAATGTCAAAAAAGAGATTTTCGTGTCTACACACTCCTACAAGTCGGACCGGAACAACTTAAAGTATTTCAGCAGCCTAAAGCTTAAGGTCTAAAAATGTGTAAGAAGTCGGACTCAACAAGCCTAGATGTGGCCGAGTCGCTGGAAGCTCCGTCTACTTAACAAGCCATAAGAAAGGTCGTAGTAGAGGAACCCCCCATTTCATCAACCTGTCAGCAGGGACTATAAGAAGCACGAAGGCTTATCTGACTAAAAAATTTCAAATAGTCGTAGTCCATGAAATCCTCCTAATTGACTGGAGGGTTAAAGTTATAGTGGGAAGAATGAATCTTAATCAACAACTACCGAATGTGTGTAAGATCTGAGATCTCAAACTACGAAGGATGACTTCAAATTTGAAAACTTCAGTAAATTTAGCTTGGGAAGTGCATTCCTCCACAGCTCAAGTCGAAAGCCTGAACGGGCGTATAAGGTAAAACTCAACAAGCCAAGATGTGGCCGAGTCGCTGGTAGCTCCGTCTACTCAACAAGTTATAAAAAAAGCCGTAGTAGAGGAACCAAGTTTCAGAAGTTGGAAGACAAGGGATGTTAAATCACATCTTACCCAATCTGATAAGTTCGAGTAATCTAGATTGAAGTCTTCTCGATTGATTAAAGATCAGGTACTACATATATTTGGTACTACCAGTTAAACCCAAAACCTGCAAATCTTTCAACAAATCTGTAAAGCACAAAGTGAGGATCGAAAGAATTCTTCTTCAACTAGTCCGCCAAAGCACGAAGTAAATGATCGAAAAAATCTTCCCAAAATTCACACAAAGCCTAAGGTTGAACTAATAAGATTTCGTGATCAACAAGTCTGCTATATACAAAGCTATAAATCGATGATTCTTTGTCATTGACCTAATGCAATCCCTAAGGGCTAGGTCATCAGCATGCGACATCACTTCATATAGGGTCTGTTGTTAAGTCTCAACAACATGCAACTCTTCCGCAGCCTGAGTAAGTGCAACATCGACATCTTGCATAGTGCGGTGGCAAATCTGATAACGATTACACTCCCTCTCGTTTACTCATGCAAGCACTTCTTGTTCTGCTTGAAGGTTAACCTTGCAGGACATTAAATCTCTGATCTCCCTCCAGAGATTCTTTATCTTCGAAGAGAGTTTGTCTACTTCAGTTAAAGTACTGACAGACCTCTGATTATATCGCCTCATAACATCAACACTCTTTATGAATTTATCATGGGCAGCATCAGCAGCTTCCCGACGGATTATAACCTTCTGCGAAGATCAGGTAACGACACCCTGGTTCGTATGGTTGACATAGACTTCAATCGTTAGACATAAAACTCAGCCTCACGGCACAGCCCTTCCCAATACGTCATATCATTTGATTCCATTCCAATCCGCGCTAAAACACTTAAGGTAGCATTGGCAGTGTTCATAAATTGATCCAATGATTCAGGTGAGCCTGGGTTTAGCCTGGCAATCACTTCAGGTAGGAACTGCATACTTTGACTGTGTATGTCTGTATTCCTTATGTCAGGAAATCGTGGAATATGAAAGAATATTTTTGATTGGTAATATGCTCCTTCCGACATTATAAAAGGAAGATGAGAGAAATGCATAAAAATGAGATATAGGAAAGCATAAAAAAGGGGGCAAACAAGAGACGATAAAAGAAGAAAATAAATGAGTTCATACCTGTGCTCGATTCCACAAAGTGTGCTTGTGGGTTGTCAATGAAAGGGGCCTCAACCATGGGAGCCAGCTCAAAAAACGCCGGAGTATATTCTGGCACACTAGACCCTTCAGCAGGTGGTGACTCCCTTGTTGTAGATGTTTCTCCTAGCCAATACGATGAGAAGGGATCTATTAGAAAGAGCATCTCCACGAAAGAAGACCCCGCTTCAGGTATGGGAGAGGGTATACGCATGCTGGACGAGCCCCCTTCGTAATCATCAAAAGGAACATGTCTGGCATCCACCGACATTTGATAGGAGTCAAAAGGTACTTCGTTCTGGGGTAGCAGCTTTTGCGGTAATGGGCTCGCTGTCCAATCTGCCGAAGCATGTGGAGGTTCCATTGGGCGAGAACGTACGCGACGGCGTCCAGATGAAGGGACATTGGCCTATCTCGGAGAGGGTTCCCTTGCTCACACTCGTGATGGGGAAGATATGATCCCCTCGGTGGCGTGTTGATCTCCTTGTCCGCCTGCACTCAAATTAAGAGAGGAAATATGTGTAAAAAGAAAAAAAGGAGAATGTAAATGATAAAAAATGTATATACCTTCATTGGTTCCCACTTGCGTTGAGCCTCTTCGAGACTTTTGAGCCGAGGGACCCTTAATGAGTGCACCCATTATTCGTATTTTCGAGCTCCGTGCTCCATAAAGGGTGCATATGACAATTTCACCCAAGTCAATCAAGTGTAGCTGACTCCGGTAAGGCTGCCAGGGGTGCTATACGAAATCTGCTACATGTGCCAAGCCCAAGAAAATGAATCCACATCAGTGAGGTGACATACATGCGGGTTTCCACAGGTACTGTATTCAGCCCGCTAACATTCGTGACACCATGAAGAAGCGATAGACCCTCATACGCGGTAGCTTGTGAAAGGCCGAATTGTCTGGCAATCCTATTGGGTTGATACCTTTCCAAGATCACCGATTGCCCGTAACGGTAGCACAATCATCCATGTCACATGCTAATGAAATACTAAAAAACTTGTAAAGAGCACCTTTTAAAAAGAAAGGCATACCCGCCATGGCGATCGCTGTCGTCGACGATATCTACCCCTATCAAATTACTTGGTAAACTGTCAAGCTCTAGTTGATGCACTAAATGGAAACGGTCAGCGACGAGGTGTGGTGTGAAAAATAATCGCACTTGCTCCTGCTCTAGTGTGGATAAAGCCCTCAGAAGCTGCATGACGATTGAGTATCCCCTATTTGAGAAGTAAGAGGGGTATTCCAGATAGCTAAATGCTCCATGTATGTGAATATGAACCCAAGCATAAATGTATTGCCAAGGGAGGGTTATATCATGCCAATCGAGTGTATGGTTCTCTGAGACAGCTCTGAATGTTTTGAAAATTTTATTGAGAACTACAGGGGCAAGATAAAGATGCTCTCTATATGATAAAAGACTGGCCACTAGCAAAGCATTGAATCGAATAGCGCCTCCCTTAGCAGGGAGGACAAATATGCACAATCAGCAAACTAAAAATCCAACGAGGAATAACCCTTCGTTCATACCTGAAAGGGCGAGAGACATGTACCCTACATTGGTGGAGGGTTCAGCAAGGTCTTCTAATAGATCGTCAGTGTACTTCATACCTAGCTCAAAAGGATCTTGTAGAGGAATAGTGGTTTGATTAAGTTCCTCCTCCCAAATGAAACTGTGAATCCATGTGTCTAAAGGGATAGTGGCCTGAGAACGCCTTGATAGCTTGACCTCTTTACAAACCTGCCGATAAAGGCTCAATGCAGCCGAAAGGAATGTTAGGAAAATCAGTTCTCCCCTACTACTCCAGCTGGGGGAAAGTCGCCTACGAAATAACTCCTCATCTAGAGGAATGCATTCTTCATATCGACGTCCAAAGATCAGCAGAACATAGATAGCCTGTAGCTCCCACAGCGTTATTGTCAGCTCCTCGGAGCCCATCCAACATGTGTTCATTGTTGGGTCCCAAAATTCTTTCACCCTCTTTATCCAAGAGTGGGGGATATTCATGAAGCCGAAAATCGAAGCATATACAGTTTCATAATGTCTGCTCTTTTCAGAATACTTTTATGGGCTCTCAAGACATACCTTGCCCAGGAAACATACCCACGTGCAGGTCTGAGAGCTGCCCCATTGGAGAATCCCTAGGCCAATCATGCGACGGTTGTAATTGTTGGTGACTCAGTAACCTTGATCGTCCAACTTGCTCAACGACATCGGCAGGTGGCTCTAGAATATCACACATACCAGAGCTCACCTAAGCGGTGGTGCTCTCCAAGGGATTATAGTCTCCTCACTTCAATCTGATAGTGGTCACCCACTCCGCAGGATCTTTGTATGTCGAGGGGTCGAGCTCAAAACGCGGCAATAAAGGCGAGCATATGTAGAATTCGTCGTAGCTGCTACAACCTCTTAGCATCTACTCATGTTGCTCCAGCATATCAGCCACATCAGCAATCCCGTGAGTATTATGCCTGTAAATTATTGCCCATATGGCCTCCTCACCAGGCTCACTTCGCGGCATCCCCTCAGGTCTACTCCAGTTGAACATTTTCCTGACAAAATATAATAAAATCATAAGAAAGCATACAAGTTGATAAAAAAAGAAGTAACTAAAATATTTTATATACTTCGCCCTTATCTTGCGTTGACATCAAACAAAAAAAAATTCTTGGAATATCGCAATGTCAACTATTTACAATAAATATGGTCCACTCAAGCGCGCACCATAATTGTTGGGGGGGATTTGTTGACCTTCGCACTAGTATCGGGGTAGAGTCGACCGTGCAATGTGGATTTAAAAAGTGAAAGAGCTCGAAATCATTCAAAACTCACCCAACGCTTGTCGACCGAAAACCAAAATCGCCAAAATGGTCTCCGTCCGCAAAATGAACAACACTATTGCGTCCGGAGCAACAAAAAAACCTAAGATCGATGTCCATATTGATTGGGGTCGTCGATCGACAAAAAATTGAATTTTGGGCATGCAAATCGAGACGACGAGACGTGCGAATGACGACGACATGGCGACCAACTCGATGCATGATTAAAAAAAATTCATGACATATAATCATAAAAAAAAAATTAGAGAGAGGAAGAGAAAGAGGTTTAAAAATAAAGGAAAATTCTAAAATAAAAATACCATAAATTTACCCCGGAACTTACTCCATTAAAACTCCCCCGAAAAGCAACGGGAGAGGTCGGGGCTGAACTTTCGGAGCCCACAGATTATGATAGAGTTACAAATTAGGCAAATATAGTTCTAAAAATTCAAATTGATGATAGTCGAAATCACAGATTAACTGTCAAAGCACATCAAAAGTGCAGTGAAAGCCAATAAAAGCACAAGGAAAGTGCAGTGAAAACACAGCTAAAACACAATGAAAGCGTATCTAATTACATATTATATTATAATTATGTAAAAATTTTCTTATAAATTTAATTCGTAGTGAAAATACTAATAATAACATGATTTGAAGTAATAAAATTTGATTACGATAGAGAGTTACAAAAGCACAGTCGTAGTACGGCTAAAGCGCATCAAAAGCATAGTAAAAGCGCAATAAAAATGCAGTGAATTACACATTATATTATAATTATGTAAGAAATTTTTCTTACAAATATAATTTAATGAAAACACTTATAGCAACATGATATGAACTAATAAATTTTGATTACGATAAAGAGTTACAAAAGCGCAGCAAAGTGCAGCTAAAGCACATCAAAAGCACAGTGAAAGTGCAGCAAAGCTCAACAAAAGCGCAGCAAAAGCGTAGTGAAAGGGCAACAAAGCACAGTGACAGCATAATGAATTACACATTATACTGTCATTTTCAAGAAAAATTTTCTTACAAATTTAATTCAGAGTGAAAACACTTATAGTTGAATGATTTGAACTAAAAAATTTGAAAATTAAAGTTGAAGATTGCCTAAATAATTGATTAAGCAGCAAAAGCACAACAAAAGCACAATGAATTGCACATTTTATTGTCATTTTTAGAAAAATTTTCATACAAATTTAATTCATAATTGATGTAGACAAAGGGTGGGTCAACTCATGTCCAAAAAAAATCAATTTTGGCTTCCCTTGAGTTTACAAGCTCAATCAAAATTGAGCTGAAATTTTAGCTCATTTATGAGCTGGTCTTTAGTTCACTTATTGAACTAAGGGTTAGCTCATTATTAGCTAAGTTTTAGTTCATAGTTATCTTTTATTAAATGTACTTTTTATTGTTTTTAATTATGTTTGTCTCTTGGAATTTCAAACCGGCTTTTGGAATTCCAAGATATGTTATTTCCCATGTGTGGCTCCTTGGCTTCCACCATGGGCTATTGTTTTTTGTGCCTTTGCCCCTTGGATTTCCGGCCGGCTGCTGGTTTTTCGAGCCTGGGAGTTTTTCCTGAGGCTATGGCGCCTTGGTTCCATACAGCCTCCTTGTCTCCCACGGCTGCTGCTTCGGTTCCTGGGCTTGGGCTGTTTTCCGTGATGCATGGGGGGGATTTCCTTGCTCATGGTGCTTAGGTTCTTGTGCAAATTAATGTTATGTGTCTTTTGATATTCCCTTTCATATCTATATATATGGGGGATTTGTAATGTTTTAAAATAGTTGAATGATATGTGATTTTTGGAAATGTAAACCTGCGGGTTTCATGGAAAAGCTTGCGAGCTTTGTCCGTCTTCTATCTCATCCCCTCCGAAAATCTTGCAAGCTCTTTCCAATCCTTTCGTCTCGGCTTCTAATCTCTTTCGTCTCTTCGCAAGTGCCACTCCATTTGTATCTTTCGTCTCTAAGTAAAGCAACTTTAGGGTGTCTTTTAATTTCGAGTCGAGTTTGTAAGTCGTTGTAATTTTGTTTTTAATTTCTAAGTCGGTCTTAGATTTGAGATGTAAGAGTTTGTTCTTCCTCATCTTAGTCTTCATCTTTCGTGAATTAGTGGGCGTCGGTTAAGGATCAATCATTCGTGTGGGCGAGGGGTATAGGCTCCCCTATATTTCTTGTCCCCACCAATAATGAAAACACTTATAGTAAAATGATATGAACAAAAAAAAAATTGAAAATTAAATTTAACGATGGTCGAAAACACTGAAGTAGCAAAAACTAATTTTATTACTATTAATATAATAAAAACAAGCAGAATTCCAAACAACCCCCTCAGATCCCCAACATATTCCCTAAGTATACAGAAAAAAAACTATTATTCCTTCAGGCTACAGCTCTTTCAACTTCAATTCTTCTCTCTTGGCGTTTGCATACTACCCTTGAGATTCCACTTTTTGTAGGCACATCCTCTGCTCTAATAATGACTATCATCATCCAAATCATTAATCATCTTCATCAGCTCTTCCTCATTTTTTCTTTCTTTGCAGATATCAAGAATTTATTGAGCTAAAATTCTATATATTGCAAAGCTTTCGCAGATATTTTCATTTAAAAAAAGAGCGTCAACCCTAAAACCTAAATTTGAACAGGATGCGGGCCAATAAGATAAAATTAAATGAAATCCAATTTAAATATTCATGTCTACACTCCATGTGTCATGATTTAATTTGAGTCCGGATGTAGAGCTGCGTCCAGACTCCGCACAGAATAATTTCTCCCTCCCCAGACATGAGCTGCCGTAAATCCTAGAAATCCCCAGATAAGATCAGAAGACATCACCACAAGTTTTAATATTTTAAGGTAATCTCCCTCCCTAGACATGAGCTGCCGTAAATCCTAGACATTACCACAAGTTTTGAGCTTGATTAGACTCAATTGAACCCAAATTGAATAGATTTAATAAATTGAGTCAACAACCATGCCATAGCCAACAATGTCATAACTGCATTGGTGGTAACTAAATCAAAGTTTAACCAAAGGAGATTTGCAGGAATATTTGTGAGATATCTCATCATTTTTATAAGAATCAATTCTATTACGTGAGCGGAGTATTTAGGAATGAATGAAACAGGAAATGGTGAAGTGCAGGAGGCATACAAATTTGACAAAAGTACAGAATGATCCACATACATTTCGAGGTGCAAGGATACTATCAATAGTCCACTGCCATTGACACTCCATGGAGGAGGATCATAAAGCCAACAAGAAAGAGTTGCCATTAGACTAATGACGATAAAGTTAACGTCTTCAAGTTAACCAAAAGAACCATTACAAATAAAATGTCCTCCTACACGAGTTATTATATCATTGTAATAAGAATAAAAGGAGTTAAATAATTGATAACTAAATATCTGAAACCTTACATTATCTTGTATTCGCAACCAAATGCAAGTCAGATTTTGCATTCTTTTCCCTGACATAAGTTACAATAAGGATCCTAGAGCATTTTGAACAACAAACCTACTAGAATATCAACTTAAATTGTTCTATAATTATAGGAAGGATGCGTAGGGAATGAATGTGAGCAGATTTCGAACTGCAGCAAACACTAAAAAAAAAAGTTGAAGATTTTTTCTCAAAATTTATGAAATTCGAGAGTGAAGTTTGGAAAAGATGACATCTTATTTAGAATAAGGAATGATATAGACAATTGGCCTAGCTTTTAATAGCATACAAGTAACCAACCCAAAAACATAAACTCAAGAAATAAAGGTTAGATTAAGAAAATTAGTACCGCATTGCCTCTACCTCGTCCATGACTTTGACTTCTGTCGTAGTAATTAGCATAAGATGTGGCTTCATTAGGCTGGAAAGAAGAAAAACTAGTATGAGAAAAGAAATTAAGCACTATTCCGGTAATTATCAAGAAAAAATGCAATTATATAGAAGCTACAAATCCGATCAACAAATTCAATTTTATCACATGTGATTAATCAGTATCTTCATTTGCAAAGAAATGACATGAATATCTCAAGTGCAACAACTTCAACCAAATAATTTCAAAAACAATTAAACAAGGAACCATAAGAAAATTAAATTCAGATCAGAAGTAGAACTCAAGCTAACCATGATGAGCAAAGACCTCATACAGCACCTTAACTCAATTTACCCAGTCCTCACTATAACTGGCTAAAAAAACACACACCACTAGAAAAATTCGACTATGATTAGAATATGAATATGTAGTTCACAATACATATGATCTTCCTTTCAAAAATTCTAAAAAATCAAAGATATTCAGAGAATTCCCTGTCACTACAGATTCTCACTCCCTCACCATCAGTTCTCATGGTTAACTGATACGAGTATGCGGGTAAACAAGACGGAGCAATCTAGTCATATTAGTATGACCATCACAAGATCTCAAAAAATCAAGATCTGAATTGAAAATATATTCAGTTTGGAGCAGCTTATTTCATGTTCAAACGGAACAAAATAAGCAAACCAGAATCACAAGCTTAGCACTCCCAATCATCATCCTTCGTATGCCTTTCATCCTTCACCCTCCCCAAATTTCCCAAATTAAATTACCATGAAATCTAATAGATGAAACCTCTCCACTGAGAATCATTACATCAAAAGACAAACATCAGCCTACCCGCAAAGAATCCCATCGGCACACCATCTACTAATGTTTATGCTAATATAGCTCCATCAACAAAAGCACAACATACGTCAAGAAATATGTGAACACAAAAAACTGGAGTTTTTTATTGAGTTAGTACCATGACAAGCAGGCAGAAGGGTGTAACAGATCAAGTAAAGGGTATTTGTAAAGAACCGAAGCCATAGCTAAAACTAGCCAGTCCCAAATTGTTGAAGCCTCAACCCCTCGTCTGAACCCTGGGTGACTTCACTCTTCTCTCTAACACTAACAACTTAATGCAGATATCTCATTTCTTTCCACCTCGCCATAATCAACATGAAGATCTCGTCCGTGCCAATTTTGTCTTGTTCCTTGGACCTTGATTGTAGGAAGCAAAGCCAGGGCATATCTCTCACTCCCTTGCAACCACCAATCCTCGAACTCTCCTTTAACCAAGCAACCATCTCACAACTCATCCATGTTGAGTCCTTTTCTTTCAGCGAGAGTTATTCCCTTGTGCAAGCATCTCAGTTGAGCTACTCAAGCCTTCCACCGTAAGTAATCAACCCCAACATTATGAATCCTCCTCTTCTCCTTGAGCCGCAATTCAAATTGCATGTCCTTTCATCTTCAAAATTTTTCACTCATCTACAACTCTCTCGAGACAATTGCTCTTCCCTCTGTAAGCACTCATTAGGAGTTTGCCATCATCAAACCCTGAAGAATTTGTAGCTAATCTTTTCTTTCTTCTTTCCCCCTTTTCTGGTAACTCTAAATCATAACTTAATCTAAATTATAAGTTATTTTTATTCCAAGATTTAAGTATTGATTTGCTCAACTTTTAGGTTTATATTATATATGTTAACTTTAAGGTTTTAGATTTAATTTTGTTGTAATAATAATTATCCTAGGATGGGCGGGTTGAACCTATATTAGCTCGCTATTAGTTTTAATACATATTTAAGTGTACTTGTATGATTAATGTTCGTATCACATAGAACCTTCAAGTTGATTTTCACTTTGTGTGAGTTAGCTAAGTCTCAATAAAATTTGGTGTGGGCTCCAAAAATTTGTGCCCTGGCCTCTCTGCAACCCCTTTTTCTTTATCAGGTCATCGAGGAGAATTTTAACATTTAAGAGGCAAATTTTCAGAAGGCGGATTAGGTTTTCAATAACATATTACCCAACATATTTGCATATTAATGTGATGCGCTACTACAGTTGAATGACATGCTTGAATGATGTATTTTGCCTATTGCAATCCATGTGGGAGAGCATTTTAAAGTGTTTGACACTATTCAACTCTGCGCGAATGATTGTCATTTGAGCGTGCACAGTGTTATATTTAGAAGCCCGTAGACACCTTATGTCTACTTGTACGAGTGTTGCGGGTCCAGTGGTGTGAAAACCCCTTAAGTAAAAGAAGTTAAACTCTTAAACATTGATGCACCTTTTGGTGTAATGGCTGAAATTTCTGTAAGAAACTTCATAGTTAAACGTGCTCATTCTGGAGCAATTCTAGGATGGGTGACCTACTGGGAAGTTACACAACAGGACAAAACCGAAAGGCTCTTAGGCCAAAGTGGACAAAATCTCGATAGTTAAGAGTTCGAGCTGTTACAAATGGTATCAGAGCAATACACCAGCCGGAATATGAGAACTAAGTGTCATACAAGACAAAGTGTTACGCCATGGGAGCCACCTCTTAAACCCTGTATGAGACAAAGTGCTACATGACAGGAGACACAACTTGAACTTATAGGGGCCACCTATAGAATCCTATCTGCCTGGTGGATGACTTTTGGATAAAGATGCTGACGAGGACGTCAATTACTTAAGTGGGGGAATAATGAAAACCCCTTAAGAAAAAGAAGTTAAACTCTTAAACATCTGTGGGCTTCGAAAATTCGACCCCGGCCTCCGCCTGCACTATGTTGCTTTTTCTTCGGCGAGGGAGTTTTAATGGAATAAGTTCAGGGGTAAATTTTGGAAGGCAGATGGATTTGTGGATAAGACACTACCCAGAGATTTCGCCCTCATTTTGTGAGGACTTTATGATCTGGGTTCTGGTTTCCTATAGGCGTAAGCCCCTATAGTTAATTACCCCTCCTGATAACGAGAGAGAACATTCGATTAAGGCCAGTCGTCAATCAGATACGTGTTATCTGGCGTATAGTAGCAGTATGGATTTGGGTTTTGGAAGTTTAAGATTTGAAAGATTTGATATTTAAAATAGAAATTTCACTATCTCACACTTAAAGCGGATGGTGGGGGAATGGATGATGGACCCGATCAAGATCCCATGGTTCCATCATCCCAAGCCATCGTGGTCCTTGGTCTACTTAGTCAGAGGAGGTAGTCGACCCAACCTGATAGAAGAATCCTTGTCGGCAGCCATGGGTTGCTTCGTCCAAGGGTACCTTGTAGACTTGGGGTGAATATTTACCTAAGGGGACAAATTTGAATCCATCTTAGCTAACAGAGGGCTTTGTGCCCTATCGATTATATCCTATTGATTCATATCTCAAGGATTTGATGCCACTAAGGAGCATATTGGCTCTGACCATAACCGATATTTCGTGGTGTCATTTGGAGGCAAAACCACTCGGTTCAGAGGGCCCTGGGTCATAACCATTTATCTTGCGATGCCATTTGGTGGCAAAATCACCTGAGATTATTTAAGAATAGATCCTAATGATATTTTCGACTAGGCATTTAGCTTAATATGAGCTGAAGTTAATTTTAATTTGTCCACCTCGGCAAACTGTTACGGAGGGTGAATGGATATTTGCTTTAAGTGTTTAATGGTTTGATTTTTAATTTTAAATATTTTGAATTTTGGGATTTTTGGATTTTTGACTTTGTCGAGTTTTGGATTTTGATGGGTATTTAGGTGATATTTGAAAATATTTGTGAACCCCTCCGGTAGAGATAGACATTTAACACGGCCATCATAGGGGTGTTTGGGGTCACTTGAAGATTTTTGAATTTTGTGGAGTTTGATGGCATTTTGAAATATTTGATATTAACCCCTCCGGTTAAGATCTGCATTCAACACAGCCATCATCGGGATAACCTTGATGTCATTTCCATTTGATTAAACCTGGTCGACCCTATCAACTTGCCAATAGAAGATCAGGTTTCGTAGACTTTGTGTCTTTATTAGTGAATTCACTTGATTATAGACCTTGAAGGCCTAATATGAATGTATTAAAATAAATATACCGGTCGTCGCAACCGTATACTTGTTTGATGGTTCGAATCCTGTCGACTCTTATTGATCTGTATAAAATGATCGGGTTCAAACTAGAATTCACTTATTAACCCGCACAGCATCCCTAGACGTCACGTGTGTACCAATAACATGCTTTCTAGGGCCCATGCGGGTGTTTGGGAGGCATTTTCTTGTCGACTCCTATCGACCTGCTTAGGAGGATCGGGTTCAAATTTAATGACCCGCGCAGCATCCCTATACGTCACGTGTGTACTTATAACACGCTCGCCAAGGTCCGTGCAGGTTTTTTATTGTATAACCCTATTTAGTATACCTATGTACATACATATTACAGTGCATATGCGAGAGTATTTTGAAATGTTTATAAACGTCTTCTGCTCGCTTGTATGATTGTTACGGATCCGGTGGCGTGGCGTAGCAGCTTTGAATTAAGTTGTTTGCTGTTTTGTGCAAGTAAACTGTCGTGCACTATTTGCATAATTTATGCAGGTAGATTATAGCACACTAACGAATCTCCTGCTTTGATCGTAGGAGCTTGCACTTGTTGTATTTTTCATGCATTTTATTGTGATCTTTGCTCTTTTCAGTATATCTGCTACTGATCTATATTCATGGAGGACTTGTATGTATTTTAGATCATCTATTCTTTCTTGCATGTAGATCAGTGTGCTTGTTTGTATATTTATGTAGATTGCTAGAGTGTTGTAAGGCAATTATTTCATCTGCTAAATGCCCTTCACACCCCTTGCATTTTGATTAGCTTGAAGATCTCCAAAACTTCTTGAGAACTCTATGTTATTGATTGATTGTAAGCACGTTGTTATCCTTTTAATTTGATCTCTGCTTGCAAGAAGGTCATTGAGTTCATTACATGTCAAATTATTTTGCTTGAAGGGAGCCGATATCTTCACTTTCAATCAAGTGGTATTGATTGTACGAAGATGGCATTTGGCTCAAACTTTTTGAACACGTTATTGGTAACCATTGTTGATTGTAGCTAGCAAGGTCGAATATGCTTGCTTGTATTATGATCTTGATTGTACCCTAGCGCTTGTTGCATACTTCTACATGTGCTTGTGGAGCATATCATCAATTGCATTAAGTCATTATATTCATTATGCATTGATCTCTTTCACTTGCAAGATATCAATACGATTACTTGCATGCTAACTTGTAATGACTGTTGTTAATTAGAGGAATACTACTACATATATTGCACTTTCTTTATAGGCAAGTTGTCATGTTCATCTCAATCTTTCCTATGTGTGTTGATTGGTGAATCATTGCATTCTCTTGCATGTATTTCAATATGCATGGGGACTATAGTCTTTATCTGCTAACTAACTGGTGTCACTTGTAGGGACGTTGTGGCATTCACTTTATGACTCTTGTGTTCATTTATATGTTGGCAAGCCACAAAATTCATTTGTATGCATTTCACTTTTGTTCATGAACACTCACAAGTCTCTGCTAGTTGCTTTGCAAGGAATCGATATGCTTACTTGCATATCACTGTTGTTTGAAGACCTTTCGCCATGAGTTCTTTGCCTGCATTAAATGTTGGTGTTCATTTGGATATTTCAAACCATTATTTAACATCTTGCATTTCCATTTCATTATAAGCATGTCAGATTAAACTCTAGTTCATTGTTTGACATCTTTGAGTTTATCTTTTATAATCACTCAAGTTGACCTCTTTATGAATCAATTGAGTTCTATGTCATCTTCAAGTTCAATGCAAGTTTGAGTCTACATCAGGTCCCTTGCATTTGTTCACTTGGATTCAAGACTTATTATTGGACTCAAGTTTGATTTTGAATTATTGATCAGTTGATTTAGAAATGAGTTCCATGTTGTCTTGTAAAGTTCAAGCCTTGTCTCCCGTGGTCCAACTCAAGTCCGTACTTGAGTTCAAATGTTCAAATCATGTGCAAGTTCGACTCAAGTTTGAATCCAAGTCCATTGTCATTTAATATGAATCAAGTTCGTGTCCTTTGCAGTTTATTCAAGTCCCCTGAGTCCTTCTTGCAAGTTCAAGATTGAGTCTTTGTTTAATTCAAATTCTTTTGATTTATTTAAGTTTGGATTCGTTTTAGATTTGAGTTTATTGTATCAAAGTTCACAAGTACGAGTCCACTGTTGTTCTTTGAGTTCAATCAAGTCCAAGTACAGTCTCATGTTCACCCGAAATTTCGGCAACCTCCCAGCGTCTCCCCCATTTAGGGGAAAACTACGAGAAACTGGGTCTTCCCACCACGCGCAATAAAAGCATGTATGGTAGGTGTTCTCGGACGAGGACACCGCGGCCGTGATCTTTATTCCCACCACGTGCAATAAAGGCGTATATAGGGTCTTTGACGATACCTATTTTAAAAAAGCAGTTTGCTTTCCCCTCACTCAAGGGTACTTATAAGTGACCCCGCCTCGCCGTAAGTGCCGTATCGGGGATCCATCCCACCATGCGCAATAAATGCGTGTATGGGCGGTTTTCCGGTTCGCCACGAACATTGAAGTAGGGCATTAGGTGATTACCCGTCTTGTCGTAGGCGTCGCACCGGGGTTCCATCCCACCACGCACAATAAAGGAGTGTATGGACGATTTTCCGGTCCGCCGCAAACGACAAGGACGAGAATCTAAGTTTTGGTGAGTTCACACCTTCGCGAGTGACGACGACGGTAGGGTTTGCGTGCTTATGGAGGTAATAAAATCCTTTTTCTATTATAATTAATATAATTTAATTAAAATTAAAATTAATTAATCATAATTAAAAAATTTAATTTAAAATTAACATAATTAATTATCATCAATAATAATTAATTAAAATTAAAAATAATTAATTTTAATTAAATTTAATTAATTATAATTAAATTTAATTAATTATAATTAGATTTAATTAATTAGAATCATATTAAATAATTAAAATTAAAAATAATAAAATTATAATTAATTTAATTAATTATAATTAATTATAAATTAACATTATTAATTATAATTTAACATGATTTAATTATAATTAATTATATCAAATTATTATTATTATTATTATTATTATTATAAAAAAAACTTCCCTCCCCCTCTGCTCACTGGATTTGGCCGCAGATGCACGCTTGAGAGGGAGAGAGTTACCTTCACTATAGCGTGCTCCTGTCGTTTGCTTCTGATTTGACGAGAAGAATGGAAGAAATCGGAAGACTTGTGGCTAGGGCTTGGGATCAGTCGCCTTTTGCTCGCGGAGAGGAGGTCGACAACAAGCGCCGTGAGTTCGGTTGAACTCGGCGATGGGTAACTCGCAAGATTTTGTCTAAGAAGTGGAGGTAGGGCCTTCAACCTCTCTCTCTCTCTCTCTCTCTCTCTCTCTCTCTCTCTCTCTGTGTCTCTCTGAGCCGAAGCCTCTTCGGCCTTTATTTATTGACGATGAGAGGAGCGGAATCAAGGTCGTTGTTGCGGGTTTTACGCAAAAATTTCGGGAAACGACGCAAACGGCGTCGAATTCAGCGAGATTTGCGACAAAATTCGCAGATCCAACGAGCACAAGGTATGTACGCGAGATTCATGGCTTATTCCCATCTTGTGTTGTTTATACAGAGGTTAACAACAGCGAGGTGCCTTTTGGTGTAATGGCTGAAATTTTCGTAAGAAACTCTGCAGTTAAGTGTGCTCATCCTAGAACACTTCTGGGATGGGTGACCTACTGAGAAGTTAAACTAACAGGACAAAACCGTGAGGCTCTTAGGTCATAAGCGGGCAATATTTTGATAGTTAAAAATTTGGGTTGTTACAGGTGGCATGGCGTTGCGCTATGGGTTATTCACCGCCTTATGCAGGTAGGCTGTTGCGCAGCACTAAACTCTCGGTTGCAGGTAGTGATCATTTGAAAGACGCACGAACTTCCTTAAAGAGCCTGTTAAGAGTTTGGGTTATTATAGGTGGCATGGCGTTGTCCATTTGTATGAGTGTTGCAGATTCGATAACGTAATTTAACAGCACATTGAGCTTCATTTGTTGCGCATTGGCAGTGCTTTTAGCTCATTTCATCTTCTGCGAGCTGTCATCTTCTTAAATATTCAGCCTGCAAGAGTATACTTTTGCCAGTAGATACATTGCGCGGTGCATCAGGGGCTTCATACCTGTCGCTTGCAAGTAAGTTGATATCTGGTGTGATAGCCTGGCTCGGCAAATTTACTGCCTAATTTATCAGTGGCCCGTAGCTTTTACTATAGATTCCATGCTCTTACTTAAAGGTGAATTGTAGCGTTGCGCTATGGGTTATTTGTAACTTTATGTAGGTAGACTATCATGCACTGACGAATCTCCTGCAGTGACTTGTAGGTATTAGCCTTTATCACGGCCCTTTTGTATTTGCTGGTGGATAGCATATCGTATACATGACGAGTCTCCTACAACGACCCGTATGTGTCTGCATTTGATGAAGGCCTTTTGTATTTGCTAGTAGATGGCATGTTGTGTACGCAACATGTCTCCAGTTGCTACTTGTAAGTGAGCAGTTATGCGCATGACGAGCTACCTACGATGACTCGTAGAAACTCGTATTCAGCATGAATTTGTTGCTTCTGATGATAGGAAGTATGTCGTGCTCACAGCAATCTTCTCATTCATGTTTGTAGAAGCTCCATCACGTTGGTTGCCCGTTGCTTGTTATCATCCATAGGATTGTTGCACAATGCTGATTTTATTAATAATGCTTGTGGGCAAGTTTTATGTCTTGCTTGTGCATTCACCTCGTGCTTCTTGGATATGCTTGTAGGAAAATCATTACACTTGCACCATGCCTACTATTATTATTCGTAGGCGACGTAACGTATTTGTTTGCAGTTAAGTGGCATTGTCTGTTAGCTGCATTCATTACTGATTTATTCATGTATGTTGGCTGGCGAGTTGTCATTTAATGCACATTTATTCCTCCTGCTTGCAGGGTACTATTGATGTGAGTGTTACACGTTGATTATTTTGATCTTTGCTTGCCAACAAGCAGTGTTTGGAATTTCACCCGTTGCAAATTCACTACTTGTTGATTTATGTTCGTTTGAGTGACTTGAACTGTCATCTAGCATTTATATTTTCAATTTGCTAGTGCATTTTAACGTTTAAGGTCTAGTTCCCTGCATTTTAGTTGAAGTTCTGTTCCTTATAGTTCATTTAAGTTTCATGTAGTTTTTGTTCAAATCAGATCCCCTATTTGCTGGAAACTTTGGAGAGCTGGGCCTAACAATGTAGACACTGGAAGGCCCAGCTCTAGTTACCTAAATTGATAGCCTCCCAGTGTCTCATCCGTTTAGAAAAAATTTGGAGAGCTAGGCCTTCTCACCGATGCTACGAAGAGCGTGTATAGTAGATGTCAGGCAACACCATGACCGTATTTCTTCAATCTCACCATGCTACGAAGAGCGTGTATGAGTCTTCGAGGCGCATATTTGAAAACACATTTTTTTCCCGCATACATGATAACACATAAACAAATACTTAGGGTTGTCCCTGCCATGCTACGAAGAGCATGTACAGGGCCTATTAGCCTTGGCGCAAGCCCCGCACCAGGCTCCCTCCCACCACGCAACCAAGAGTGTGTATAGGTGGCCCCTTGGCGCACCGCGAGCATAGAAAGTGAGATTTTGGAGCTTTTCCTGAGTTTGGAAACACTTATACCTTCGCGAGCGAGGTGATGGCGGTGATAGCGAGACAACAACAATGACGAGCATACTTTTTTTTTTTGAAAACTCTCTTTTTTTCTTTTTTTCTTCTTTAATTGGTTTATATATATATATATATATATATATACACACACACACACACACACATGAGTGTATAGAGAGAGGAGATTGAGATATAATTGCTGTTAGTTCAAGTGAGAGAGATGGGGTAGTACAGGAAATATGGACTGATTCAGTGAAGTGAAGGGAAAGTGGTTTTGGTATTATAGGTAGTGTGAGCTTGCTGTTGGGTTTGTGATGGAAGGAAATGTTAAGTTTGCTGTTTGGTGGAAAATATGAAGGCTGTTGGGTTAGTTGGAAGGAACGGAGGCGTGATTTTTTGTGAGGGGCTGCGGGATAAAAGCTAAGGTCAATGACTTAGTCGAGTGTGGGCTAATCGAGCAGAGAAATAGTGAAACAGACAAAGGGCTGTAGTTTCACGTGTATGGGAGTTGAGGAGGATGGCCGCTGACCGCGTGTGGTACAAGTCGTGGAGTCCATCTTTAGCAAAGAGGAGCGGGTCGTGCGTGTAGAGTCGGGGAGCTACGACAGTCTGATACAGAGGCTGGAGCGATCGAGCGAAAGGTTCGGACAGAGGTGGGGCTTAAGGTGTGAAGGCTGGGATCTGGGTCGGTACAGCAGGAGGGAAGTCAACTGGATCTGGGTGCTCGGGGTTTAGCTGGTGTTGGCGAGTAGAGGTGCCGGCTACTAGGTGAGGTGGAAGTCAGATAGGGGAGATCGAACATGAAAGGGGCAGGAGGCTACTCCACTTGTGGAAGAATGGGATTGTGGAGTTTGGTCGTGAGGTAGCGGATACGAGGAGTGGGAGGCTCGGGTTATTTGCGGTTGTGAGAATCGAAGGCTGGGTGGTGTGTCCGGCTGGAGATTCTCACGTGTGAAGAAGAGCCGAAGGCTCTGGTGAATCTCATTTTAAATGAATTTTGAAGAACTATCAACAATCCTATGTTACTACATTTTTCTAATAAAGCCGCTAACAGCATGGCTCATGATCATTTTAATTATGATAACCAAATATGTGGAGATAGATCAACATTGTATTAAAGAAAAAAAAATCCAAAATGAAGAACTTTGTATTCTATATATACCCTTCCTCAATCAAACGGCTGACAAGGATTGCATAGAACCCTATTTGAAAAAGTTGATTGACAAGCTTAAATTTTTAGTTATTGACAAACCCATTTGAGGGAGGAGAAATTATTCTGTGTGGAATTCGATCACAGAGGTGTGTTCGGTTGCAAATAAAAACATTATGCGTGTTGTGCTTACGTGGAAAGTTAAGACCCGACCCGTTTACTGCAGACAACGAGACACCCGCCCGCCCATCGAATTTAACAGTAAAAATATGAAAAAGGCGGAAAATTTTCACATTTTCACATTTCGGCCATTCGCTCCAGTTCTCTCCCGAGGGTTCCTGCCAAAAAATCTTCTAAAAAATATCCAGCAATCTCTTCTGCTCAAATGGAGGGGGGAAGGATTCACCTGCAAAGAAAAATGTACGTTATTGCTTACTTTGACATAAAATGTTATACGTATTTCTTTGCTATTCAATGCGTATTTGTGGAAGAAAACCAAAATAAAAAATAAAATCATTCCTAAAACGATAAAAATTTATATTTACCTCACTATTTAAGTTCTTTTTGCGTATTTTCTTTGTATATAATGTGTATATTCTGCATATATATTGCTTATTTTCTGTGTATATGTTGAAGACAAACCCTAGCATTTTATAACAAATACTTTGGATCTTTAAATCATAAAAATAAACTTCCAATAAAGAAAAATGTTTAGCGTAAATAATTATTGATTTATGCTGATATTTTCGTATTCTTTGCGTACAGTATGCGTATATAATGCGTATACCATGCGTATAATATGCGTATTATTTGCGTATATATTGCGTTTTATATGCGTACTTAATGCGTATCATATGTTTCTCTAAATTAATTTTAGTTTCTTAATTTACGCAGATTTACGTCCTATATCCTTTCGCTGCTATGTTTCAACATTTAGAATAATCCGTGATACTTTTTTTGAGATAATTCCTCTTGAAATTGAAGAAAAATTGAAGAACATGAATATCTTCCAATTTCTTCATTTTCCTGGATTTGAGCAAAACGCCCAACTGATCTACCAGCTGCTGACAATATGGAGTATTCAAAAGCAAAGTTTTATTATAGAGGGTCATGTTGTACCTTTCACAGCTGATAAAGTGGCCCTGCTTACTGGTCTGCCAAACAAAGGTGAGGAGATTACCTGGATGACCTTGCCAACTTCAACCAACACTTCAAAGGAGATAAAGTCTGAAATGCTTGAGTTAACAAGAGAAAGCGCCTCAGAGACTATGTTGAAAATATTTATTATGTATTTATGTTCAAATTTTTTTCCAACAAAGCAACTTCAAAGTTCCTAGGTTGTTAAAAATAATAACAAATAATGATGATTTTTCATCAATTAACTAGGCATGATCAATTTGGGAATGCCTGGTTCAAGATTTTAATAACGTATCTTTGAAGATATCAAAGAACATGCCAGCATGTTATGTCAATGGATTTGTGTCACTGCTAATTGTGAGTGCTAAAACAATTCTAATTTAATATTTAATTTGACTGATTGATTTGCTAAAATTTATTGAGAAGATTTTATGCAGGTTTGGTTCCTGGAGCACAATTCCATTCATCTCCCGAAGTACCCTGAGAGAAGGCCCCGTTTCCTTCGATGGGGTGATGATATTGTATATAACGTTGAGAAGATAGCTAAATTATTTGTTAATTTAAAAAGAAGACAGGTATATATTGCGAAAATATTTATATATTTCTTATATATTGCGTACGTATTGCATATATATTGCGTACGTATTGCGTATATATTGCGTACGTATTGCGTATATATTGCGTACGTATTACGTATACATTGCATATTTATTGCGTATAGATTGCGTATTTCTTACAGATTAATTTTTCACAGATTTTTTTTGACATCAAAGGAGTTACCCCTGAAGAATCTAATCTTCTGGGTATCAAGAAATATCCATCAAACCCTCTTTCATCCATTCAAACCAACACATCTGAACATCATCTCCCCCCACAATCTCCCCAGTAGCCCGAACCCAAATCTACCTTGGAAACCCAACCCCAATCATTCGATGATCTAGAAGAGAAAGTAATGAAAATTGTGCAGGAATGCCATGGTCAACCTCTTCCAAGAATTTGAAGCTAGGATGGCCAAGAATTTTGAGCAAATTAAGAAAAGAGTTGATCTTATTGATAAGCTCCAAAATTGCATTGTTCAAGGAATTCTTAATCCTGATCAGCAAGCTGCTCCCTCCTCATTATCATTCATTCCCCATACAATGAAGAATATTCGGATATCTTTTGAACACACAAAGAACGAAGCACAAGAGAAAATCAATGTCCAAGAGATGACTAAGGCTGCTGACCAAGAGATGACCCAGGCTGCTGAAAGGGTCTACAAAAAGCAAAAATTAGATAGAAAATCAATCTCAAAGAAAAACAAGAAGCGGAAAAGGGTACACCACCCCCAAGAACAACCTACCCAAGAAGAGCCATCACAGAAAGTTCCATCCCCCAAAGCACCTCCCCCAGTAGAACCATCCCATCAAGTACCATCACCAAAAGAAACTCCCAATAAGAACCAAATTAAATTGTTGAATCCCCAAAAGAACCTCCTCAAATGGAACCATCCCCTAATGAACCTCCGGAAAAAGAACCTGCCCAAAAAGTTCCACAACCAAAAGAAGTAATCAATGTTGATAATGTTATAGTAAAGGGTTTCCCTGCTATTCCTACAGTGAACTTCATTGGCTTAGAGATGTTGAGTCCAGAGAATGAACTTTTTATTAGGGAGAACATAAAGAAATTATCTTGACAGGTATTTTATTTGCGTAATGTGTGCGTAATTTGTGCGTATGGTTTGCGTAGCAGATGCATACGTAATGCGTAATTTGTGCGTATGGGTTGCATAATTTATATGACTTACGCAAATAATTTGGTATTTATATGATCCATACGCAAATTACAGTCCTTGGTTTTTCCTTAAAAAATTTTATTTAATTCAAATTTAATAGATTTGATGCATTCCTTCAGTATGAATCATGTAAATACTCATTTTATCATCGTTCATAAAATGATTATAAAAAATTTATCAATGAGACATAGTATTTGTGTACACCCTTGTGCTACACAAGTGATGGTTCTAGAGTGTGTGTGTTATGCTTCACTGATTTAGCATTCATTGGAGTATATGGAGAATCAAAATTGTTTGGAATGCTTCGTCTCGTGAATAAAAGAATCAGGAATGGTTGAATATAGTGTTTCTCACCATTGAACCTTCATTCCTTGCGATTAAGAGGGATTTCTATGGGTTTGCAAAGTACGCAGTACATACGCTTATTATACGCATTAGGTACGCACTGCATACGCAATCCATACGCAAATCACAGTACTTGGTTTTTTTTTAAAAAAATATTTAATTTGAATTTAATTGATTCGATGCATTCCTTCAGTATAAATCATGTAAATACTCATTTTACCATCGCTATAAAATGATTATAAAAAATTTCTCAATGAGACATAGTATTGTGTACACCCTTGTGCTACACAAGTGATGGTTCTAGAGTATGGGTGTTATGCTTCACTGATTTAGCATGCATTGGAGTATATGGAGAATCAAAGTTGTTTGAAATGCTTCGTCTCGTGAATAAAAGAATCAGGAAGGGTTGAATATAGTGTTTCTCACCAATTAACCTTCATTCCTTGCGATTAAGAATGATTTCTAAGGGTTTTCAAAGTACGCAGTACATATGCTTATTATACGCATTAGGTACGCACTGCATACGCAATCCATACGCAAATCACAGACCTAGATTTTTCCTTAAAAAAATTTATTTAATTCGAATTTAAATGATTCGATGCATTCCTTCAGTATGAATCATATAAATACTCATTTTACCATTGTTATAAAATGATTATAAAAAATTTCTCAATGAGACATAGTACTTGTATACACCCTTGTACTACACAAGTAATGGTTCTAGAGTGTGGGTGTTATGCTTCACTGGTTTAGCATTCATTGGAGTATATGGAGAATCAAAATTGTTTGGAATGATTCGTCTAGTGAATAAAACAATCAGGAAGGGTTGAATATAGTGTTTTTCACCATTGAACATTCATTCCTTACAATTAAGAGTGATTCTATGAGTTTTCAAAGTACGTAGTACATATGCTTATTATACGCATTAGATACGCACTGCATACGTAATCCATACACAAATCACAGTCCTTGGTTTTTCCTTAAAAAAATTTATTTAATTCAAATTTAATTGATTTGTTGCATTCCTTCAGTATGAATCATGTAAATACTCATTTTACCATCGTTATAAAATGATTATAAAAATTTTCTCAATGAGACATAGTATTTGTGTACACCCTTGTGCTACACAAGTGATGGTTCCATAGTGTGGGTTTATGCTTCACTGGTTTAACATTCATTGGAGGTGTTATGCTTCACTGGTTTAGCATTCATTGGAGAATCAAAGTTGTTTGGAATGCTTCGCCTCGTGAATAAAAGAGTCAGGAAGGGTTGAATATAGTGTTTCTCACCATTGAACCTTCATTCCTTGTGATTAAGAGTGATTTCTATGGGTTTGCAGAGTACGCAGTACATACGCTTATTATACGCATTAGGTATGCACGGCATACGCAATCCATACGCAAATCACAGTCCTTGGTTTTTCCTTAAAAAAATTTATTTAATTCGAATTTAATTGATTCGATGCATTCAGTATGAATCATGTAAATACTCATTTTACCATCGTTATAAAATTATTATAAAAAATTTCTCAATGAAACAGTATTTTTGTATACCCTTGTGCTACACAAATTATGGTTCTAGAGTGTGAGTGTTATGGTTCGCTAGTTTAGCATTCATTGGAGTATATGGAGAATCAAAGTTGTTTAGAATGCTTCGTCTCGTGAATAAAAGAATCAAGGAAGAGTTGAATATAGTGTTTCTCACCATTGAACATTCATTCCTCACGATTAAGAGTGATTTCTGTGGGTTTTCAAAGTACGCAGTATATATGCTTATTATACGCATCAGGTACGCACTGCATATGCAATCCATACGCAAATCACAGTCCTTGGTTTTTCCTTAAAAAAATTTATTTAATTCGAATTTAATTGATTCAATGAATTCCTTTAGTATGAATTATGTAAATACTCATTTTACCATCGTTATAAAATGATTATAAAAAATTTCTTAATGAGATATAGTATTTGTGTACACCCTTGTGCTACACAAGTGATGGTTCTAGAGTGTGGGTGTTATACTTCACTGGTTTAGTATTTTCATTGGAATATATGGAGAATCAAAGTTGTTTGGAATGGTTCGTCTCGTGAATAAAAGAATCAGGAAGGGTTGAAAATAGTGTTTCTCACCATTGAACCTTCATTCTTTGCGATTAAGAGTGATTTCTATGGGTTTTCAAAGTTCGCAATACATAAGCTTATTATACACAGTAGGTACGCACTGCATACGCAATCCATACGCAAATCACAGTCCTTGGTTTTCCCTTAAAAAATTATTTAATTCGAATTTAATTGATTCGATGCATTCCTTCAGTATGAATCATTTAAATACTCATTTTACCATCGTTATAAAATGATTATAAAAAATTTCTCAATGAGACATAGTATTTGTGTACACCCTTGTACTACACAAGTGATGGTTCTAGAGTGTGGGAGTTATGCTTCACTGGTTTAGCATTCATTGGAGTATATGGAGAATCAAAGTGGTTTGGAATAATTCGTCTCGTTAATAAAAGAATCAGCAAGGGTTGAATATAGTGTTTCTCACCATTGAACCTTCATTCCTTGCAATTAAGAGTGATTTCTATGGGTTTTCAAAGTACGCAATACATACGCTTATTATACGCAGTAGGTACGCGCTGCATACACAGTCCATACGCAAATCACAGTCCTTGATTTTTTCCTTAAAAAAATTTCTTTAATTCGAATTTAATTGATTCGATGCATTCCTTCAGTATGAATCATTTAAATACTCATTTTACCATCCTTATAAAATGATTATAAAAAATTTCTCAATGAGACATAGTATTTGTGTACACACTTGTACTACACAAGTGATGGTTCTAGAGTGTGGGAGTTATGCTTCAATCGTTTAGCATTCATTGGAGTATATGGAGAATCAAAGTTGTTTGGAATGGTTCGTCTCGTTAATAAAAGAATCAGGAAGGGTTGAATATAGTGTTTCTCACCATTGAACATTCATTCCTTAGATTAAGAGTGATTTCTATGGGTTTTCAAAGTACGCAGTACATACGCTTATTATACGCAGTAGGTACGCACTGCATACGCAATCCATACGCATATCACAGTCCTTGGTTTTTTCCTTAAAAAAATTCTTTAATTCGAATTTAATTGATTCGATGCATTCGTTCAGTATGAATCATATAAATACTCATTTTACCATCCTTATAAAATGATTATAAAAAATTTCTCAATGAGACATAGTATTTGTGTACACCCTTGTGCTACACAAGTGATGGTTCTAAAGTGTGGGTGTTATGCTTCACTAGTTTAGCATTCATTGGAGTATATGAAGAATCAAAGTTGTTTGGAATGGTTCGTCTCATGAATAAAAGAATCATGAAGGGTTGAATATAGTGTTTCTCACCATTGAACATTCATTCCTTATGATTAAGAGTGATTTCTATGGGTTTCAAAGTACGCAGTACATACGCTTATTATACGCATTAGGTACGCACTGCATACGCAATCCATACGCATATCACAGTCCTTGGTTTTAATTTCCTTAAAAAAATTTATTTAATTTTAATTTAATTGATTTGATGTATTCCTTCAGTATGAATCATGTAAATACTCATTTTACCATCGTTATAAAATGATTATAAAAAATTTCTCAATGAGATATAGTATTTGTGTACACTCTTGTGCTACACAAGTGATGGTTCTAGAGTGTGGGTGTAATGCTTCACTGGTTTAGCATTCATTGGAGTATATGGAGAATCAAAGTTGTTTGGAATGATTCGTCTCGTTAATAAAAGAATCAGGAAGGGTTGAATATAGTGTTTCTCACAATTGAACCTTCATTCCTTGCGATTAAGAGTAATTTCTATGAAATCGTATACGCTCTGTATAATAATGGAAAATACATTGCATTTTCAGAAACATAAAAAATAGGCTTTGTATACGCATCCAGTACGCATTGTATATGCAGGCCATACGCAAATCAAAATTATACAAATATTCTTATTACATAGAATTTTCTGATTTAATGATATCCATCATTAACTTCAGGTACATTGCTGATGGCTTTTTTGAACGTACACCTTTTATGTGTTCCTGAGTGAAGCATTTGGGTATGCTTGTGAAATTAGAATGCATTGCTCGCTTTACTGATGGCTGACTGGACGGTTCCCCGACTATGAAATCGTCGGTCATGCTTGTGAACTGCTGTACTGATGCCTGACTAGACGGGCATGCTTGTGATATGAAGTCCTCCGTTAGCCATTCGGGCATGCTTGTGAAATTGTACTACTTAGCTGGAGATGACTGACTGGACTGTACAGAATTTATGAAGTCCTCAGTGAAGCATTCGGGCATGCTTGTGAAATTAGACTACTGAGCTGATGGTTGCTTGGAGTGTACAGAATTTATGAAATCCTCCGTTAAGCATTCGGGCATGCTTGAAGGAGTCTCAATTTTTGTTGTGTACTTCTTCACTGGTGATTTCCTTGTTAAAAAAATTAATAACAATATGTCACAATAGGCAATAAATCAAATTAGTCAGAAAATAAAATCATACTCTTTGGCTTCTTTTCCCAGTGGCTTTTCAGCCTAACATTGGATATGCCTTTGGGCCTACGCTTAAGAGGGTCTTTCAGTTGTACACTGTCACCCTGTGTAGACTTGTATGTCTTTCTCTTCCCAAAAACAACCAAATCGAGTTTTTCAGATGTATCCTTCATCGAAGCCAATAGGAATTCTTCACCACCCTCATTCAGCTGCGCTCGTGTGCTCATTTCATATGCAAACCTGCTGATATAATTTCTGAATATGAATCCGTTACTAGCTTCAGAGCTATTCTGAGAATTTTCTTTCAACTTTAGACCAGAATATATATCTAGTCGAGCTCGTGCTGACCATCGCAACAGTAAGTACTTCTCAGGGATTTTCCCAATAGTCATTTGCCTCAAAACTATTATGCAGTGAGAACACAATAAACCCATCGTTTCAAACTTTCTGCAGGAGCATTGAATGTTACCATTTTGTGCCTCAAAATCAACAACCCATGGTTTAGAGTGAATCTTTTTCTCTGTGTAATAGACAAAAAATTTAGAAGAACCACTAGACTCAAGCTCTACACTCATTACACCAACACCTTGTAAAAATTCTTGTTCAAAAAATAAAAAATGAATATATTTTCTTTGAATAAAATTGAGCAGCTTGCTTTAATATTGAGCAATTTTTTATTACAGGTTCTATTTCGGACTGCATCTATAATCCTCATCCTGTTCATTCCGGTGCCAATTTCTCATCACCTTCTCTAAACCCAGAAAGCAATCAATTATAGAACTTATGGGCTTAGAAATGCCATGACACACATTATTAATAGACTCGCTACGTTGTGTGGATAGAATGTCCATGCTAAAACAATCCTTATTGAAGGCTGTTGACCACTTATTCCTTATCCTATAAACATGTCTTGGAGGTTCCCTTGTATGATCAAAATTCAGCCCATGCATTCTCAAACTCCTCCTCAGAGTCACATCTGCTCAAACACTTATTGAAGAGGCCTTTGACTTTGTTGTTGGTATTGTAGCACGATACTTTTGATGGAGCCTTTTTACGGATATGTCATTGGCACAGTCTAAGGCGACTGTGAGGTAGTGCAACTTCTATGGCCCTAGCCATTGCCTGGTCTTGATCTGTATATATTATTTTTGGCTGTTTATCACCCATCATTCGAACAAAAGTTGTAAACACCCACGCAAATGATTCAATTCTCTTCGGACAAGAAGGTCACCCCAAGAAAAATGTTTTGCCAATGATTGTTAAACCCGACAAATGGTGCGCATACCAAATTATACTTATTAAGCCTATAACTTGTATCAAAAATTACCTCATCACCAAAACAGTCATAATCTATCTTACCAATCCCGTCAACCCAAAAAAAGTTTAACAATCTATCAAATTCATCCTTCTGGACATCCCAAGAGAACATGTTATCATTAAGTTGACGTTCTTTAAATAACTCAATCAAAGTATTAGTGTCCCCAAGTTCGATCTTTGCTATTTTTATTTTTTGAATAAAGTTGTACGCATCCCTCCTTGTGAATCCAATATTTTCGACACCTCCAACTTCATCAGTAAGGACGAAAAATGCATCAATGGTTCTTATCCTAGCATCTGTCATTGCTTTAAGAATATAAGCTTTTTCATCACACATATTCCTGCATGATCTAAGAAGATGCCAGTCTTCTGGCCTAGGCAAATCATGATTATGATTTTCAATAAATTTTTCACCTTCCAATATCCAGCTTCATCCACTGTAAACCAAATCATAGCTAGACAACCAGTTCGGGTATCTGATTTTCGATATTTTCTTTGGATATTAAGATCAGGCAACTTCTTGAAACCAGCTTTTACTTGGATTTTAAATTTATGGAATTTGGCCAGTAACTGTGATGATCCTTACGAACACTAAAATCAAGATTTTGGCCATAATTACGATAAGCCTCGTATGCCTCTTTCTCATTAACATAAACATCCTGATAAATACGCAATAAATGAATTATCCAATACGCAACCAAGAAGCAGTAATTAAGCAAAACAATATGCAACCAATACGCAAAAAAAACCCAACATATGCGCAATTAATAAGCAATGTATACCAAATAAATACGTAGATAATACTCAATGTATATCAAACAGATAAGCAATACATACGCAATTAATACGCAACAAAACTTGGCAATAAGAAAATCGAACTACAAATTCGTTATTGTACCCTAGCTCAATAATACTTTAAAAGAAGGGAACATCGAGTCTTCTTTTAAAATCAATTACAATTTAACAATATGTACTTTGTTGATAAAAATACGCATCTTTGTTAAACACAATAAATACATCAAAAATCTTTGTACTCTAAAATAATTACATCAAAAAAATGAGTGTAAAGAAATTTAATTGCAACATTGCTATAAAGAAAACTTGGAAGAAGGCGAACTTTACCGATAAGCTGAACTTTTCGTCCAGTCGCACTGGTTTTAGGTTTTCTGCTTCATGTGCGCTTGTTTCCTGAACGTCGGCATTCTCCAGGTTATCGGCTTCCTCCGAGACCTGCGAAAATATTGTCTACTCATTAAAACCAACATTCTCCTCCAGATCCAGATCAATCTCCATCTTCATCGGCATTTTTTTTGCGAAAATTTTGGCTGAAAGCGTTATATATTGCGGTGATTCGCGCCTTAAATTCTGAAAAAAAGAAGCGCCAACTTAAATTTAACGTTATCTCCCGGGTCAGGCCTTTGACAAATAATTTTGACGGGTCGGGCCTTAGCGGGTTGAGCGAGTCAATTGACTTTTTTACTTTCCACGTAAGCGACCGAACACACCTCTGTGATCGGATTCCACACAGAATAATTTCTCTTTGAGGGAAAGTGTTAAATATTTGTTTTCATTGAAATTGGAAAGAAACGCTCAGCTTCCTTATAAGCTTGCTGTTATAGAAGGCTGGTTGTAGGACATTACTAGCAGGCCTCCCAAGGCTGAAAAGCTTGGCTTATTGCAGCTTTTGAGCATCTATGTTGTAGGACAGCTGTGCATTAACTGAGAATTGCTGGAGATGGTAGGCAGGCCCTCGGATTGGTGTCTTGGAGGCTGGACAACGCTTGAATTGTTCACTTGGCAGCTTCAGATATTGCATATTTAATAGACAATACTTGCTGTGTTGTCTATTGTTTCGCTCATAGGGATTCCATCATCTAAAGTTTGTTATAATACAATTGTTGTGGCGTTTTTTTTTTTTTTTTTCTTTCCTTTCTTTTTAGGGTGTGGTCTAATTCTTCCTGTTTCTACCCATTGTAAAACTCTATAATTGATACGTTATCATGAAATTATCTTGATTGGGCACGAATCTCGATGCAAAACCCAACCCGGAAACTTCAAAAATTAAAATCAAGAGCATTCGAACTCCGATTTCAGCGAGCTTATAGTCAGACTGAGCGTCTCGGAAATACGAACCCAACGACACCAAATTCGACCCAATCCGAGCCCAAATGGGTCCAAATCAAGGACCCGAAGCGCCGTTGGAAGGTTCAAACCGCAATTTGAGTTACCAAACGGTCTCCGATTTTAATGAGCTTATACTCGAATCGAGCGGCTCGACGAGACGAATCCAACGAGCCCAAGATCGCCAAATTCCGACATCATTAAGATCTCCAAATGTCCAGCGAACGGTGCACGATCGAAGGGTTCAATATCGGCCGTCCATTCAAACCACTCCCTATTCGCCCCTGATCTCACGACTATTTACGAGTCATGTCACTCCAAAAAAACTATAAATAGAGCCCTCATTCTTCATAAATGGGGGGAAGTGAAGAGAGAGAAGAAGAGGAGAAAGGGGAAAAGGAGAATCCTCTCCTCCTCGACCACCGCCGGAGCGCTTCCCACCGCCTGAATACGCCGGAACTCTGCCGGATATTCGGGAGAACGCCAGAATTCTGCCCAACTTTCATGGGATGCGGAAATTCTTCTCAATTAACGACAGAGTTCCCTCCTGACGCCGAAACTCCGCCCAAGTGATGTCGGAGTTCTCCTCATCCACCAACAGACGTCGGACTTCTACCCGACACCTGACCTTCACTCTTCGCCAAGTTTCTACCCGATGTCGGACTTCTACCTGTTATCAGACTTTCGTTGGACGTATATCCGAATATGCATTTCTTTCCATTGTTGGACTTCTACCTGACGTCGTCCTTCTGACCTTCATCATCAGACACAGTCCTTCCAACCTCCCTCGCAAGGCAACTGTCCTTCCGACCTCCGCCGCCAGCCGACTACGGTCCTCCTGACTTATGTCGCCCACCGACTACAATCTTTCCGACTTATGTCGCTCGCCGACTACAATCTTTCCGACCTCTGTCGCCCGTCAACTATAGTCTTTCTGACCTCTGTCACCCGCCGACTACGGTCCTCCTGACTTACGTCGCCCGCCGACTACAGTCCTTCCGACCTCTGTCGCCAGCCGACTACGGTCCTCCTGACTTACGTCGCCCACCGACTACAAGCCTTCCGACCTCCGTCGCCCGCCGACTACGGTCCTCCCGACCAAACGAACATGTCAATAGTGATTTTTTGTATTCATATCATGTAATGTACTCTATAAAATGTACATCAAGCTAAGGTCTTCTCCCAAGGAAGGGCCTCATTTGTAATCGACTGCAATACTAGGGGATTCATTCAAACTGGGCTAGGCCCCGTAGTTTTTCCCCCTTTTCAGGGGTTTTTCACGTAAAAATTCTTGGTGTCTCATAAATACTAGACCCTCTCTCTTATCTGATTGCGTGCCGGATTTTCGTACAACGCTAAGACGATAAACTTTATATTTCTCTACCGCCGCGAATACTCCTGGACGCAACAATAATCAGTGCAAGATTTTGGCCAAATAAACACAATATAGAATTCTTCGTTCTCTCTATTTTTCTTCTTCTTACAAAAAAATAGCAAAAAAGCACAAGCCAGGCATGATGAATGCACATGGATCCTGAACTGCATTTAGAGGGCACATCCATCTCTCGCACCAGTGAGTGACTTGTATCATTGAATTTAGAAATTAAATGCCCAACCCACAGCTACTGAAGATTTTGTAAGGTACAAGTAGAAATGCATTAAATATTGTACAGAAAACTTGGGAAGCAAAACACTGTTTTTTTCTGCAAAACACGATAAAGAAAATTAGCATACCCTTCCGGTAGGAAGCATTGGTAATAATGGCTCCTTCATAGATGTTGCTGGTGGTGGCAGCTCATACGTCAAGGGTTCAGATTGAGGTTCTTGTGCTTTGAACTTTGCATCTTCATGGATTGCTTGTACCAGTGAGTATGAAGGAAGCGTAGAATAGCTAGGATGCTGTAGTTGATCAGGAGTAGCTAAAGGTAATAATGTATCACCCTGGATTGAACTGAAAAAACTAGTACTCGAAGGCATAGACTGAGAAATCATTCGAAATGGGAGGGATGGAGACTCATTACTTGGACTACTACGAATAGAATTGTTATTTTCAGGTACGGATGTTCCAGGAGCATTGTTATAGCCCAACGGAGGCACTACTGGGAAATTAATACCAAAAACTGAATCAGGATGTGAGTTCACAAGAGATATATTTGGATGAAGACTAAGTAGTCGTTTAATATCCAATAAATTAACCTGAGTGGGAGTTACTGTGGCTGGTAAAGAAGTAGAAATTAGATTTGGGGTATAGCTGACTGGAGGTTCTAATGGAGGAATAAACTTAGGAAAACTAGGAGTTGTTGTTTTAAATAATGAATTTATAGTGGGATGTTGCATAGAAGTAGAAACTGAAGTAGAGGTACTGCTGACTAGCGGCGGTAGGGGGCAGGCAGCCTCATGAAAGCCAAGGGTTCCAGTTAGAAACAATGAATTTATATTAGAAAATTGTTCACGCTGTGGCAGAGAATGAGGAATTGATAATACAGGCGGTGCAGGAAATAAGGGTTTCTGGGGCAAATGAGAAAGTCCACTCGTTGGTTCATAAAATTCTTGCAAATTCATTGGTATTCCAAGTTCAGAGCAATTAGCTACGGGAAGAGTTGATCCCCAAGATTCTATGTTTTTGGCGGTTTGGTAGAGAGGCAAACCATCTTGAAAAATGGACCTTGGATGTGCAGGTTGAACTGCTTGGGAACTCTGATCTGATATACTTCCACTTCCAGCAGTTGATGCAGGACCCAAAGGAGAATAGTGAGACTGCATAAAAATTGGATGTAAAAAAGATACAGTGGCATATTCCTTCATTCAATTAACCAGGTAATGGTGGTGCATTCATTTACCTGAACAATAGCTGGATCATCACGTACGGGTGCACCTATAACAGGTGGCAAGAACTTAACCGACACATCCTGCAAGCAATGCCAGCGGTATATATTTTTATAGACACGCATGACTATCTATATATATTGGAATCATACTATTCAAGGTTCAGAATTTTATAAAAAAAAAAAAAAAATTATAGAGCACATAAAATGGCAATGGAAATATGAATATCGACAAGCAAAAAAAGAAAAGAAAAGAATATTATATTTATCTTAAAGGTCCCACCTCGAATTTTCCGAGAAGAAAATGCTAACAAGAGCAGAAAATTTTAAACAAACTCCAAGAAGAATGTGTAATAACTAACTTAAGCATCATATACTTGTTAGTTGTCAATCTTGCTTTTGATATTAAATTGTTTTACATGCTCATATATCTCTTTTAATGTTCAAAATAAAATATCAAGTTGCATGTATCGCTGCATGTCGAATTAATTCCTATAGTATAAGATCTACTTTTTCATGCATATTATTACGATTGAATATAATAGATTTTTATTCCTAAAATTTTGTTTTATTAGGACAATAGCATTGATCATATTCAGTATTATACATCTATCAAATGCTTGTTTGTGTTTAGTAGAATGTTTATGCCTCTGATAATGATGTGTATACCAATAAAAACCCTTTTCATAATATCTAGCTGAACCAATCATTTCTCAAAGAAATCATTGGATTTCATAGGATTGTTACCTATCCTTCCTGATTTTAGTATGTCATAGTAAATTATATATATATATATATATGTATGTAGATAGCTTATGTGATAGCACAATAATGTTAGCAAAAAAGAGAATTGCTTATAATTTATCGTATAAATAATCATGAAAATAATGATACAAGTCAGTGATGCGACGCAATAACATTTAAACTAATGCTTTGTCACATAATAATAGTCATTTGTTGTGTTTGGAGTTCTCAAACTCACTCATTATAAATTTTTTCTTATAATAGATACTACAAGGGTACTTGATAGATCATCACCTCAGGAGCAGATATTTCAGCAGTTGGATTTCATTCAATATTTTTAATTTTATATAATAGCTTCATTTGTACATCTGTTGGATTTTAGCAGTTTTGCTTATGCAATTGTTTTCTTATAGATCATTATCCAGTAGTTATTATTTTTGCTTGTTTGTTTTACTGTTATTTTGGAATTATAAATCTAATAAAATATTATTTATTTTTCTTTGCTTCTCTTACTGTTTATAATTGTTTGTATATAACTTTTCATTGTGAGAGCAAAATAAGTTTAAATTGATCTTAACTTTTGAAACTTGTTTTAAGAGTTGAGGTCAATTTCTTCATCATGCTCAATATTATCAAGCTGTACCGAGTTGCAGACACAGGATCGAGTTTCAAACACAGGCTGTAATATAAATAATGCCCATGTCGCTCAAAAATGATTGCTCTAACTCAGATGTTGTTGGAGAATTTTTGTGTTCTCAAACGGATTGCATACTTTATGATTGAGCACGGCATAAGAATGATGATATATTATCCCGAAGGATAAAAATATCATTTCTCAAAAAATGATTGTTCTAACTTAGATGTTGTTGGAAAATTTTTGTGTACTCAAACGGATTGCATACTTTATAATTGAGCACGGCATAAGAATGATGATATATTACCGCGAAGGGTAAAAATATCATTTTCTTATAGACTCAATGATAAAATTTACAATTTTAACAGAGATTCTCCCATTCAATGTTTGGTCGAATAAGGTTTATTTATTTCTGTGGTACAGACCTCCCATAAGGGCAAGCCCCTATGTACATCTCAAGCTTTGGTGCTTGAGAACACTTTTGATTAAACTAATGATTCTCTTTCTTTTGACAATTATTTTAGACATTGGCTAAAGTTTGATTTTTAAATCCATGAAAGACTTGTTTAAAGGGTTTTGGCCTTTAAGAATTTCAAGTGGTGAAAGGATCAACTTAGAATCAGATTTCTTGGAATGAGGGACAAAGGAAAGAGGTGTAGGATTATTTGATTCTGAGGGGAACTCAAAGGTACTAAAACTATTATATGTTAGGATTTAAATTTTAGAAATTTAATTTTTGTTTAAGTTGATATTCATTAGAAGTTTGGGGCTTACATTCCAACATGTGTTGGAGGAATTGCCCGAAAGTTGAGGACTTATATGGTGATTGGAATCAACCATTTGCCTCGGATCCTAGAACTAAGGTGAGAACTACCGAGAGGTAGTGCCTCGAACCTAAGTCTAACGAAATGCAAAAGGGACTTATAAGCTACACCTCACATGAGGCGTAGCCAGTCCGACCCCTGAATTTATTGTCCTGCCCGGAGAGGACTATCAGCTAGACCCACAAAAACGATTTTAAAACTATGTCTTTTGGTCTCAATGCATATGAAGAGTGGAGGGTTGTTTTATTTAGAAAGTAGTGCTTATAACTTGGCTTTGATTCGATTTTAATTTAATTAAATTGGGGTTTAATTTGGGTCGATTTTAGTTATATGACGTTCGATCGAGGTTGGTTCAAGCAAAAACAAAATGTCAAAAAGGACCGCCAATATGTGTGGCGTACTTTTCTCTTGTTTCGCGCATTGAGGGAGTCAGATTGGACACAAATTTGGGTGGGAATTGAGATGAGATCTCAGCCCTAAGTCTCAAATTTTGGTTTTGAGACTCAATCTAGCCCAAATTAATTGATTTGGACTAAAATTGAGTTCGAATTGAACTCGACTCGGATTGATTTGGATCCGATCGAGTTAATTTCATGAAATTAAACTCAAATTGGCGCCAAATTGCGTCGAATTGGGCTCGACGACGCTCGACGGGGTTCAATTTAATTAAATCGAGATTTAATTTGGGTCGATTTTAGTTCTACGACGTTCGATCGAGATTGATTCATGCCCGATTGCGAAAATAAACGTCAACAGATGTATCAATCAGACTTCAAGCATTCAAATAGTCAGTTTGCAATTATCATCTATTTTCCTATGCACCCTACAAACATCATGAGGATGTACTCCAACAATAAACTATTGTGCAAGCTGTAACAATTAACATAAAACATTTTTACCTCAATATCACTTCCATGGAATATTAGTAAATCAAATACTTTCTGACTAGGAGGAACTTGTAGACCATCTTTTTTTCTTCCTTCAGTCCCAAAGGAACGAACTACAAAATATATATAAATATCAGAGTTAAAGTGAAAAAAATTGGTATGAATGTCATTGGCATGTGAAAACAAAAATAATTGAAGTAATGGTCAGAGAAATTTAGTGAAGAATAAAATCACCAAATGCAATAATAAACTTTTAGAAAGTTGATTAAAAATTTTACTGTATTTTTAAAGATGGTAGGGATAGAACCTAACACAGTTAAAATATTGAGACAATCCTGAATCAGTGGTCAGCCCATTTTAATCAACAGCAATCCAATAATATGTGATCAACAAATTTTCATCTACAATAATTGAACAATATGTGAAAAATAGCTTTATATTTCTATTGCATTGTTAATTCTGGATTCCATAGTTAAAGATTGATTTACAGACTTATCTCTTTCCTGGATAGTTCTTTCTTCAGTTATGTACAATCTTCTTATCACTCTTTTTACATAGAACAAGGGAATAAAACTAAAACATAAACTATACAATTTTTTAATCTCCTTACATTCAAATTTTCAAGATAATATCAAGATAATAACAAATCTATTAAGAATATAGTCTCTATGAGACTGACGGGTCCTTTAACATGGAGTCTCTCTTCCAAGCCGATGGGTCCCTCGCCAACACTGTATGCTAGTCTTCATTCAACAAGAGTGAAAAAAATAAATTTGAATAATCCTTTTAGAAAGAAGATGGAGGCAATTGACATGAGGCCGGTAATTAAGAAGCCAAGAATTCCAACACTAGAAATCAATCTCAAAATAAAAATCAATGAAGAAATAATAGACTGAAAAATTCCAAATAGAACTAACAATAAGAGAAATGGAAACTCGCTGATAGGAAGTGGATGCAAAACTTCGTGAAAATTTATGGCTGAAATCTGATTTAAGCAAACCTGAAAACAAACCAAAGGCAAATAGGTAGAGGTGTCACATCCCATTTTGTGAAAATTTATGGCTGAAATAATAGACTGAAAAATTCAAAATAGAACTAACAATAAGAGAATTGGAAGCTCATTGATAGGAAGTGGATGCAAAAATTTGTGAAAATTTATGGCTGAAATCTGATTTAAGCAAACCTGAAAACAAACCAAAGGAAAATAGGTAGAGGTGTCACATCCCATTTTGACCAAGAAGTTCCTTATTTCAATTGGATTACATCAAATATCAGCCTTAAGCCCATATCTTTTTTGTTTTAGTCATGAATGTTCTCACTAGACATTTGAAAAGGTTGTACCCTGGTGTATGCTTTTTGCTGATGTATTCTTCTTGTTGATAAGGCTAGAGAGGGAGTTAAAGCTAAGCATGAATTATGGAGATCAACCTTAGAGTCTAAAAACTTTTGTTTGAGTAGATCTAAAACTGAATATATAGAGTGTAATTTTAGTAATAATAAATATGGTTGAGGGATTGTGACTTTGAGAGATTAAGTCATTAATAAGAGTACACATTTTCGATATCTTGAACCTACTGTTTAGAGTGATGGTGAAATAGATGAGATATAGTTCAAGTTGGGCTTGAAGTGGAGGAATGCATAAGAATGCATAGTGGTTTTATTCTTAGAGATAGGATACGAGTCATTAGCCGAATTTTTCATTTTGTCACATAAATTATTTATATTGTCTTGTTGTATTTATTGGATGATTAGTGAATGCATTTCAATTCAAGTAAAACATATATACTTGTTCAGAGTGCATATCTTCTAATAATTTTCACAACTATGTAGGGAAATGTTTGTTTTAACGTCCAAATGACTATACAAGAAGAGAGATATTTGATGTATAACAGATTGTTATCGGGTCAAAGATGATTGACAGATGAATTTATACATGGAGTTGAGACTTTCATTCAAGTTGCATCTAAACTGCCTTCCTTTAAGTTCGATGGAATGTTTAGATGTCCATGCTCGAAGCACAAAAATCAAGCATTCCTCAAGCCCGATGATGTGAAGGTTGATTTATATCGTAGAGGATTTATTCTAGACTACAGAATTTGGATCTCACATGGCGAGTATGAGCCACACAGAGAAACTCATGCCAGTCCATCCACATCTTTTTAAAATATTTGATGAAAATCAAATGGCTAGACCGTATGAAGAACTTATTTTTGATGTAGCAGGCCCTAATTTAAGGGCTAGTGTGAAATAGCCACCAAATGCAGAAATCAAAAAATTCTTTGAGTTACTACATGCAGCTCAAAAACTAATTTGGGACGGTTGCAAAAGTCATTCGGAATTATCGATTGTAGTGAGGATACTAAGTATCAAAACTGAATATAATATTCCTCGTGATTGTTTCAATGACTTCATTGGTCTTTTAAAGGAAACTAATCCAATAGATAATTCATTAAATTTAATTCCCTCAGATTTGTACCGAAGGAAGAAATTAATAAACAAGTTGGGTCTCACCGCTACAAAAATTGATTGATGTATAAATGGATGTATGTTATACTATAAGGATGATGCAACAAAAGTTTATTGTCGCACTAGCATGGGGCTCAATGCGAAAAGTAAAGACCTGGCCAATATATATATAATGAATGGGTTCAGATTTAATACCAAGTCGTTGAGTGAATGAAGAAAAACTGAAAAATTGTTAAGTATGTGTTAGAGGGAATATTCATGAAGAAGATGAGTGTGATTATTACGGTATTCTGAATGAAGTTGTTAACCTGGAGTACCCAAGAGAAGATGAGAACTTTGAATGCTTGTTTAACTGTCAATGGTATCATCCAGTACAGAATAGAGGCACAAAGATTCATCCTGCGTATGGTTTAGTAGGTGTAAAATATAATAGAAGATACAGGAAGTTTGATTCATTTGTATTAGCAAGTCAAGTTTTTCAAGTTTATTTCAGCAAATATCTCAGTGATCATAGGGATAAACAAAATTGACTAGTTGTCATAAAAACAAAAGCACGGGGTAAAATTAATCAACAATACGTTGTAACAACTGCACATCAAGAGAATGAGATGTCAAATTATAGATCTGCTGAAATTGAGGAGATGCCAACTACAACTTATAGTATTGAAATACAGTTAGAAGATGTGAATAGTTCAACAAGCTTATCACACGAGAACGAGTATGAAAGTGAAGATACTCTAGATAGCAATAAAAATATTTCTGATTCTGGGTAGTTTTTGTAATTTAGAATTGTAGTTTTTATAATTTAGAATTATAAAATTGCAATTTTTGTAATATTTCTAAATAATTTTTGTACTTATAGAATTGTATTTTTTTAAATCAAATTCGTAAACATATCATTCTCTTGCTAAATGTCTCTTATCAAATTTATTTTGAATGTTAATCATTATAATGTATTATGTAATTCTTTATGTTTGTAATTCATTATTATGTATTTTGTAATTCTATCATTATTTCTATTTTTTATATATTACAATAATTTACTAATTGCTTCTTTTATTGCATATGGCTTCAGATGACGATCCTCCTCGTAGATCCTTCACCTCAAAGTTTTCTCAAAAAAAGTTGAGTGTTGCACCTAGCAAACCTAAACATCTTAATAAAAGTGAGGGTCGGCGATCAATTCCACCAATTATACCATCACCACCACCACCCAGGAGTCAGAAATAGTGTAAAACCCGAAAATGCCGTCTAAGACCTCACACGCTTTTCAAAGCGCCGCGACGAGGTTTAAGTGAAAATTTTGAAGTTGTCGAATTTTAACGGGAATAATTTTAGAAAATAGAGCGCAAAATTCTGATCGTTTTCATATATAGAACCTATATTTAATTATGAGTACTTCGAGAATTATGAATTTTGGAAGGTTAGAAATGTCAATCCTACCCCTAAGTCTTTCTTAAGCCAAATCTACTTAAGTGAGGGCATGAGAGTCTTTTGGCATGTCCCATTTCTCCCTATTAGGCAAACCGAAGCCCTCACATTCTCCCTCATTCGCCCCTTTTCACCCAAACCAAGCGGACAAGAGAGGAAGAGGCGGACGGGTAGGGGCGTCGGGCAAGAGTGACGGCCGGCTCCGGCGACTTTTTCCGGCGAGAAAACTTGAGGAAATCGTAGAGGAGCTTAAAGGAAGTTAAAGGTATGAAATAGAACTAGGTTTTTCTCTCTCATTCTCAAGATTTTTGGAAGAAAAGGTTTCTAGGGTTTTGAGAAAACTTGGTTTTTCTTTGAGAAAATTTAGAGAATGATTAAAGGATGTTTCTAAAACCTATTGTGCATCTTCTTTCTTAAAAATATGAGTTTTGAAAATTAGGGCTTTACTTAAAAGTGATTTTCTTTGTAATTGTCTTCACAAATGATATTTCTAATGGCTTGAGAAAGCTTTTATGTAAAGACATTGTGAGATTTAAGTTAAATGTTGGGTTCATGAATGTTAGGGTTTCTCACTTTGATGAAATGTTTTATAGAATGACTAGGAGAGTTTAAGGGAAGCCTTTTTATATAAAAATTATGATTTTTCTTTGAGTGAAATTGAATGGAAAAATTAGGGAAGTTTAGGTTCTTTTCCAAACCTAGTTTCTATAGGTTGCATGTTTCCTAGTTGGGTTCTTAAGAGCTTCAAGAGGCCTCTAATGTTACAATTGGAGAGAAAACTATTTTTTCAATATTTTATTTTATTTAAATCCGAAAATTTTTATTAAAAACATTAAGTTTAGTAAGAGGTTGATGATGTTGGTGATGTTATACCTTAAGAATAGGTGTAGGAGGTTTATAGGAAGCTTTTATTCGAATTAGAAATTTTATTTTTGGCAAAGTATAAGTTAAACTATTTTCCCTTAGGTGGTGGCAAGAAGAAGAAGCTTAATTAAAAAGTAAGGGAAGAGGAATTCAAGATTTTTGGAGGTAGGAATTCCTTTCCTTACATGTTCAATTGTTATTTCATGTTTATTTCATGTTATATTGTAAAGCCTCATGTTATATTGTAAAGCCTTTTATAGCATTTTGTTTCCTTCATGTTTCAAATTCATGAGTATCATTGTGTAAAGCTTTATGTCAAACATTGCAAGGAAAAATTATATGATCATGTGAAAGAAATATTGAATGGATTGTGTATGATTGAATACGGAGTACCAAAGACGGTGCCAAAGGCACAGATGGCCCTTGTGGCATTGAGGAAAAGAAATGGCCAAAAGATGTGTACCTGATCAGTACAAAACGGTACTCCGGGACGGTTGATTATGTTAAATAAGATGCATGAAGTATAGCTATAACATATGCATATGACATTTTTATATCTTTCATGAGAACATAATTGAGACATTAAACACTTGTTTCTTTTAAAGCATGTATTTGAGACATTAAAAACATTTTCCCCTTTCTTCTTAAAGCTGATTGTTATGTCGATTGAGCATGTTTAGGATTAGAGTTTCTATTGAGCGTAGCTCACTCCCTAGTTTTGGGAAATTTTTCAGGAGAACCTAGTAGAAGAGATGGCTGAAAACCCAAGGTTCACTTACAGCCGTCGTACACCGGGTGACAGGTTCATTGATAGTAGTTTTACTTGTTGTACTTCCTATCTTTTGGGATGGCTTATCCTAGCATGTTTAAATTTGAAGTTAGTCATCTTGTATATTTTGAAAACACTTTTTGGAATGAAAATATAAAGGGTTTAGAGGCGCTTTTTGTCTTTGAAGATTTCATTGAATAGTTTTATTTATTAGAAGAATGATTAGTTACTTTTATTACATGTCCGATCTCGTTCCCGCCTCGTATCTACGAGCTAACCGGGCCAGGTCGTGACAAATAGTCCCCCAATGAGCAGGGTCAGGGCCAGTCAAATCCACCTGTTGTTGGTGCACCACCACCCTTTCCTGGGTGCTTCCCTCCTCCGTCGACGAGTCCTCGATTTCTCTCTCTATATCAGGCACATGTAGCTCTGTTATATCCATATTAACCCATACCAGCATCACAAACTGGTCCATCCATCATGCCTTACCCTCCTTACCCCAACCTATATTATTACCCATATCCGGTGCAGCCAGAATACGGTGGACCGTCTACACCAGCAAAGGTTGGTGCTAGGGATCTTGTAGCTGCAGCAGATAAGCGTCAATTAGGGGTGCAAACGAGTTGAGTCGAGCTCGAGCAAGGCAGTGTTTGAGTCGAGCTCGACTTTCAAATATCGAGCTCGAGCTCGAACTCGAGTCAAGCTCAAAATCCAAGCTCGACTCGTCTCATATGCCGAGCGGCTCGTCGAGCTCAATCGAGCTCCACTGTAAACTCCATCCCGAGAAGGCTTGTCAAGCTCAGTCGAGCTCCATTGCGAACTCCTTCATCTCACGAGCTCGCCATCGGCTCCGCTCGTCCGTCGTTGAGTTCGTAGTCCCGTTCACAGTCAAGATCCACTGAATTTAATCCAGCCGAAACGTCAAGATCGCGTCCGTCGTCGAGATCAAGATTTTTGACCTCGTCATTACATCCTTCGTTGAGTCCAGAGCTCGTAGTTGCGGCCGCCGTCGAGTCCCAAGCTCATTCTCGCGTCCGCTATTGAGATCCAAACTCGAGACTCGATGCCATCCGTCTGTCATTCATCCGTCGAACTGCGAACTCAAGTCTCGACTCCGTTGTCGATATCCAAATTTGAGACGCGACCTCGGCGTCGAGTCCCAAGCTCTGCCATTCGTTCGTTGAGCCTCGAGCTCATCGTCGTTGCAAGCCCAACCTTCATTCATTATCCCGCTCGCAGTTACACAAATTTTTTTCCCGCCCAGTTAGACACGCGAGCTAGTCGACGAACCAACGAGCCGATTCGGAGGTCTGGTCGAGCTCGAAATGGTGTTCGAGCTCGACTCGCAAGCTCAATAAGCTCGACTCTTCGAGCCAATTACGGAGACGAGTTCGAACCGGCTCGCGAGTCGGCTTGAATTGTTTGCACCCCTAGCGTCAATACATTGAGCCTAAGGGCAATACGTGAGTTCAATTTATTTTGTTAAGTTTATTGTAATTTGATATATTATATGTTATTGACAAAAATTTAACCTGCAGCTTCAATCCTTCAAGCTCACCTACCCACAAGATTCAGGATATCATAACGAGCAAATATGATGCTCCTTACTTATCATGGAAGAAGATCTCAAAGGAAATTAGGGATATGTGGTTTAGAGAATTTCAGATATTCTAATTTGGCATGAATTAAAATATTTGATTTAATTTGTATTAATATTTTTTATTATGACAATATTTTTTACAGAAAGATTTTAGATGGTTGTCTGAGCATAACACGATGATCAGAATAAATTTTAAGAGGAGATGATCGATCCATCTTAGGGACATATTCACGGACATTAGAAAGTCCGGGCAGCGTCTAATATGGATTGGAGAGGGCATATGGGCCGATCTGAGTAGAGCTTGGGCGAGCCCTGAGTTCACAAAAATAAGAGAGCAGAATAAACAGAACAGAGCATCTGATTGTGAGGATTTAGGAAGCTCCCTTTATACTAGTGGATCTTTTTCTCATACGTAACATAGACGATAACTGGTAAAAGCTTTGAATTAGCTTAATAAATATTTGTATCTTATTTTAAATATATCTTCTATTTTCAAAAATAGTTTATTGACTGGGAGCCAACACCACTGGAGTTATATACGATGACTCACCAATATCAAGCTATCATCAATGGGTTGATAAAAAAGCTAAAAAAGCTCATGTGAGTATAATTTTTTGGAGTTTGACTAAAAAATCTCATTCTAATATTAATATATTTTATGGATTTATTCTCGTATGATGATTTTGTACGAGTTTGAGAAAGTCGTCAGTCTACTGCTAAGGGATCATCTTATCTTCATGATCAACCCAGTATTCTGAGTATTATACATGGTCAGATGTTGTTGGAGGAAGGCAGAGGGAGAGGGTATATGGCTTGGGTTCACAAAGTTATGCTTATGAGGGCAGTTCATCCACATCAGCATTTTATGATCCTAGTAGAGCTAAAGAAACTGTAAGCTAGAGGGTTGCAGCCCTGACGAGAGAGATAGAAGAGATGAGAAAGGTTCAAAATGAGATGCATGCAGAGTTGCGATCCTATAGAGATGAAAATCAAAAGAAGAAAGAGCAAAAGCAAGAGCAAACGCATGCATCACCAGACAGCGAGGACACTGAGGATGAGTTGTACTCTTATTTGTTTGATGAACTTTTGGTTTAAACATTTGGTTTGATGAATTTGTTGTGTGAAAGCGAGGACATAAACATGTTATTGTGGATTTATATGTTATCAGACTTTATTTGTTTATTTGGTTTGTTGAGTTTATTTGTTTTGATAAACTTTGTAGACTTTATTTTCTTATTGTGGATTTCATTTCAATGTTATATATGTTGGTTTTGTATATTTTATAATTATTGTGATTGATTATAGTGGTATGTTGCCCATATTTGTGATAATTGTTGTGTATTTTATACAGGTTTAGTGTTTAGGGTAAAATTGAGTAAATATAGAGGGGAGACTGTCAATTTTTTTTTAAATGCTAGAAGTTTTCGGCGGCCACTCGGCGGTTTGGCTGTCGGAAACATCGATATCGGACGGCTTACTATAGCCGCCAGAATGTTAATCACGCCGCTGGTAATTATCGGTGGGTATCCGGCGGTTATCTGGCGGAAAATCGCAGGTTTAGCCGCCTGTAATACATGCGGTTCTGACAGCCAGTAAGCCGCCAGTGATTAGCCGACGGTTTATCGACAGTTATCCGGCGGCACACCGGCGGTTTGGCCGCCGGTAAAGCCGGCGGTTTTCACGGCCGCCACGCCGCCGGTGATTAACCGGCGGTCACCGGCGCTATGACCGCCGGAAATTACCGGCCGTCTTCACCACCGGAAAGCCGCTGATGATTATAACCACCGGAAATAGACCGCCGAAAACAGTTTCCTACGCGGTTTTTACTGGCGATTTGAAAATCGCCGGTAATTTCCTAAACCGCCAGAGATCTTAATCATACCGCCGAAAAAAATAGCCAGTGATGCCTAAATTTCCTGTAGTGACAAAACAAAATAGTTGAGCAGAAGCATCATAGGAAGTACTGAAATCAATAAATGGTTGAGCATAAGCCACATCTAGCTGCTAAGAAAAGAAAAAGAACATAATATCTCCTTCATTACATATAGCCTAATAAGGTATGAATTTCACATGCATCTTAGCTAATCAAGTCTCAACTGTAAAACCCGAAATCGATAAAAGTAGGCGTCGCACGCATTTCGATGCACTACGATGAAAATTTAAAGTTAACGGATTTTGGCAAAAAATAATTTTATAAAATTCCACGCAAAATTCTAAAAAATTTGGTATATAAAACTTATATCTAATTTCTCTTAATTTGAGAGATAAAATTTTCATAAGTCTCATAATACCCAATTTACCCTTAGTCAGTACTAAAGCGAATATGGTTTAAGTGAGGGCAAAGTGGTCTTTAGGCCATCCTTTTCCCTTTCTCTTAAGGGGACCGAACATTTGCACGGTTCGACCGAATTAACGAAGGGAGAGGCGGACGGGGCGACAGGTACGTCTCCAGCGAGAAAATTTGGGAAAAATATAGAGGATGATAAGGGAAGACTAAGATATGTATTAGAATTTACATTTCCTCTCTCTTTCTCTAGATTTTTGGAAGGGATGATTTTAGTATTTTTCTAAAAATATGTGTTTCTTCCAAAATTTCTTTGCGAAATCATTTGGAAAGGTTAAGAGAGATGTTTTAACGTTTGAAACGAAGTTTTCTTCAAGAATTTTTGAGATTTGAAAATTAGGGTTTTTTGCCTAAAATTGAAATTTCCTAAAATGCTTTCACAAAAGTGAGTTCTATGGGTCATAGGGGTGTTTCTAAAATAAAATTTTAAGTTTTTTTTTGTAAGAATTTGCATTTTTTTATTTTTTTAATTAAATAAATCTGAAAATGATTAAAGTAATTATTAAATTAGGTTTAGGAAAAACTTTGGCATATTGATTTGAGGGAATTTAAGAATTTAGGGTTTCCAAAAATTAGGAATTTTAATAAATCCGAAAATTCAAATTAAATTATATTAATTTTCTTAAGCTTAGTAAGAATCGATTAGTGGGAATGAAGAATTTAGACAATTTTGAAATGACAAGAGTTTGAAAAAAAATTATCGTTGACACTTCTTTATGTGTGATTGTTAGGTTGTCATCAATAAGGGGAGCGACTCGTGTCAAAGTGACACTATACGAAATTTCGGTATTTGTGTTAATGTAGGTATTCATATCTCTTATAAAAATTTCATATATATTGCTTTGCTCTTTTTATTTAATGCAAATCTTTAGAGTTTTCAAAGTTATATGGTTTATAAATTTTATTTTGCAAATGACATATTAGTATAATCTCTTTATTATTCGTAGTTTTCATATTTTGAGCTAATGATTTATGAATCATGATTATTTTTCATTAAGCATATGATTGACTGAAAAACATATTATAAGTTTATGATATGAAACTATGCATGTTGATGCGGAGTACCCAAATGGTAAATGGGCTCTTTAAAGCCAAATGGTAAAGGAGTTCTTCAAAGCCAATGGTAAAGGAATGGCCAAATAAATGAAAAAGTGTACCTGATCAATACAAACTTTATGGGTACCTCCGAGACGGGTATTATAGTAAATATTATGCATATTAAGGTTCATATATGTTTTTTAAATACATTAAAGGTTTATATTTGAGGAAATGTTATGAAAAGGCTTCTTATATAGAAAGATTTTGAATTTACGTAATATTGACTATCGTTTAAAGTTTTCATTTGATGGTTATTTAATTATATGAAAAAGATATTTTATTGTTGTTTTATATAAATTTTTATGAGAAATATGAATTACATGATGGGCAAGTAAGCTCATCCCATGTTGTGGGATTCTTTTTTAGGAGAACCATCTAACAATTGATGGCAGAGATACAGTTTACTTACTGTTGTAAGACTAGACGAAAGAGTGTCAAGTTTTTCTTTAAGTTTGTGTTATGTGTGTATGTCATAGAATGTGTGTTTTAAAAATCTTGGGAATTGTTGTAATTGACTTGTTTAGTGTTTGATGTTATGGAAGACTTGTAAAAGAGAAAAACAATATAAGTATATGTGTGGTTTAGTGGCTCTTTTATGTATTATTGGAATGAACTTTATTATATATTTATATTGAAATGAATATTAGTTTTTATTGTTTACCGTACGACTGTCTGTTTCCACCTCGTTAATTCGGGCTAGCCGGGCCAGATCGTGACATCAACTCGGCTAGATAATATCCTATCAAATTATACAAGAAATCAATAAAGATAACCCATAATATTTAGGATTTGAATCGAGATTAGGAACCAAAAAAATATCCCATTTACAGATATTTATTTATATTCAACTACGAAATACATAAGTGCTATATAAATGATGGTAAAATCCAATAGTTTACATTACTTTTATGTATTATTGGAATGAACTTTATTATATATTTATGTTGAAATGAATATTAGTTTTTATTGTTTACCGTACGACTGTCTGTTTCCGCCCCATTAATTCGGGCTAGCCGGGCCAGGTCGTGACATCAACTCGGCTAGATAATATCCTACCAAATTATACAAGAAATCGATAAAGATAACCCATAATATTTAGGATTTTAATCGAGATCAAGAACCAAAAAAATATCCCATTTACAGATATTTATTTATATTCAATTACGAAATATATAAGTGTTATATAAATGATGGTAAAATCCAATAGTTTGCATTACTTTTATGTATTATTGGAATGAACTTTATTATATGTTTATGTTGAAATGAAAATTAGTTTTTACTGTTTACCATACGACTGTCTGTTTCCGCCCCATTAATTCGGGCTAACCGGGTCAGGTCGTGACATCAACTCGGGTAGATAATATCCTACCAAATTATACAAGAAATCAATAAAGATAACCCATAATATTTAGGATTTGAATCGAGATCAGGAACCAAAAAAATATCCCATTTACAGATATTTATTTATATTCAACTACGAAATATATAAGTGCTATATAAAGGATGGTAAAATCCGATAGTTAACATTCCTACCCCCCTCCCCCGCCTCACGCTGCTCTTACATAAACCCTAAAGGCTCCTCCCTCAAACACCCTGATCATCTTTTACTCTCAAGTGCCATTTACATGCTACCCCACAATCTAGGTTCTTCCCCAATCTTAGCTTAACTATTAATTCTTCTCCCACAGCCTCCTTCAAAGCCAGCCGCAAAGTCGCTCACAACTCAACATTGCTATATAACTACCGGATATCCTCACCCAAGATGTACGCCTCTAACATAAAATTCTTCATATTTAACGCTGACACCTAATTCTAGTCGCCCATGTTGCACATCTCACATTAATTGGCACGTGCTTAGTTGCTCCTAAAACCTGGTTCTACTTTTCAGCACCAATCTCATCAAACTCACTCTCCATGAACTAGATTGCTTAGTCCTCCATACAGGATCCTTTGACCATCTCTTTTATCATCATTGCTAATGCTAGTGAAAGGGATCACCTTAACTAACTACCATAAGATTCTTTGAAAGAAGGCATTCTTGCACATAACTGGCCTTGTTTTCGCCCGTTGCCTAGTTTCTTTCCTTTTAACCATTGACGTCATTGCTGCCCCAAGAAAACAACCCAATCTTTTGAAATGAGGCCCAAGCTGCCTCATATCTAAGCAGTCTCAGGTTCTCTGTATCCCAGAATAACTTCTTTCTATTTGTCCAGAATCATAAAACATAGCCTCAAAAGTTATCATTATTTTGAAATAAACACATAGCAATCACATTCATTGCTTCCTTAAGAAAACAATATATTGGAATAAGATACAATAATATGTATGCGTCGACTACATTACCAAAGAAACACAAGCAATCATTGCAAATTCAAATGCATCATGTAAATAACTGCAAAAAACATTCGCTAGGGCTCATCTCTTTTCTGATATATTTTATAGCTCTAAAAGAATGAAGAGTTAACATGATTAGCGTGTGCCCAGTGACAAGATGCATTGTACACATCCACAAACATCAAATGTTCACCAAAAACTTCATTGTAGATGGAAACGATAAATATATATAACTAAAGTCTTAGGCAAAAAAGGAGGTATAAAGACATTTACGAATTCATCCATCCCCACAAAAGTATAACACTGCACAAACCAATATATACAGAAACAGTCTACCGGGAAAGAGGGGAGCCCAATATACTGGTAGAGATTATGGAGCGAACCATTTCGAAGGCCAATGCTAGGTCCCTCGGGATTTAAGTAGTAGATGATGCCCTCGTACCTGATCCCATCCTTGGATATCAGGCTTACCAGGCTCCCGATTACGGAGTCTTCTGAAGGTTCCGATGTAGATGCCTCCGCCGCCATTGCTGCAGCTGATTTCTTCGCCGGAGAAGGAATGGAAAAGAGAACGGAGAGGAAGGAAAGAGAAGGAAGAGCTTGTGCCGCCAATAGTGCCGAGAAGGCTCGGCGGGGGAAGCGAGAGATGCACTTCCTGCGGCATGTGGGCCGCGGGCAAATTTAACGCACCTCTTCGTCGAGATTTTTGGCACATAAACGGTTTCTTTGAAGAATTCGAATTTTTTTTTCTATTTTGTATTTTTATTAAAAACAAATGGATAAATTATGTTCATTTAAATTCATTTTATTATTCAAACATAATTTATTTGTCTTTTGAAAATTAAAAAAAAAATCAATCAATGTTTTCTTATTTTTAATAAACTATTTCTAAAATATTGATAATTTAATATGTTAATAATAATAAAAAATAGATGTAATACACTAATACTTATAATTAAACAATGATATTACATTTTCTCTCTCTTTTTATCTATGTCGCTCGTAGTGCTAATTCTTTAAGGATTTTATGCATTAGCAAATAGCAATATTTATCTTTCTAAATTACGATTTTAACCAATCAACTATATGTTACCATTAAATATTATAAATGTTAATTATATTAGTAAATCTTGTGATAACAACACTTAGAATAAAATGATGATGATATAAGTGTTTTTCTCATATAGGAGACTTCACAAAAAATTAAAAAACAAGTTTATCGAGGTGGGACAAATTAGTCTGGTATAAAATGCCGACAAAAGCTATGTCATCAATTTTAAATTTTCAAAAAAGAAAGAGAAAATTTGATTTATTAGTCACGTAAAGAGAAAATATCCCCTAAAATTAATTATACTCTCATATACATCTTAGAGAAACTCTAGATAAATGAAGTATGGATAAACATTAAATAGGCTATGATTTAAAAATCATCATCTTAATAGCATAATCTACATTTCAAAGCAGGACAAACCAGAAAGCATTAGGTGAATCACCATTACCATGCAAATGGTAATCTTTTCACATAAAAAAGGTTATGTGCGATGATAATTAATAAATCACCAATAGTCAAGAGGAGTAAATGGGCTCAAAAGTGTAATGATGTTAGTAAGGAATCCAGGAAAAAATAGGTATTGCATAAGGAGAATTTCATGGATATATCATCATAGGTGATCTGGTTTGACATCACTTAACATTGAAGATAGTCTTGTGATCTCAAATCAAGGATGTAAGACTTACAATAAAATAAAATTTTTTATCAATTTAAAATTTTTCAACCACAAAAATTAAAACACATAGAAAATTAAAAATGCAGTAAAATAAGAACACGGATCGAAATTTATAGTGATTCGGTCCAACAACACTTGCGTCCACTCCCTGAAGACTTCATCTTTAGGTATTGCACTTTACCAAAGTGACTCTCATTTTGCTCCCACAGCAAGACGGAGAAGCCTTTATAATTACCCTCTCTTCCACCAATCCCCGGTGTGGCAAAGTATCATCGTCCTTTCACTCTCTCCAAGTGTCGATAGAGTACCATCCTCCTTTCACACTTCTTCAAGTGTTGGCAGAGAACCGACGTCATTTCACACTTATTCAAGTGTCGGCAGAGAACTTTCATCCTTTCACACCCTCCTGGTGTCAGCAAAGAACTTAATATTTTTCAAAGATCTTCTCACGAGCAACTCCAAAGAAGTGAGGAAGAGATTCGACAAGACTTACAAAGAGATCCTCACCTTTTGTGGAACCTTTTGAACCCTTCACAATTTTCACTTGAAAGATCTCTCTCTACACTTTAAAACACTCTCCCAAAACACTTTTACACTTGCTCTCAAAGAAAATATGAAGAAGAATTCATCCCTTATAGTTTTTAAGGATCTTATATATGAAAGACATGAAAAATCATCCTGAAAACTGGCAATTTTGATCGTCCATAATCGTACAGTACGATCGACAATCGTACGTATGAATAGTTCAAAATTTATTCGTACGATGCTGTACGAACCCATTCTTACTCTGATTTACCTGTGTATCCATTGACATCATACAGTACGATCAGTTCAAAATTGAACAGATTTGTCCGGTATGATTCAGTACGAAATGATTTCGTACTCTGAATAATGTACTGTACAAAAATTCATATCGCACAGTACGATCAATTTTAATCAAACCATGTTTCATTTGGTACAAAAATGGCCACAACCATTTTGTACTCTGGAAGTCATCTGTACGGTCCTATGATCGTATAATACGAACCATTCAAAAAATTCACTTGTTCGTCTGGGCGAAAAGATACGCAACCATTTCGTACTTTGGACCTCCTATGTACGAACCTATGATCGTACAATACGAACAATTTAAAAAATTTAGGATTTCGTCAGGATGAACTTGTGCATATATATTTCATACTCTGGAAGGCATACGTTCTAATCTAACTTCATACAATACGAATAAGACTTAGAAAATTATTTCTAACATGGTTCGATTAACTAATTTCTGATAGAACACTTAAGCCAAATTGTCCCGTATGATCCAAAATCGTACAATACCATTTGTTTAAAAAAATTCATATTTTTTACACTCCCCGTGTGTGTGTGCACGGTTACCCAATTACAATCACACTCGCTCAGACTCAAGAAAAGTATAAAAAGCATTGACTTCAAAAAAAGTAAACCCTAATCTAATCTGACTTGAAGTCTTTAACTATCTGGAATATAATTTTCCAAAAATGTTAGTACACACAAACAACAAAAGCAATATATCCAATATATATTAGGAGAAACAATAGTCAATACAATAATATTTTGGAATCATAAAAAACAACATGATATAAAAGCATAGTTATTAAAACTAAGTTGCAACAAAGTCAAATCATGAAATACCTGTGAAACAACTAATTAATGCTCAAAATTAACACACAAAATAAGGCACAAATATTAGGATCTCTCTGATCTTGGTCATTGCCTCTTTGACAATCTTGGATATTTCTAAAACATCTAAATAAAAATGTACACTTCTTATTCAGGAAAAAAATTAAGTTAGGAGCACCTTTTTTATATAGTATCTTACAAGAATATCTCTACTCAAATGTACATGTAAAAAGTCAAACGTATAGAAGAGAATCATCTATTAAATGAATTTTCTCTAAACCACAGTTTAAATTGATAAAAAAAAATCAAAATATTTCCTATCACTTTATCATGCCAAATAGGTATGTCTTTTACCTTGCCAAGTAGGTATGCCTTTTGTTTAGCATTTCTTATTGATATATGGCACCTACATAAAATATATTAAGCTATGGCCATATATCAAGCCCCTGCAAATATATATATATATATATATATATATATATATATATATATATATATATATATATATATATCATAGTGTAAGAAAATAGTTAGACAATGGGTGCCAAATAATATATGTAATACCTGAAGACATGCATAGCCAAAAAGAGTTTGTAACAACTCCTAATGGCACATTACCTTAGGCTAATAAAGCATTTATAAGTGTGTCCCACCCCAACACTTAGAGTGTGTAAGAGGCCAAAGTGTGGTTAGGGTTAGCCCATATGACTATAAAAAAATTAGTAAGCTAGCTCATCTCATGGATCAAATTAAAGAAGTCATGTAAACTTAATTCTTTTGGTTTTTTCAAATACTAATTTTAAAAAAAAAGTTTCAAATATTCAAACTTAGGATTTTTTTTAAAAATGAATTTAAAAATTAGGATTTTTTAAGAGCACACTTTATAAACTCGTATGTGCCTTCAGGGAAAAGAGTTTTTGAGTGGTTAGAGACATTTTATTTTTATGGGAGAGCTTGGAGAGAGTCCATTTCACATGGGACAGAGAGGAGGTGAGATTGCGAAGAGGGAGTCAAGGTGAGTGAGATGGTTCACACGATTGCTTCGACTAGCCTGCACCTTGGGTCCTTGTTGACCTCATTTTTGTATGAGGTCACTGTGGACCTACCCAGACTCCAGATCGACCCTGAGCCTACATCAATCTAGACCCCATACCCTAGGATCTACCTTGACCCTAGGATTCTCCCAGATCAATCTAAACCCTAGGATTCTTCTAGATCTAGACCTTAGGATCTATTCTAGATCCTATGATCCTTCTAGAATCTAAATCTTAGAATTTATTCTAGGTCCTAAGATTCTTCTAAAATCCAGACCTTAGGATATACTCTAAACCCTAGGAATTTTCTAGACTTCAAACCTTAGGATCTATTCTAGACCCTAAGATTCTCCTAGATCCAGACCCTATGATCTTCTCAGGCCTTAGGAGCCACCTAGACCTTAGATCAATCAAGACCTTGAGATTAATTTAGATCTCAGATCAATTCAAACTTCAAACCAATCCTAGCCTTAAGCTAACCAAGATCTCAATTCAAATCAAACCTCAATCAAAATCCAGACTCCAGTCCAGTTCAAGATCTTAATCTCCAGTTCAAACCTTGATCTTGTTTCTGATCAAACTTCAACCTTATCCAATCAATTATGATCCTCCAAATGATCATAAATGATTTAGATAACTCAAACTTAATCAATCAAACTCAAAATCCAGAATCCAACTCAAACCCAAAAATCCAGACTAAAATCGTAAGTCTAAAGGCCCTGTCATAAAGGCCTTTTTTAGGGATTTTTCAAACACTTCAAAACCTAGTCAAATGACCTCTGATTCAGAGTCTGTCAATTGCATACTGATGGAACATGTCTCTAGAGGTAACTCTCTAAATTTGAGCTCATTCTGAGGTCTCTAACCCCATAATCTAAATCAAATTCCAAAGGCTGTAAAACCTTCAAATATTTACAGCCTATACCACTGGACATGCCACCCAGTGGATTTTGACCTTTGAGCTTTCTACAAAGTCTCCAATCACTTCTAGACCCTTAATCCTGACCTATTGAACATTAAACTACACTTTGGTGGACCCACTTTTGACCCCCAGTCGACTAGGGGGCAAAATCACCAAAATACCCCTTAAGGGTTCAAACATCGATTTCAAACCAAATGAAGTCCAAATTGAATGCAACCACCTCCAGGAAGTTTCAAATATCAAACCAAACTTGTTAGACCCATTTCCAGACTCTGGGTCAACCTAGTTGACTAAATCAAGAGGGTTGACCTAAGAGGCCCTTTAAGGGTCCAAATAGGTGATTTGACTGAAATGACCTATCTAAGCCATGGAATCACTTCCATTAGCCTTCAAATGTCATTTCAAACTTGATGAGCCTGATCCCAGACCCTGGACCCACCTGGTTGACCAAGTCAACCATGATTAACTCAATGGCCCATTAAGGGCCCAATAGGTTCATTTGACCTAAATAGCCTATTTGAACCCTGAAAACACCTCTGTCAGACTCTAAATATTGTTTCAAACCTGTCCAACCCAGTCTCATCCCTTGAGTCAACCTGGTTGACCCAATCAACCTAGGTTGACTCAAAATTTCCTTAAGGCTTTAATGAGTTATTTTAACCCATTTAATCCATTGAATCCATTTCAAGCTTCAAATCAACTTCTAATTATGGCCTAACCATGCTTTGGATGTTGGCCAATCAAATCCAATTAGAGTTGACCAAGTCAACTCTAAGGTTGGGTTAAATATATTCCAAACCCCCATATCAAACTCAAGTTTCAATCCCTTCACTTGGCCTTGGTTTTAATTTAGTCTAACCAATCCTTGAGGACACTTGGCTGCCACCTCAACAGTCAAAGTGGTTAGTTGACCAGTCAATACTTGGTCAACAAACCTTCAATTTGGCTTAACTCAAGTTAGCTCAACCCCCCCTCCAAGACCTCCCACCAGCTCATTTGATCTATTGGCATGCCATATCAGTAGTCCACTTGGATATTGACCAGTCAACAAGTATTCAAATGGGTTAAATATGGTCATGTTAATACCTTAAGCTAATCCACTCAAGCTCAAATCATTCCAGCTATTTAAACCCTTCTCTAGAACCTTCCTAGACCCTATCCCAGCCCTTAGATCAACATCCAATGGCTTGGATCTCTTTCATTTGATCATGTGGGGATAAATAGAAGAAATGAGTCGTCATTCTCTAGCTAGCCCTCTCTCACCACTCAAGTCCTCTCCAGGGCAGAGCTAATTTTGTTTTATCTCTTAGGGGTTACCTCTCCATCCCCCACGTCAAAATCCGGCGATTGGAGGTTGTCGGCGGCGAGCTTCCGGCCAAACCGACGTCCAGCTCCGTCCAAGGCCTATACAATTCGATCCAGAGCTTTTAAGGCTGTAAGTTCAAGAGGAAAAAGCAGCATTGACAAACAACAAGTTCAGAGAGCTAAAGAACTCCTGAATCCACCATGTGGATGAGGTATAAATCAAAACCCTAGATCTAAGAACACTTTAAAACGTTCTTTACAACGCATTTTAAATTCCAAAATTAAATCCCCATTATTTCTGTTCAGTTTTTCAATCTTGATTTAAAATTTTAAGCAAAACGATCGATTCGATTGAAAGAAAACTTCAAAAACTAGTTCTAGGATCACAGTTTACGTCCGTTTTGTAATACCCGAGATCTAAACAATTGATCTCGTGATCAACGAGTTAGATCGCGGTGTTCCGTGTCTCATCCAACCGCGGGGATTCTCTGGGGGATCGAAATCTCGTCTGGCGCCATCTGGGCCCTTGATCCAAACCGCGGGATCAAGATCTCGCCGTCTAATCCTTTCCCATATAATCAATTTGCAAAATTCAATCTGGGCCCTTAATCTCGAGCAACGGGAGATCAAAGGGTCGAAAATCGCTGCTAACGTGGTTAAGTAGAAGCCGCGTGGACCCCAGTCGTCGCCATCCGTTGAATGTCAATCATTGGTCGTGCACCGCTGGCCCAGTAAACGTGCGCCACGTGGCTTCGCTGCAGCTAGTTAAATTTAAATGATTTAAATGTTATTTTTAAATCTTTTTTAGTTCAAAAAAATATAAATAATTTGATTTTAAATGATAAAAATATATTTTATAAAATAAAATTATTTTAAATTTAATAACTGTATTTTAAAATTAACATTAACTTAAAATATTACTTTTATTTTAAATGCTGAATATTAAATATTTTAAAATTAATGTTTGTTTAAATATAATTAAATATTTTGAGATATTTAAATATTATATTATAATTTTTTTTAATATTTAAAATTCCAGAAATAATGTTAAACTATTTATTTTGAAATTAATATTAATTTTATTTAACTATTTTAATTCAAACTTTAATTAATAGTTAATACCATTTAATTAAAAGTATATTGAATCAAATATTTTCAAAAGTAAAATTTATGTTGAGAATATCTAATTAAATATACACATATACTTTTGATACTTTAATTTGAGATCAAATAAATTTAAGGTTATATATATAATTTAAAATTCCAAAAAATTTCCAAACACTTGGGAATCTCTTCTTAGGTCATCCCTGACCTTTGAAGCTGATTTCAAGGAGTTGGGACTTCATTTGGAACAAAATTATAAAAAGGCCATTTGATTAAGGATATTTGAAAATTTCAATAAATACCCAAAACTTCAAACATTCATAACTAATTCAAGAAAAATCCAAATTGACCAAACTCATTTGCATTCAACTCATAAAAATGTCTAATAGTTATTAAAAATATTAAAATTCTAGAAATCTGTCAAAATCAAAAAGTCAACAAATCGGTCAACTTTAAGTCAATATTAGTTCAAAACTTTAAACCTTCGTAATAAAATGTAGAAAAATCCGATTTCAGCGTACTTACAGTCTAATTGATCATATTAATGTCTAGTATTTTAATAAAATGTTAACTTACAAGAAAACACTTTTTATTAAAAAGTAAATTTTTAACCCCTTAATTAAATGATTAAAATAATCCAAAAATTCTAAAAACTCAAAATCGCTCTAAAACTCCAGAAATTATTAAGTTAATGTTTAAAACACTCAACAAACCTTTTAAAATACAACAACCTTACCAAAGATGAAGTTTATTGGCTGGACTACTCAGGACTGTGGGGCTACGTGTCCTAAGGAGGCTTGTTCCTCGAGCCAGGTGGCACAACACCACGAATGAAATCTAAGGGGTGTTAAATTTTAAAATAGATTAATCATTAATTATTTAAACTTTTAAAATCTCTAATTCAATTACATTAATTTTGTTTATTGACTGGACTACTCCGGGCTGCGGGGCTAAGTGTCCTAAGGAGGCTGGTTCCTCGAGCCTGGTGGCACAACGCCACGACCCGATTAATGGAAAACTTAAACTAATCAAACTTTAAAAATCAGAAATCAAACACTTTTTAATAAAATACATTAACTTTCAAACTTTAATCAAATTAAAACACTTAATCATATAGGGTACCACTAGGTAACCAAGGCCTACGAGGCTATTTACTTAGCCCCAAGAAAGATGAAATAAACTTCACAGCCTCGGTGTGAAATAAAGGTGGTATCCAACAAATAATTAAGAATTAATCTTAAAATTAATTATAAGACATTAATATTTAAACCTTAATTAAAATTACCTTAAGCCTTTCAACCAACCAGAACCTTAAGCAACTTCAATCAAATATCTCACATAGGATATATCTAAACCACACGGCCTACCTCACACACTTTAGATAATTTGCTAGGATCACCGACTCTAGTTTTAGGTTAGACCGGTGTTTACTTTCTGTTGTGTGCCAAGTTTTCGAGCTTTCATTGCATGCTGGTTGTTAGCTTAGAATTGATGTGTTTGTTTATTTATTTTTCTGCACTTTGTGTTGTAAGTAATTGAGCATTCCAAATTTTAAATATTAACTGCTTGAGATTGAATATTAACTGCTTGGGACTGTATATATAGCTGTTGATTATTAGGATAACCCTGCAGGATCGAGTCTAGATTTTTCAATTTTGATTAATATAATTTTGATTTGATTTGAGTTGTAATTTCAAGTGATTTGAGATGGGATAACATCTAATTTGGAATCCAAAGAGGAAGGGACATACCTTAGGGGAGAGTCCCTATCCATTTGGAGCTCCAAATTAGGATGATTTTAAAATATCCAAAGAGAAAAGATAACACCCCTTCTAAGGGGGAGTTTCTTTTCATTTGGATATCCGGACCCAACGATCCAAGAAGGAGCAGAAGGACGAAGAGGTGGATAATGAGAAGACCCATTCTCAAAGTCTCTTGAGTCTTAGGATTAGAAATCCGGGTTGTTGTCAGTGGTGCCCAGCCATGTTACTTTTCTGCAAATTCTAGGATGTAATAATAAGTGGCACTTGTCACATGGACATTCAATTTGAGCTGTTGATTTAATTGATTGCGTAGTAGAACTATTTACTTTTATAGTCTTTTTACCTGCATGCTGATTTTGATTTGACTTGGAATTCGATTGTAGGCTCTTAAGGACTTAACAAAAATTTTCTACTTAAATCAAATTAAAAATTTTAAGTCAAAATAGAAACTCTAACATTTTATGAAGTAAGTCCGGGACCGTCGAGAGTTCTCATTTCAAAAATCTTAATTCAAATTCAATCAGTTAATCAAGTCAATCAGCATGCATCACATTAGCAACAAATTTAAAAATATCTAAAACTTTAATTGCATTAGCTTAAGCATCAAACACCAAACATAAGCCAAATGGCCAATTAGGATCTACTCTAAATGTCGGCCTCGTTCTCAAAAACTTTTCTTAAATAACGTCCCTATCACTCAACATTAAAAGACTGGATTCATAATTTTAAAACGCCTAGATGGTTTAGCTGGCTCCCCAATCACGGCCGGGGTAAGACCAGATTTGTACTGCATTAGCTAGGTTCTGGCCAATTTCAAATGCCCAATTTAGACTTAGGTTCTGAGGCTGGCTCAGGCCGTAAGACCTCACCCTCCGGGAATTGAATCCCAAATCTCTAATAAAATTGATCATTTAACTTAAAAATCTCTTTCAATCAAATTCAAGCCCAACACTTAGGATAGGATGAAGCGTTTTCTGAAATGTTTCAGAATCTCAAAATACTCCATATTCCTCTTCCTTTGATTCTGAAAATAAATGTTCAAACTTGATCCAATCCCTATTCAAATTTCAAACCTTAACTTCCTTTGATATCTAACTTTGAATTCTTAAATAAATTTTATATCGCTATTTTAATCGAGAGTTTTCGTAGGGAACTCCAATTTCCTACGATGTAATTAACTTCGAGGGCTTGCGCTCGTAGGAGATTTAGAAACGCAGATCTAATTTTCAAAACATCTAATTAATTATCTTTGGGAATTCAAACAAAAAATGGCGATCATTATCGTCATATTCAAATAATCGTAAATAAGTAATATCATCTCTATTTCGGGAAGATATATTATTTTATTATCATTATTTTGATTATGAAATTAACGATCTCTTATCCGAATTATTATAGTTAAACAATTGATTGAACGTCAATTTGATCTTTCGAGATCATATGTCATTCCACCTTGAGTTTGACTACGATAATTCGGATAAATTTAAAATTCTGAAATTTGAACCCAATAGGGAATGATATTTTCGCCTTTCGAGGCGATATACTCTTCATAATGACGTGTTCAATTTCAAAATTTAAAAATTTAATATTTTCAAAGATAATTAATATTTTTCAAAACAACACATTTTTCAATCAAAACAATCCTATTGTTGTTTATGGAGCTCTTAAAGAGGAGATCTATGAAGAAAAGTCTTTGGGGCAAAAGACCCACTAGAAAGAGATTTTCATAATGATGTTTAAATATATATAATTTTGCAAAGAAAAAATTTTAAAATGTTTTTCAAAATGTTAACCTCGCATGTAGTCTAAGTCTATCATTAAATTTTGAAAATCAATTAAGATGATATTGTTGACCTCGATTTTGCCCAGAATTGGGCTTGGAGAGTTGACTTGGTCAAATTGACCGAGTCAGACCCCAAAACCCTCTCCAATAGGTTCAATGGGATAACCTGAGTCTGTTGAGCCCAGACCTAGACTTTGAGTCAACCTGGTTGACCAAGTCAACCAGGGTTGACCTAAATCGACCCAAACACCTCCTATTGAGCAAAAATTAATTTCAGAGCTCTTCGGGCTCATTTCTCTCCTCCAATAGACTCAGTAGGTTAGACCCAACCTATTGGACCTAACCTTAGGCCTTGAGTCAACCCAGTTGACCAAGTCAACCAGGGTTGACCATATAGCCCATTTAGAGCCCAAATCCATTCAAAATCAAATCCGATTAATATCATGGCTTGATCCTCACCCTCCCTTGACTCCCTTGCTTGGTTTGACCCAGTCAAACTCTAACTTGGTCAAATCAGGCCCTTAATAGGTTAAATAACCTATTTAAGAGGATTTAAGAGACATTTAATGCATAAAAAGGCTCTAATTCAATTCCCTTTGATTCAAAATCAAAACCACGGCCTCCTGAGCCTAATTTCCCTCCTAAATTCATCTAGATTAGAGCCTAACCGTCCCTTGGTGGTTTAAAAGTTTAAATAGGTAAAAAATTAGGTTTTGAAGGATCACTTTTTGCTCTTGCTTTCTCTAGAGATTTCCCCAGGCCCTGAGATTTGGTGAGAGCGCTCCCACACCCTTTCTCCACCTTCCCCCATCGAATCCCGACGGAAAAAGCTCGCCGGCGGCGAGATCCCGGCGAACCCGTGACCAATTTGCTTCCAGGAATTCTTCCGGACAATCGAGACGATTTTGGGGCTCGAGTTCAAGAGAAGAATTGTTCTAGGCGATTCCATGAGTCCAACAAGCCCAAAATCATCCAAATCCACCGAGCGGATCGAGGTATATTTCAAACCCTAGTTAGAACACTTAGGGTTAATTAGCGTCGTCATTAGGGAATATAAATTCAAATAGAAGATCCCCCAATGATGCTCTTCACTTCTATAATGTAGGTTTAAAATTTTGTAGCGTTTCGTCATCCCGATCGTGAGAACGGGACGAAAAACACCCCTAGGGCTCGGGTATCACGCCGCATGCAGTTGAGTTTATCCCAGACCGTTGATTTCTTGATCAACGGCTCGGATCTGCTCATCAGGCCCGTCTCAGCGGTCTGGATCGACTGCCGGGATTGATCCCGCTGTCCCGCGCGCCACGTGGCGGCATCTTGGCCGCCCGTCTGAACCGCGCGGTTCCGCCCGTCGCACTGAGTACTGGTGCGACTCGATCATGACCGTTCGCCCGTTTCCGCAGACGATCCAACGGCTTGAGATCGCCGCTGACGTGGATAAGTAACCGCGGCCTGCGGTTACTGATTGCGGCATTATTGCCGCAATCATTGATTGGCGGCGCAATCATCGCGCCGCCGCCAATGATTGGCCGCGGTTCCGCGGTCCAGTAAGGACCCGCCACGTGTCGCCGCTTATTATTTTAATAAAAAATTATTTTTAAACCTAATTTAACTTTAAAAAAATCATAAAAAATTCAATTTTTGTCCGTTTTCGACGCATAATTTTTGGACCCTTAGTCTAGTTCCTAGGAGAACCTAGAACTTTCCAAAATTGGCTAATACAATTCAAATATGAATACCCTTAGTTCTTAAAACTGATCAACAAACAAAAAAAAATAATCAAAATGGATCTAATTCACTAATATTTGAATTTCAATTAAAACATCCTTTTTTTTTTAGACCCCCAACATACCTGAACTCTACATAATTTCAACTAATTATCCCACTTAGGATCTATCCAAACCACACTAGCCTTACACACATAGAATGGTTTGCTAGGACACCACTTCTAGATCTAGGTTAGGCCACTGGGTTTTATTTTTACTGTGTGCCGGAGCTTTTCGTAGTTTTTACTTCATGCTGTTTGAAAATTGAATTGCTGTGTTTGCTTACTTTTCTTGCACTCTATGATGTGATGGGCGCTAGATTTACCCCTAGGTTAGGAACGTCATATATATATATATTGTTCTTCTATGCAGGTGGCCATGCTCAAGCTAAGAAAAGGGGGGCACCGTTATGATTTCTAATATTGTCTTATGCAAGTGCTTGCTCAGCCCCCCTGATATAATGAGGGCTAAAATTATTAAATAATTATAATTGCTACAGATGGAGCTGCTTAGCCCTCAGAGCATGGCTTGGCACAGGGTCAATGGTGTTAGCATTTTCATTTTCATATAAACTGCTTGGGATGATTATTAGGATAACCTTGCAGGTGATTTAGAATTTACTGCTTTTTCAATAAATGTAAATTTGTATGTAATAATTGTTAAGAGTTGTGAAAACAACCTTTGAGTTGGGATATTCTTATCCAGCTTGAATTCTAAAAGAGGAAGACATCCCTAAGGGGAGAGTCTTCTTCCATTTGGAAGATCGAGCTGGATGGCTTTAGATATCCAAAGAGAAAAAGCAATACCTCCATATTGAGGGAATTGTTTCTTCGTTTGGATATTCAAGCCACGACGGATCCAAGGAGTCCAAGGAGGAGAGATCCAAGGAGGAGAGATCCAAGAAGTCTAAGGAGAAGATACCCAGAAGACTAAAGATTTGAAGATCCAATATCCCACTCAAAGTTGTTGGCGTCTGTCATAGGCTTAAAATATCCGGGTTGTTGGTAGTGGTGCCCGGCCACTTTACTTTTCTGCATACCCTGGGTTGTAATTAAAGGGCAGTTGGCCTATGGACATTTACTTGATTAGTTGGATTTATATTGATGTGTTTACCTGATTGCGCAGTAGAATTACCTGCTTTTTCTAGGTTTCTTTCTTGCATGCCGTTTTTGTTTTCACCTGGATCGTTTTAGGCTCTTTAAGGACTGCAAAAATCTTTTATACTCATAACCAAAATTTAATATTTAAGTTTTAAATAACATAGAAACTTAACGCACCTAGGGAATTGCCGGAATCGTCCGGGGTCGCATGCATATTACTGCATCTTCTCTCTCCTTCTAATAAGACATCTCCCTGCCTGCGGGTAGAGTCCGGATAATCTGGCCTATGAGGATGAAGTGCCGGACCTAGGGAGACTCAGTCTTTTCTAAAAATTATTTTATATTAAGCCTGTTTTTAAAATCCAAAGCATTCATGAGCTGACAATTCAACTAGCATGCATTACATTAGAAATCAATTTAATTAAAATTTAATTGCATTAGTTAGGGGCATTCACCCAACATAAGTCCAGGACCACTTAGGAAATCCTCTAGATGTCGGTCCTCTTTTCAATAAACTGTACCTTCCACCCATCTTTCATAATTGACCTGATAGCATGGTTTTGAAGCGATTAGGTGGTTAGCTGGCTCCCCCAATCCAGGCCGGGATAAGTCCAGATCTTTGCATTGCATTAGCTAGGACACTGGTCTTAGTGTGTGTCGAACACTAAGCCCAACCTAGATTTAGGATTCGGGGCTACTACATTCGGTCTCGTAGTATGCCTTAAATAGTAGGTAGGTCCTTTCTTTTCAGGGACCCTAAATCCTACTTATCCGCGTCACAGGATGACGCCACCTCCATCCCTTCTCTCACGCATGTGATTGAGTGTTTGGTTTTAATTTCTCCAGTTTCTTTTTAGTACCCTAGAGCCTCCGAATGCTAGTTTGAGCCACACATGTTGATTCAGCTTCTTCGGACCTTTCTTCCCTTTGAGTAGGATTTCCTAGTCTATACCCTTGTGCCGATCCCACTTTAAGAGAGGATAATGTATGATCCTTAATCGAGAGTTTTCTCAGGCTCCGGCCTGGGATGTAATTAACCACGGGGGCTTGCGCCCATGGGAAACTTGGTCCCCACAATCTACTAAACCCCAGTCAAGCTCTTGCATCGGGTGGGGGAAACCCGTGACTAGGTCGTGTATATTACTACACATCGAGGTGTGTTGGCGTCAGCCTCTATCCTCAATGGTTAGTCGTATGCACGATCCAATCTGCCTGTCGCTCCTGCTGCACAGGTTGCTCCGGCCCCTCAGCGCCGGCAGCCTGCTGCTACTGTTACTCCCGCTGTTCCAGCGGAAGTACCTCGTGTTCGGGTTCCCCCTCCCACTTCCACCAGGAAGAGGGGTTCCCAGACCGAGGTGCCTTCGCCTTCCACTGGTCGGGTTTCTGTTTTTGCCCGACTTTCTCACCCTGAGGTTGTTGAGCAGACCCCGACACTTCCAGTTGTTCATGTTCCCCCTGCCACCCAGGCAGTGGGTTCAGATGTTCCTTCCTCTTCCACCTCCGGCCTTGGGAGAAGGGCCAAGAGGAATAGGAACAGGAGACTTCGTTTAGCTGCGTCAGAGACAGAGAGGCAGCGGATGGCAGATGCCATCGTTCACGATGAGATAGTTCAGAGGCAGAGGAGAGTGGCTCCCAGGCAGCGGAGGCCACGTCCAGTTGTTGTTGCGCATGTTCCAGAGGTGATGGTAGCCCCCGAGTTGGAGGCAGTTCAGGGAGGACGCTTCTCCCCACTGGCGCATAGTGGAGATGAGGAGGATGTTGCCCGTATAGCGGCGGCCCCTCCTGTCGCCACTACTCTATCCCGAGCTAGGTTACCCAGGGACGCTAGTGTCCGAGCCCTCACTCAGAGGATTCGGAACATCGTCCGCTTAGCTCGTGGCAGAGGGCCCGTTAGTCGGGAGGGCTTACTCCGTCAGATTTCTCGGGCTACCTTCCAGTTACGACGACAGACTGTGAGGAGACTCTACAGTTGGCAGAGGGGGCAGACACCCCAGCAGCCTGCAGTTCCAGTAGTTAGGCCACTAGCCGTGGCTCCTGTAGTAGGACGACGCCCACGTCGTCGAGGACGGAGACAGCAGTGGAGGCCTGCCCAGCCTCAGGTCAGTTCAGAGGTTGCAGTCCCAGAGCAGCCAGTTGCCCGTGCAGCACCCCACCGTAGGAGGTGGGTTTGGAGGCGTCGGCAGGCGGACATCCCTGTCGACCCAGTTGAGCCAGTAGAGGCAGCACCACCGTCAGATGCAGAGCAGTTTGGCAATGTAGATGAGTTGATGGACGTAGCAGTTCCTTCCGAGATCGAGGCGGTCCCGATGATGTGTGATGAGGATGTTGTACCTACTCCAGATAGATCCCCAGAGCGGGATGAGACACAGCTAGCACGTAGCCCTCATAGGATCGGTTCTCCTATGAGTCCCTACATAGAGGCCCTCCAACACTCTTTCTTGGAGAACGATGATACACTAGTGGATGAGTCGGAGGATGATATACCAGTTCACCGGGTTTGTGTGATTACCCGTAGAGGTCACTCGGATGAGAGAGAGCCCGAGGACCAGGATGAGCAGGGAGAGCCCGAGGTGGGTGGATCTCCCAGATCAGTTGACACGGATGCTACCGTTCTACACTTGCAGACACAGATGGCGGAAATGGCCAGAGCCATGGCAGCCATGACAGCACAGTTGACAGCTCTGGGGGCGATGCCTCAGGTGACAGGTGTAGCAGCTACCAGTACCTCCAGAGAGCAGCCAGTAGTACCACCTGCTACAGTAGACCCCGTAGGAGTGGACAGGGTCCAGAGAGCAGTCCCAGCACCACCTACGGTACTTCCTTACACTACTTCAGTTCAGAGTCAGCCAGCTCAGATGTCAGCAGGTCAGATCCAAGATTTGATAGCCCATAAGGTAGAGCAGGCGATTTCCTCTAGGAAGACTGGAGAGTCAGTTAGCAAGGGGCGTCCTTACCCAGTAGAGTACGAGCAGGAGCCTTACCCCCCTGGTTTCATCCCTCCTAGGTTCAGAGTTTTTGACGGGTTTGGGAACCCGAGGCAGCATATAGCTCAGTACCGAGCAATATGCTGCAACATAGGAGGGAATGATCCCCTAATGTTGAGATTGTTCGTCAGCAGCTTGGCGGGGGTGGCGTTTGCTTGGTACGCCGACCTCCCCAACGACTCAGTCAGGACTTTTGCAGAGCTGGAGCAGTTGTTTGTGCAGAGGTTTGTCAGTACGGAGCACAGAGTTACAGTGGGAGAGCTAGTGGTGACCAGGCAGCGTCCTAGAGAGAGCCTCACAGATTACATAGTCAGGTGGAGGAATCTCAGTTTGCAGTGCGAGCCACAGTTACAGGAGCAGCATGCAGTTGAGATCTTGTTGAAGAACATAGATGGTCCGATAGCACCATACCTGAAGGGTTTCACCATTAGAACCTTTCAGAAGCTCCTCACCAAGGTCACCAGCCTACAGGACAGCATACCCGCTGCAGTCCCTCCTAAGGTTGAGAGTCAGCCTTCGCGCAGACCTCAGCGACAGGAGTTTTCAGGGGCACCTCCACCTAGGAGAGGAGAGGTTCACAGTACTCAGGGACCATCAGATAAGGGCAAGAAGCCCTTAGTCACTTCAGCACCTCCACAGCAGTCACGCTCAGCTAGTCAGTCTCACTCAGCTAGTCAGCCAGCAGCACAGCCTAGGACCTCCCGTAGGACTCCAGAGAGTCAGCAGTTTCTGCAGGAGAAACTTAGTAAGGAATATCCCTTCAAAAGGGAGAGTGTGAAGAAGATCTTTAAATTCCTTACTAAGAAGAACATACTCACCTTTCCTAGCAACAATAGAGTGGAGGAAGAGGGTCAGACGGAGCACCCACTCTATTGTCCTTACCACAGATACGTTGGACATGTGTTAGAAGATTGTTTTGTCTTCAAAGACAAGGTTGAGAGGTTGATGGCCACAGGACAGATACACCTCCAGGACAGCGATCTAGTGCAGCCTAGGGGCAAGGGCCCTCAGACAGTTCAGATGGTTTCCAGTCCCAGCCACAGTCCCAGTCAGACTGACAGTCAGGGCAGTAGTAGCAGCTTACCCCAGTGTTCTGAGGGAGAGTGGCAGTTAGCACTCTCCAAGAAGACCAAGAGGATGATAGACCGTGCAGTTCAGAGTTCAGAGGCAGTTGAGAGGAGGCCACCACAGGCCAAGTCGACAGTTGCCCCTGCAGTTACTACTCCGGCACTTGTACCTTCTTCTTCTTCTCTTTCTGTTGTAGTGCCTACTGAGCACATTTCTTTTTCTTCTGATGTATGTAACAAGAAAATGTATGAAAGAGAAAAGTATGTTGTAACTTCTGAGGGGAAGACAGGGTTCCTTCCAGCACTTACGCTGAAGGACTTTGTTCTCCCTTCATTTGATGAAGAAATAATAGAAGAAGATGATTCTGGCTACTTCTGGTGTTCTTTTCCTACTGCTTTTACTTCTAGTTTTGTTTCTACTTCTACTAGCACTCACTCTTTTACTGTTTTACATGTCTCTTATAATAATTCAAGTGAAGAGTCTGAGTCTGAGTATGAAGATGAACCAGTCTTTATAATACCTGAGGGTGGATGTTACATGGATTCAGAGCATGAGTCCGAGAACCCACTCTCAGTACTTTCCTTAGAACCAACACCTGCCACCACCACTGAACCAGAGGAATCTCTTATTGAGGATGACTCAATACAGAAAGTTCATCTGCGTTCAGGGAAGGTCCTTCCACCCAGGTTGGCTAAAAATACAAAAGATAAGAATATCATTACCCAGCAGGATGATCCTATCCCTTCCTCCCAGGAGCAGCCTAAGGAGAAAGGGAAAGGCCCTCAGCTGGAAGTTGATTATAATGTGTTGGCTCACCTAAGGAAAATTCCTTCCCTTCTTAGTGTCTATGATGTTTTGATGCTGTCACCCGACTTGAGAGAGACACTGGTAAAAGCCCTGCTTGAACCAGAGACCTACCAGGCATTCTTTACTTCTGACCCTGATGATGGGGCATGGCATTTGTACAACATGCCATGCATTACTTTCTCTAGTCGCGACCTCCTGTTAGGGACCACTGAGCACAATCGTCCCTTATATGTCACTGCTGAAGTCAATGGTTATGAGTTGAACAGAGTCCTCATAGATCAAGGGGCTTCAGTAAACATACTAACTCATGAAACTTTGAAGAGCCTCTCCCTAGGTCATTTGAAGCTCACTTCCGACAAGATCATGTTGAAAGGCTTCAATGACCAAGGCCAGCGAGCTCTAGGGTCTATCACCATGCCTCTGAAATTTGGAAATTTTCTAACTGAGGCAAAGTTTCATGTGATTGAGTCTGACACTTCATACAAGGCTCTCTTAGGAAGGCCTTGGATCCATGAGTATGGAATGGTGCCCTCTACCTTGCACTAGTGTATGAAGTTTCTGAGGAATGATGTTGAGTACACCATTCCTGGAGATACTCAGCCCTTCTCTGTGCATGAGATCTCTATGTATGACGACGCCGAGTACTACGTACCTCGGAAGACTCATAGAGCTCCACCTACTCAGTCCCCAGTGATACCTGATACTGTTGTACAGGATCCTACGCAGCCACCTGCACAGGGTCCTATACAATCGTCAGTACAGGGTCCATCACAGGTTGGTATTGAGCCAGGTGTTCCCACTGCCCATTCTGATGGAGATCCCTCTCAGCTTGCAGTGAGGCACGACTTTCCCCCTAGTAGAGATAGGGGAGGTAGAGGGAGAGGGAGAGGTAGAGTTGCGGTCCGCGAGCCGCGGAATCAAGACACTCGTACACCTCCTCCCCCTAACATTTACACTTCTTCTTTGACTGTAGAGTCCGACTCTTCCGACGATGAAATGATCGATATTCTTCAGCGTCCAGTCACTTCACCACCTCCCTATTCCGTAGGCTATGATTCACTACCTACTCTTCGTAGCCATTTAATACCTGAAGGTGGATTGATTATTGATATTAGCTCAGACGAGGAAGAAGACTTCCGACGTCAGACTACTACCAGACAACCTTCCCCCCATCAGATATGCGGGATAGGAGTTGAAGATTCCAGTCAGAGATCTCTAGACACTCCCATAGTTGATAATAATGACACAATTTGGGGTAGCCACAACCCCATACCTCCCTTGTACGATTCATTTGGGCCAGCCCGACCTAGGGAATGTCCCTCTGTACCCCGTAGTATAGGTGCACCACTGGGTCCTGTGAGACAGGATTTAGAGGAGACCGCTATGGATATAGAGGTCAGGAGTGCCCCTCGTTATTTTTCACCTACTGTAGAGAGCTTTGTTGAGCGAGGTCTCGTTCGTTCCACTTGGCCCGACGAAGAAGCTCTGCAGCAGGCCCGAGTTTGGCGGACCGATTTCCCCCAATGTCTAGGAGGCGTAGGTTATATGGGGTTAAATCAGTCCAGTAATGCCAACATTCATGTCGTTTCCCACGCCTATCCGGTTGTTTCTCTTGCCGACAAAGAAGACCCGGATAGTGACGATGATAGAATACTCGAGGCTCCACAAGAATTTGAAGATGGCGTCGCTTCTGCCATGGATGAACTGTGTGAGGTAAACTTAGGCACTGAGTCAGATCCTAGGCCTATTTTTCATAGTGCTCTACTGTCTGATTCAGTGGCTCAAGAATACATCGAGTTGCTATCAGAGTTTAGAGACTGTTTTGCCTGGAACTACACCGAGATGCCTGGTCTAAATCCAGAGGTAGCAGTCCATAAGTTAGCCATTAAGTCTGACGCAGTCCCTGTTAAACAAGCACCTCGTAGGATGAGGTTGGAAATTGAACAATAGGTGATCGCTGAAACCAAGAAGCTTATAGAAGCTGGTTTCATTAGGGAAGAGAAGTACCCAACATGGCTTGCCAACATTGTTCCAGTCCGGAAGAAGAGCGGGCAGATACGAGTCTGTATCGACTTCCGTGATTTGAACAAGGCATGTCCTAAGGATGATTTTCCTCTCCCCATTCCAGAGCTTATGGTAGATATAGCATCATCCCATAGCATCTTCTCATTTATGGATGGTTCATCTGGTTACAATCAGATAAAGATGGACCCCGAGGATGAGAAGTTTACTGCTTTCCGGACACCTATAGGTGTCTTTTGTTACAAGGTGATGCCCTTCGGTCTTAAGAATGCCGGGCCACCTATCAACGTGCCATGACTGTCATCTTTGATGAGATGATACATGAGCAAGTTGAATGCTATGTGGATGATTTGGTCGTCAAAAGCAAGGTCCGCGAAGCGATCACCTCAGAGATCTGCGAATCGTTTTTGAACGCTTGCGCAAATTTGATTTAAAGATGAATCCTTTAAAATGCGCATTTGGAGTCAATGCAGGAAAGTTCTTAGGATTCATAGTTCGATACCATGGCATTGAGATAGATCCCTCTATGATCAAAGCCATAGTAGATTTGAAACCCCCTAAGAGTCTTACCCAGTTGAGATCCTTTCAGGGTAAACTAGCTTTCTTGCGGAGATTTATCTCCAATCTTTCTGGTAGGTGTCATCCTTTCTCTGCACTAGTGAAGAAGGATGCCCGATTTCATTGGGATGAGAGTTGTCAGGAGACCTTTGAGAGCATAAAGCGCTACCTGATGAACCCCCCTGTTTTAGCTGCACCTATCCCAGGTAGGCCGTTGATTCTCTACACTACGGCCCTGGATGAGTCTTTAGGTGCATTGTTGGCTCAAGAGAATGAGGAAGGCAAGGAGAATGCCTTGTACTACCTCAGCAGGCGACTAATACCTGCAGAGCTTAAGTACCCAGCGATAGAAAAGTAATGTTTAGCCTTAATCTTCGCGGTACAGAAGCTTAGGCATTATATGCTATCACATAAGATCAATCTGATCTCTTGAGTCAACCCATTGCAGTACCTAATGACCCGTCCGACCCTTTCAGGTCGTCTAGCACGATGGTCTATGATACTACTGCAATTTGATATTACTTTTGTTCCTCAGCGGGCCGTCAAAGGACAGGCTCTAGCTGACTTTTTGGCCGATCACCCGATCCCTGCTGATTCCCCACTCAACGATGAGCTACCTGATGAATTCATTATGAGTGTGGAGGAACAGGAGTCCCCTACTTGGGAGTTTTACTTTAACGGTGCGTCATCCGTTAAAGCTTCAAGTCCATATGAAACTCCTACAATTAGGGTAGGATTAGGCCTGATTTTGTGTCTCTTGATGGTCATACTCTACGATACTCCTATAGTTTATCAGAACCTCGTACTAATAATGAAGCTGAGTACGAAGCTCTGATTTTGGGGTTAGAGTTAGCCATCCAGATGAGTCTTACGCGGGTGAAGATCTTTGGAGACTCCCAACTGATAATCAATCAAATAGCTGGAGTCTACAAAGTACTTAAGCCTGAGCTCATTCCATATCATAATAAAGCAATGGAGCTCCTGAGCTTAATACCAGAAGTAACTTTGGCCAAGGTCCCTAGATCTGAAAATGGAAAAGCAGATGCATTGGCCAAGTTAGCAAAAGAATTAGCTGACCCTACTGGAAATCCAGTGTCTATTATTGTCCAGTATCGTCAAGCTCTGTGCCCCGCGGACTTGTCCACTCCCAATCAAACCCTTGCAGTGTTTGCTGTGGATGAGGAGTCAGATTGGAGAGAGCCCTTCATAGAATATTTGAAATATGGTAGGCTTCCAGATGATAGGTCTCTCGCTGCTCAAATTAGAAAGAGAGCCTTATCATTCGCCTATGTAAATGAAACTCTGTATCGACGCTCTTTTGACCAAATGTGGTTGAGATGTCTCAGTAAAGAAGAGACCAAAAGAGTCATGAGCGAGATACATGAAGGACTTTGTGGTGCCCATCAGTCTGGACCTAAAATGAAAGGCAGAATTAAACGCCTTGGCTACTACTGGCCGACTATGATCCACGATTGTATGGAGCACGCTAAGAGATGTCACTAGTGCCAGATTCATGGCACGGTGATTCACCAACCCCCTAATCCGTTGCACCCTACTGTTTCTTCTTGGCCATTTGAGGGCTGGGGCACGGATGTGGTAGGTCCTATAGACCCTCCTTCCTCTAAGGGTCATAGGTTCATTTTAGCCGCCACTGATTACTTCTCTAAGTGGGCAGAAGCTGTCTCACTTAAGGAAGTTAAATCAGAAGATGTGATGCGCTTCTTCCGCGATAACGTTGTTTATCGCTTTGGTGTTCCGCGCCGTATAATCTCAGATAACGGCCCGTCCTTTAGAAGCACCAAAATTGCCAGATTTGCCCGCCGCCATAACATTAATTGGCGATACTCGTCAATTTACTACCCTAAAGCCAATGGCTTGGCGGAGGCATTCAATAAGACTCTTGTGCAACTGATAAGAAAAATCCTTGTTGCAAACAAGAGAGAATTCATGATAAGTTACCTGAAGCATTATGGGCATATAGGACTACCTACCGTACTCCTACCCAGTCCACCCCATATGCTTAAGCTTTTGGGACTGAAGCAGTCCTCCCGTTGGAGGTCGAGCTCCCCTCACTACGTGTAGCAGTTAATTGTAATCTATCTGAGGAAGATAATGCCCGACTGAGGTTGGAAGAGCTTGATGGTTTAGATGAGCTTCGCTTACGAGCTTATCAGTGCCTTAAGCTATGCCAGGCCCGAATGACACGGCACTACGAGCGCCTTGTTAGACCCCGTGCCTTTCGAGTAGGCGAGTTAGTTCTTGTTTTGCGTAGGCCTATCATCTCGCACCGTCGGCGAGGTGGTAAGTTTGAGCCTGTTTGGGAAGGCCCTTCGCTGTAGAGCAAGTTTATGAAGGTGGTGCCTACCTACTTGTTGATGCAAATGGCGTTCACCCGATGCCTGTCATCAACGGACAGTACTTGAAAAAGTACTATGCCTTAGTTTAGTACTTCACAGGGGAGCCTCCCTGCCGCCTGTAGATATCCCTCTGTATGTGTACCTCCTAAAAGGATTCCTCTTACTTTTTAGCAGTCTGCGTGGCCACGACGATTTGTCCTCTACCACGCGACGTCGCTTAGAAGAGTATGAAGCTATCCTTAGAGGTGATACACCAATACGCCGTAGGGATGTTTTGTACTTTTGTCTGTGCGCACCAATCACGTTGGTGCTATCGCATAGAATTTTTAGTTTGTTCTCCCCTTTGTAGGGCTTAGTCCCCCAGTTTCACCTGTCGCCCCAGGTGTGGTCTGGGATATCAAAACCAGTAGTTTGAGTCTAGTTTTTGAGAGGCGATACTACTGGTCATGACAGTCAGAGATGGTGATGAAGATCCACTATCCCAAAATTGAATTTCTTTTTCCTATCAGTCCTAATCTGATAGATGTAGCCCCTAGTCCATTCATATGAGTTGAATGTGATTAAAGATGCTAGAGTCATGGGTTCAGACTCTTTTTGAGATAGGATACTGGGTCCACATCCCACGCTAGATAAATATGGTAGTGTTGATCCTCTATCCTGATGATGATTTCAGTTGTACATCAATTTCTATATGATTGTGCTCCCCAGTTCATTCACAGAGATGAATGTGGTCTGGGTTATCAAAATCATCCAATACCCCAATTTAAAAATTCATGTATGATAAAGGAGGGGAGCTCTTAGTAGAGCAAAACCGGTTGCCCTTGTTGCAGGAGGAACCCGGTAAAACTCTCCAAAAGCACAAATTTCCCAGTTCTGTTCATGTGGCGAATATGATCAGGGTTAAAAAAAAAAGAGACTCCTAGGAGTACAAAAACCCGGTTGTCCTTGTCGCAAGAGGAACCCGTAAAACTCTTTAAGAACTCAAATTCTCAAAAATTTCGCTTTCTCCTCCCTTAAGAGTACTTTGACAATCTCTTTAAGGTTGAGTTCCCACTTAGTTGGTCGATCAGTTTAAATGATTTTGAATGCATTCCTCCGTTAGTGATGTAGTACATTATGTTTTGAGATGTAACCATCACTATCTTTTGGGCTTAGGTTTTTTTTTTTTTTTTTGAGAAGAGATCGCCCCATGCTGCCCTCTTTTGGCAGTCTACCTCCCATTCATGAATTACTCTGAGCTGCCAGAGTAATCATATGAATGTGGCAGTGTTACCCTCACTTCGCACAGGGTCCTACCTGATTAGGATAGGTGTTACCACTGTGGCCTTAATCATAAATCTTACTCATGATTATCAGATTAGGTGTCAGGTGTGCTCCCTTGTCACCTCAGAGTTGTTTTCTTAGCTGTGATGTAGTACATCTGTTCTCAGGTGTTAGCACCACGACTTTAGGAGCTTTGATTTTCCAGTAGAAGATCAGTTCCTGAGTTTCTTTGCACCCCTACTCTCCACATTCATACTCTACTCCTAGCTGCTAGAGTAGCTTTATGGATGTTGTGTTGTTGCTTTTTCTCCCCACAGGGTCCTGCCCGATCAGGATAGGTACTACCACTGTGATCCTTCTGATAATACTTCACTTCTATACATGATTACCGTACTCAGGTGGTAGGTGTGTTCCCTTCACTACCTAGAGCTACTTTTTCTCCTCGTGGTGTAGTATACTTTGCCCAGGATACTAACATCACTACTTTGAGAACTTTGATCTTTTAGCAGAAGATCAGTTCTTTTACTACTTTTTCGTGACCCATCTTACCATTCATACTCTAGACTCAGTTGACAGAGCAGTCCTATGGATGTGTCGAGGTCACTTTTACTTTTCACAGGGTCCCACTAGTGTGTGTGGGTGTCACTACTGTGAAATTTTACTTACTCAGAGTTGTTGTCCTTGGTAGAGAGGATGATCCCTCGCTACTTTGGCCCTTTTTCTTACCTGGTGATATAGGGCATCACACCTTAGATGCTGCCACCACCTTTTCCTTGAGTTTTGATCCTCTAGTAGAGAGTCAGCTCTTTCAGATACGTTTACCACTTCTTTTCCCATTGAGATCCGACTCCTAGCTGCCGGAGAGGTCCTTTGAATGTTTTGATCTTGTTTCTACCTCTTACAGGGTCCCCATCAGTTAGTATGGGTTCACTACTGTAGCCTCTTTGAGGATTAGTTTTACCAGGCGTAGTCCTGCCTTCTGTAGTTGAGGTCCCCCCTCGCTACTCGAGTTCTTTTTACTCCTTTGGAATGAGATCGCCCCTTTACACACTTTACAGCGGGTATATCTCTTCCAGCCTTCTGGAGGGATGTCGTTCTGATGTCTTCCCCCCCCCCTTTGTTTAGGGTTAAGGTTCTCTAGGAGATCCTGACAGCATTTGGATACTCATGGTCACGACGATTTGTCCTCTACCATGTGGTTACCAGGTTGCTAGAAAGGGTTCCCTAGGTGGTTCTACCCTCAAAATTGTCCCATTTACTTACCTCTTCTTCCCTCACATCCTACACAGATACGTGTTGGGCTGATGTCGAGGTGACTTTTGACCTTCTATTCTGCTGTTTGAAATGAACAGACAGATAGTTGAGTTTACCTGGTAGAGAGGACCTGACAGAGCACCTGGCAGGTACTCCTCGCCACGCTCTCGTTTGCATTGTCCTGATCAGGCAGGCATCAGAGCCCGACTCTTTATTCACTCAGTTGAAATGACTGGGTGGGTATTGAGCCCTTCTTCATCTGCAAGACCGCACTGGCTACAGCAGATGTCGAAGCTTACCCGTTGAGTGAGCCCGACAGAGTCCCTGGGAGGCGCAATTCCTCAACGTTTCTTTCTTTTACCTCGGATGCCCTGTAAAAGACTAAGCAGGCTCCATTTCGTGGTTCATGAGCTTCTTGCTGAGGTCAGGCAGAAGTAGTGGCCACCCCAATCCACTGTTCCGAAAGGAGCAGGAGGGGCGGGATCCTTTCACCCTCTACCCGCTGTCCAGATGCGGTCAGCCTGGTAGTTGGTTTTACTTTACCGTTGAGTGAGCCCGACAGAGTCCCTGAGAGGCGCAATTCCTCAACAACCCTTTACTTCGGATGTCCTGTAAAAGACTAAGCAGGCTTCCATTTTGTGTTTACGAGCTTCTTGCTGAGGTCAGGCAGAAGTAGTGGCCACCCCAATCCACTGTTCCGAAAGGAGCAGGAGGGGCGGGATCCTTTCACCCTCTACCCGCTGTCCAGATGCGGTCAGCCTGGTTGTTGGTTTTACTTTACCGTTGAGTGAGCCCGACAGAGTCCCTGGGAGGCGCAATTCCTCAACACCCCTTTACTCGGATGTCCTGTAAAAGACTACGCAGGCTTCCATTTCGTGTCTTCTTTACTTTTGCTGAGGTCAGGCAGAAGTATCGAGTCACCCTAATCCACTGTTCCGAAAGGATCATGAGGGGCGGGATCCTTTTCACTTTCCACCCCGCTGTCTAGATACAGTCAGGCGGATAACTGGTTTTACTTGGTAGAGAAGGCCTGACAGAGCACCTGGCAGGAACTCCTCGCCTCTTTCCCTGAGTGTCCTATTCTGATCAAATAGGCACCAGATTTTGTGACTCTTTTGTTTGCTGTCCTGAGTTGATCAGACAGATACTGAGTCACCCCAATCCACTGTCCTGAAATAGGCAGGAGGAGATGGGATCTTTCACCTTCTATCCTGCTGTTTGAAATGAACAGACAGGGAGCTGGTTGACTTACTTGGTAGAGAGGGCCTGACAGAGCACCTGGCAGGAACTCCTCGCCATCCTTTTCCCTGAGTGTCTTGTTCCGATTAGGCAGACACCAGGCTTTGTGATTTCTTTGTTTGCTGACCCAATTTGGTTATGCAGATACTGAGTCACCCCAATCCACTGTCCTGAAATAGGCAGGAGGAGATGGGACCCCCTTCACCTTCTACTCTGTTGATTCGATATAGTCAGACAGATAGTTTGTGTGCTTTTACTACTCTACTTTTGATTCTCTCTTTAGCTCTGCCCACTCCATAGGACAAAGCAAGTAGAGATACCACCTTACTTTTTCACCATAGTGGTGACCTTTCTGTTGATTCTCCTTTCTGCTTTGTCAACGCTATAGGGCAAGGCTATAGGAGAATCCCCTTTACCCCGTTTTCACCTCCTTAGGTGATCTTTACCGTTGGTTTTATCATTGACTCTACCCTTGTCGAAGAGTAAGGCCAGGAGAAGACCCTACTACCAGTTCACAATTTTGGTGATTCTGGACTTGTGCACTGCTGCTCTTTTCTCCTTTCCTAGGCTCTGCCCTCGCTGTAGGATAAGGCCAGGAGAAGAATTTTTCTACCTTTCTTTCACCTTTTGGTACTCTTACACTTTTGGATTCTTTACTCTCCTTTTGGTGGCTTAGTCGGTCAACGCCAACATGAGCGGTTCACTAGTAGTTCGCCACTCCTGTTGGGGGTCCGTTTGTTGACCTCGATTTTGCCCAGAATTGGCTTGGAGAGTTGACTTGGTCAAATTGACCGAGTCAGACCCCAAAACCCTCTCCAATAGGTTCAATGGGATAACCTGAGTCTGTTGAGCCCAGACCTAGACTTTGAGTCAACCTGGTTGACCAAGTCAACCAGGGTTGACCTAAATCGACCCAAACACCTCCAGTTGAGCAAAAATTAATTTCAGAGCTCTTCGGGCTCATTTCTCTCCTCCAATAGACTCAGTAGGTTAGACCCAACCTATTGGACCTAACCTTAGGCCTTGAGTCAACCCAGTTGACCAAGTCAACCAGGGTTGACCATATAGCCCATTTAGAGCCCAAATCCATTCAAAATCAAATCCGATTAATATCATGGCTTGATCCTCACCCTCCCTTGACTCCCTTGCTTGGTTTGACCCAGTCAAACTCTGACTGGTCAAATCAGGCCCTTAATAGGTTAAATAACCTATTTAAGAGGATTTAAGAGACATTTAATGCATAAAAAGGCTCTAATTCAATTCCCTTGGATTCAAAATCAAAACCACGGCCTCCTAAGCCTAATTTCCCTCCTAAATTCATCTAGATTAGAGCCTAACCGTCCCTTGGTGGTTTAGGAGTTTAAATAGGTAAAAAATTAGGTTTTGAAGGATCACTTTTTGCTCTTGCTTTCTCTAGAGATTTCCCAGGCCCTGAGATTTGGTGAGAGCGCTCCCACACCCTTTCTCCACCTTCCCCATCGAATCCCGACGGAAAAAGCTCGCCGGCGGCGAGATCCCGGCGAACCCGTGACCAATTTGCTTCCAGGAATTCTTCCGGACAATCGAGACGATTTTGGGCTCGAGTTCAAGAGAAGAATTGTTCTAGGCGATCCACGAGTCCAACAAGCCCAAATCATCCAAATCCACCGAGCGGATCGAGGTATATTTCAAACCCTAGTTAGAACACTTAGGGTTAATTAGCGTCGTCATTAGGGAATATAAATTCAAATAGAAGATCCCCCAATGATGCTCTTCACTTCTATAATGTAGGTTTAAAATTTTTTAGCGTTTCGTCATCCCGATCGTGAGAACGGGACGAAAAACACCCCTAGGGCTCGGGTATCACGCCGCATGCAGTTGAGTTTATCCCAGACCGTTGATTTCTTGATCAACGGCTCGGATCTGCTCATCAGGCCCGTCTCAGCGGTCTGGATCGACCGCCGGGATTGATCCCGCTGTCCCGCGCGCCACGTGGCGGCATCTTGGCCGCCCGTCTGAACCGCGCGGTTCCGCCCGTCGCACTGAGTACTGGTGCGACTCGATCACGACCGTTCGCCCGTTTCCGCAGACGATCCAACGGCTTGAGATCGCCGCTGACGTGGATAAGTAACAGCGGCCTGCGGTTACTGATTGCGGCATTATTGCCGCAATCATTGATTGGCGGCGCAATCATCGCGCCGCCGCCAATGATTGGCCGCGGTTCCGCGTTCCAGTAAGGACCCGCCACGTGTCGCCGCTTATTATTTTAATAAAAAATTATTTTTAAACCTAATTAACTTTAAAAAAATCATAAAAAATTCAATTTTTGTCCGTTTTCGACGCATAATACCTCGTTTTGTTCGTATTTTCATTCTCTACCCTATAAAAATTTGTTTTTATAAAAATAATATGTATATTTTAATTATTTAAAAAACAGTAAAAATACTTTTTTTTATTATATTTAATTAATATTAATAATAATATTATTAACATTATTTTATTAGTGTAATTATCATTACTATGATTATTATTATTATTTTATTATTAATATATTTTTTTTATTTATTTATTATTATTATTATTATTTTTTAATTATTCTTAAGTTATTTCAAAAATTACTTTTTTTAAGTCCTTTAAATTTGCAAAAATGCATAACTTCTTCGTTTTAAACCCGATTTCAACGCACAACGTCTTGTTTTGAGCGTATTTAGATTCTTTACATTCTAGAATTTGTTTTATTTGAAATTTTTGGGTCTGTGTGCAATTATTTTCAAAACAGTCAGCTGTACTATTTTAAAATTATTTAATTATCGTATTCAAACTTTGAAATTACACAACTTTGTCGTTTTAAGCCCGCTGTCGACGTACAGCACCTTGTTTTGGATGTACTCTGAATTCTGCATATTTTGAAACTATTTTCAGATAAAAAGCATGTCTGAGTTTGCTGTTATTACAAAAACAGTAAATTTACACTATTTTAAAATACTATTTTATTATATTTAAAACTTCGGAAATTCGTATCTTCGCCATTTCAAGTCGGATTTTGACGTGCGACCCCTCGTTCTT